>CAMAPE010000054.1:6000000-6595000 GCA_945859875.1 Cuscuta europaea | reverse complement strand
CAAACATACCCTGTTGAGGTTTAGTCCCGAAATGACCCAAAGGCTCAACACTAACCTTGGATCTAGGGTGCGATTTTGCTACAATAAAGTGTATAGAAGAAAATATAAAATCTGATTCAACCACTCAAATAAATCAACTTGTATTAACGCAGCAATGACAATTACACAAAATTGGCTGAACGAGAGTTACGGTCCAAAGGCTAATACAAGAGCTAGAATGCTATTAGAGCTTGTGAGTGTATAAATGCTAACCCTTTGCAATGAGATTAATGCTTCTATTTACACTAATAAAAGGGTATGGGAGGTGATGACGTGGCTGAACTTAACTTGCTGCGGTTCTCGAGCCACTTGGATGCCCATGCTCCCACTTGATGACGCCATACCATAACATTAAATGGTTCTTGCCACTTGCAAGATGCCCGTTCAGGTATAATAATGACAGCCCTTGCTGTTATCATTATTAGTCTAATCCAAGTATCCTGTTCGACCCAATCCCCGTTCGGGGTATAATCCCCCATGGGTTCCTGGATCCCGTTTGGTATACAATTCTTACTGGGCCTTCTCCTCGCCTGGACCCTTGTTGGCTATTGGGCCGGGTATATTGGGTATTTGGCCAAATATCCCAACACGAGTCCCCCACTTCTGATGTCATGAACGATAGTGAGGGCATAAAGAAGTAGAACAATTCGTTTTTATGTCGTTCGTCATTCGTGTAAGGGGTCTCGCCATTTCCCGGTGTCCTGATTTTGCGGCTTACTCGCGGTTGTTGTTTCAGTTTCCCATAATCGTCATGATTACTGGCCTTTGTTCCTCTGGGTGACACACGTCCCATGACCTGCTCTTGATGACGTGTCTCGCCCTGATTGATCCGTGATTCGGTGCCTGTCAGGCTATAAATAAGCCTTCAGCTCCTTTGTTATGGGTTTCGAATTTCCATTTCCTTCATGCTTTAGCTCTGCCTTCTCTCTAGGATTCCCAAGCTTTTGTGTGTTCAGGTACTTCTCGCCCCTTTCTTGTTTTCCTTTTCTTGGTTTCGGTCAGTATGTCTTCCCGAACACGCTCCCCTGATTCGGAGACGGCCTCCCAAGGGGAAGTTCATGATGTTGCCGCCATGAATGTCGTAGCCGTTCCTTTTGCTGACGTTGTAAATGAAGCGACGGCGGGCGCTAGAGCAGATGTGGAAGATTCTTCCGATGGCTCCTCTTCTTCTGGAAACGACTCGGACGATACGAAATTTGATGATGAGATTGCCTCTATGGCGGCCGGCCCCCGGGCGATGTTCCTCGCTACAAACTTGACCTAAATTTAATCAAAGAGAGGCGACAGAAACTAACCTCTCATAATATGGCCCAAATCCCAACCCTAATCTCGGACCCAATGGATTTCCGTCTTCAGGCTGGGCTTCACCCAATGCGCCACCTTCCTCGGATGGTGGTGGTCCATTTAGAATCAGTGAAAGCTGGGCTTAGGTTTCCTTTGCATCCATTCTTTGTGTCTTTTTTTAAATTTTACGAGGTAGTACCGGCCCAAATCATGCCGAATTCCTACCGGGTGATGGTTGGTTTCATCTTCCGCTGCATGGATGCCAAGGTCACGCCCTGTCTGGAATTATTCCATCAATTTTTTAAAGTGGCTCCTCAGCAAACACATGGATTTTTGGTTGCTAGTGCCCGAACGGGACACATCTTATTCACCGATAACCTGACCTCCATCAAGGGGTGGGAGGATCGGTTTTTCTTCGTTTCCGTCCCAGACGGTTTGAACCCGAGAAGATGGAATGCCTTTCCCCGCAAGTCTCCAGAGCCTTTGCTTACCGAGGAGATTAGCAAAGATGTTTTCGCGGTGGAGCAGGATAAAAAATGCAACATTATGAAGTACCTTACTCTCGATCGGCTTGTCAAGGTCGGGATAGGTACTGCCTGTACTCTTGGGTTTACTTGACTGATAACCAAGTGCCATGGGCCGGGCGATTCTTCTCGTGCGAGGAACGTCCTCCTTTAGTTTCCCACATGGTTTGATTGCTCGGTACTAACTTCAACCTTGTTTATTATTTTTCAGCCCCCAATCCAGACGCTCCCATGGACGACAATCGTGTGCTTGCAGCCGGTGGAGTGGGAAAGAGGAAAAAGGCCAAGAAGAATAGCCAACCCAACCTTCTACTGTTGCTCCACAGCCCGTCGAACAACCTCAGCCCGTTCAAGAGGTCCACCCTATTCAGCAGGTTCCTCATCATCAGGATCATTATGATGATATGCTGATCAACGACCAGTTCCGGTCAGATCAGTTACACTAATTCTCTGAGCATTTCCAGGCTGCTCAGGATGTGAGCATGGGGGGCGGTCAGGCTACTGCTGCTGATGTTGCTGGACAGATCAGGTGGATCTCTCTGGAAGATCCGGTCCACGAGACCTTAGAGAAGACCAGCTCCTCTGCGATCCAGATCTGGACTACTTCCGCCTTCTTCAACAATTTCCCTCTGCCTAATCTCCCGGTCGATCGGGCAGAGGAATGCGTTGCCTTAACAGCCTTGAAGGTACTTTGTTTCCCCTGTACTTTGATTCATATGTTACCACGCATTTCTGATCTTATTTTTTATTCCCGAACGACTTGTAGACGGGGCTGTATAGCTTGCAGCTGAGGGAGGCCCGCTTGGCCAAGGAACGGGAACTGATCATCGCCCAAACTTCTGCTGAACAGGGTGTCGTTGCTGCCCTTGAGACCCTCGAGGCCAAACGGAAAAGCCTTTGCTCAAGAGAAACAGAGGCTCGAGAATGAGATGGGTGGGCTTCAGGTTCAGTTGGCCGGTTCCCAAGCTAAAGTCTTTTCTGTTGAGGCCGCTCAGATTAAGTTCGAGGAGATGCCCCCCTGCATCCCGAACGGTCCCGCTGAGGTGAATGTTGATCTGTCCGCCATCCGGAACGCGTTCAAATCTTCTGATGAATTCGCCGCCATCAAGGAGGAGTACGCCACGCAGCAACTCCTAACTACCTTTGGGGCTTATCTTGAGAAGTTTCCCAGGGTGATGGGCGGCGCACGACAGGAGTGGCTCTTCTGGATAAGGATCCTCGAGGTAAACAGTGGAATGGTTCCCTGGCTACGAATCTTTATGTCAAAGGCTGCCAGCACATCCTGCAGCCCTTTTTGGCCCAATTGCAGCAGCAACTTGGGAGGCCGGTCGTTGTTTCCGATCTTCCCTCGGTCGCCATCGTCCAGGCCCATTTAGAGAAGTACAAACAGGATTTACAATGGGAGGCCGATCGTGCAGCTGACAGGGAGCCTGAACCCCCCTCCGATCTAGAAGATGACGAAGATGAAGATGATGTCGGCGGAGAGGAAGTCCCCAGCCAATAGATTAATCTTTATTTTGTTTTAACCCTTTTGTAGTTCTCTTTTGTCTAGAATGTAGGATTTGTTATAATTTCCGGCTGGTAGAGCCGATGAATACAAGCGAAACCTTTTTTGCCCATGTGCCGTCTTTACACTTGCGCCTTTTGCTGTTTGGTCTCCTCTTCGAGATTCGGCTAGTCTTTTAGGACTTAGTCGTTTTTCCAATAGATTTTGCTTTCGATCAATTAGCCATGCTAATATCTGGTTTGGTCAATTAGTCATGCTAGTTTCTGCCCCCTTTCGACTGCCTCACAACCCTCCTTGTTCGGGAAGATATTTATGACTTAGCTTGATCTTGACTTTGAATGGTATGATCCCCCCTCAACCAGACTTGGCTGTTTTTTCCTTGTCAATTTTCAATAGCCTTCCCATTCGGGGGGACATAATTTTGGACCTGACCAAGGGCTTTCAGTTGCTTCCCCCTGGCACGACTCATTAGTTCGAACGGCTATTTCCTTCCTAGAGTCCTCGTTCAGGAATATCTGCATAGAAGTATTCCCTGAACGCACGCTTCCCATTCTTGCTGTTTTGGGTCGCGAACTTGGAGGCGATATAATTGATCCCAACTACCTCCCGCCACATGTCCCCGAAGGATTCAGGTTTAGGGCGGCATCTTTTCCTATAAGAAGAGCGGTGCTTCCCTTTTATTTCATCTGTTGTTTCTTTAATCTCATGTTATTTCTTTCTTCAAGCTTTCTCTCTCTAAAATTCTTGGGCTCCAGAGGTATTAAGCCCCCTTTTATATCCGTTTCCCCATGTTCTTCAGATACAGACGATATGCCGCTCATTCGTCGTTCTAGGGGAAAGAATTCCGCTGCCGACCAGGTAGTGGGCTCCTCGTCCCAAGTATCAGATTCCACCAACTCTCCTGCGTCGCATCAACCCAAACATCCTCTCCCCGATGATGGGTGTTCTTCGGGATGCCCGGACGGCCTCCTCGCATCCCATTGCATTTCCACCGTATTCGAAAGCAAAGGCAACGCCTTCTTGAGGATGCCGAATGGTAGATTCGCCAATTTTTGCCTCCTCCTAGGGAGTTCTATGCGGGTCTTATCCAGCATCCAATGAGGCACCGGTCAGGGCACGTACTAGTGCATCTTGATGCTTTGGCCGCTGGGCTTCGTTTCCCCTTGCACCCGTTCGTCATAGACTTCCTGTGTCGGGTCTCTGTGCTCCCGGCTTAGCTCGTGCCCCCCACCTACTGTATCCTGAACGGTTTTATCATTTGGTGTCATGATCTGGGGATCGTTCCCAACGTTGACCTGTTTTTGTACCATTACCGCTATCAGCCCTACTGGACCACTGGGTACTTGAAATTGGTGGCTCGGCCTGGGCGCCAGTTATTTACAGAGAACCCTACTGCGGTAGCCGACTGGGAGGCACGGTTTCTCTATGTTCGCGTGGGCGAGTCGCTCCCATTCCTCGATCGGTGGAATGCCTACCCGGTTCGGGATACTGAACCTGTTCTGGATGCCACTCTCCTCTTCCAATATGACTCGCTCCGTTCGGGGGGTTCTCGGAACCTTCAGTTCTACATTACCCCTTCCAAGATGTTGGCCACTGGAATTGGTAAGTTTGATTGATTTTTGACCCGTTCGTTCCTTGTTTCGTGCTGTTCCTTAGCTCTGTTTTCTTCTTTTGGAGGCGTGATTCCTCCTATTGACGTTGGGTGCCCCACACCCGTTCCTACTTTGACGGCCCCTACTGTGAAAGACAAAGAAAAAGTGACCGTCGAAATCCAGGGTGATGTTGAACAGGCCCGGAAGAGGCGTCGGGGAGATGATGGCACCGAGCTTGTCCCGGTCAATCATATAATTGATCTGACCATCCCAGAGACTGTGTTCAAGAAGCCTACCATCCCGCTCGCTAAGTCGGGGGATTCATCTTTTGACAATGATAGTCCCAAAACTTAACAATCAAACAATCATAACAGGTAAAGAAGCAGATAGAGAGATATGAGATGAAAAAACGAATCTGGTATACCGTGTAGAGTGCCGCAGCTCTCCCTCGAGAGAGAGAGCAGCGGAAAACCTAATCTCTCTATCTCTGCGCCTCTATTCTCTAAAGCCTCAATCGTTAGGGTTTCCATAAGTTAGCTTGCTTTTATAGAAGAAGTTGGCTAACTTATGGATTACAAAGAAGCTAATGGGCTGATACACATTTGTGGCCCATATTACACATTTAATTAATAACTACACAAATACAAAGATATTTAACCAGATTGGACACCATTAAAATATTCTCAACAATCTCCCCCTTGGTGTTCAATCGTGTTGAATCAGCATTGTAGCGTGAATATCTTTGTCTTTTAGCGCAGCTCAACTTCCTTTGTCGTTGAGCTTGACTTCTTGAGAAAGCTTTCTGAAGACATCCTTGCAATCTCCCCTTTGATGTCTTCTTGGCAATTTGATCTTTGATGCCGGCGGTTGAGGAGTCTTCCTTTGGCTTGCTTGTAAACGTTGCCTTCAAGAAGTTGCTCTTGATCAGCTTGAATGAAGTCCAGTGGTGCCTCTAGAATGATACTCCCTCCGGTTCCAAAAGATCTTGACACTTTGACTTCACATTTTTAAAGGAAATAAACACTGTTTGACACTGTTTGGCACTGTTTGGCATTGTTTTGTGTAGATTTATTTGCCAAGTAAGGCAAATAAGGAAGTGTAAAGATCTTTCTGGTACTGCTAAAAATGGAAAGTGTAAAAATCTTTCAGAACCGGAGGGAGTAGTTCTGATGATTTCCAGGCTCACACGGGATTCATCTTCAGTACGCGAGTATCTGACCTTTGAGGAGACCTTGTCGGTGGCACAACGGAAAATGATGGTTGACTTGTGAGCGTAGCTGACCATTTGGAGCTTTTGGTAGAGATAGTAGAGAAAGTGTTGGAAGAGAGAAGTGTCCGAGAATGATTTTTGAGAGTTAAACAGCATGTGGAACACTCTCCCCCTCATGACGGTACGATGAATCGAGGCGCCATGCCTTTATTCTTTTATTCTGCGGAAATAAAACAGGAAAACAAGCAGAATGAAGAAATGCAAAAAACAGATACACTGATGTGTTCCGTTAACACAACATCAATGTAAACATCGATGTGTGGACTGTATATAGAGATAGAATCATTATTAAGTTCTAACAGGACTTCCAACTAGTCATTGTGAAGCATCCGAAAAGATGTCACTCTGGTAGTTATGACATGACCATAAAGGTCAGCAAAGATAATGTAGCCCCCCGGAGTCGTGTAGACGCCCGTTATCTTAACTATAGAGATAAACTCTGAAGCGATGGCCTGAAAATGTTGGTGATTCTTATGTTGCAACAACAGGACTTCCTTCCAATCATTGGTCTACATCTGTAATAGATGAGCCCTAGGAAGTTCTCGAGGGTCATGTAGACCTGAAACTGACTCAAAAAGTGTGTCTGTGTCCTAGAAAATTTCAAAACATTTAGGAGTGAGTAACTAGACATGACGTGATCAATGAAAGTTCAGTGGCATGGGGCTGAAGCCACTGTAGTCAGTATCACTTGCCTCGGAAGGAGACAATAATGAGAGATGCGGTTCCCCGTGAAGTATGATTAAACACCTGTCTGTTGGGAGACAAGTGAGTGGTCTTGGGTAGGGTTCAATCATGCACTGTTGGACAAGATGCGGTGACTTGTACCGAGATCTCATTAAATCAGTCCTGAACCTATTTGGGAATTGTCCAGAGTATTTGAGTGGCTAGGAGTAAATATTCAATGGATAGTAGGCAGTTGAGGTAGCAGACTTATCATTGATTATTGTTTTCTTGCCCACTTGAGCCTTCTGCTTCCTAATGCTCAAAATGATCACTCACTCACTTACTCTCGGCTTTGTCCCTTGGGTAGGCTTAGTTGGGTTTACTAAGCCATAGGAACATGTTCTCTCATTAATTTTCTCTCTGTACCCCCCCTCAACCGGAGTACTCAGTATGCTTTGTCATTGTTGGGCACCGGGGAGGATAACATTGAACACTCCCCCTAAAATGTTGCATCCGTTGAGAGATTCCTTGCTTTGTCGGTGTAAGGCGCCAGGAGGAGAAAACTGAAACTCCCCCTCAGAATGTGCAAGGTTTGATTGCTCACAGCTCGTCATATCCGCCATGTGTGTGGAGCAATCTGAACAAGTACCACACATGACGGTTTCCCTAAGCTCATCATTTGGAATTTCAGCATGTTTGAGGATCACACATGTTGATGAGTTAGGGGAGGCTTCAGTAATTGATTGTTGATTGTTGTAAGATGACCGTTGATGCGAGGTTGATTGAATTATCTACGATTTTCGGACCTCTACAGTGGTGTTTAGAAAAACTTTGACCTCAGGTTGGACTTTAGAAGAATTTTAACAGATTTGCCTAAGTTTTGACTTGGACATCGGTGATTTACAAAGTTTATGGGAAAACTAACGTTTTAACCCTCAAGGATTGCACGTGAGGGCGCGTGAGAATGGGATCTGGGGCATAGCCCTAGAATAAATGTAGATCTTTTCGTTAGCTTTCCAACAAAAAAAGTTCGCCAAAATCGGATCACCGAGTCAAAAGTTATGGCAAAAACAGTGCGATGTCGCAGAAAATCTCGAATTTTGAGTTTTTGAGGAAATTTTTCGAGGTTGAGGTTCTCGATGTTGAATTTCGAGAGCAGGTGAAATTAAACAAAATTCTAAGGTAAAAACTCGAAATCCTAATCTCGAGGTTTAAATCTCGAGATTTTAATTTCGAGTTTGCCTTGAAGACTAATGGCGAAATCCACCTGCAAAACAAACCTCAGAATATCGAAATCTTCAGAATTTCAAAATGTTTGGAGTATCGAAAACTTTGGAGTTTCGAAAACCTCAGAAAATCGAAAACATGCTGTTTGAAAAACATCAGAACATCAAAAACTTCTAAAAACTTTGATAAGCAGAGATTCATTCAGATATCCTATAATGTAAAGCTTCGATGAACTGCGAAGAATGTCAAGTTTCGAACAATTCTGAGTTTCAAGAAACTGCAAACTTTGAAATATTCAAAACATCGAGAAATACCAAAAATCTCGAAATCTTTCAGAAAGTCGAAATCCTAAACATCGAGTTCCTAAAACTCGAAATTCCAAAACTCGAAATTCCAAAACTCGAAATTTTAAAACTCGAAATTTCAAAACTCTCAATTTTAAAACTCTCAATTTTAAAACTCTCAATTTTAAAACTCTCAATTTTAAAACTCGCAATTTTAAAACTCTCAATTTTAAAACTCTCAATTTTAAAACTCTCAATTTTAAAACTCGCATTTTTAAAACTCTCAATTTTAAAACTCTCAATTTTAAAACTCTCAATTTTAAAACTCTCAATTTTAAAACTCTCGAGTTTAGGAATTCGAGACCCTAAATGTTGAGTTCCTGCAAAATGAAAACTTTGAAAACTTTGAATAGCCCTGAAGGTCGAGATTCCTCCTGTACTTGTTTCAAGTCAAAATCGTTTCTGCAGCCATGTAAAAGCATAAACTCGAGATTTCATATAGAGTTCTTCGAAATTGAAAATTTGCAGAAATCGAAAAAGGTGATGTGCTGCTAGATCGGTATTGAAAGGCGATTCCAACAGTATAATTTTTACAGATTTTCGTTCACAAACAAGATTACAGGAGCAAAACTCTATATTAAAGATAAATAGAAGAAAAGCAGAGCAGTTCTTTGTAAGATATTAAAAATCGCAGATACATTCAACCTGATTCACACCTTGGCTCTGATACCAATTGATAGTCTCAAAACTTAACTATCAAACAATCATAACAGGTAAAGAAGAAGCAGATAGAGAGATATGAGATGAACAAACGAATCTGGTATACCGTGTAGAGTGCTGATGCTCTCCCTCGAGAGAGAGAGCAGCGGAAAACCTAATCTCTCTATCTCTGCGCCTCTATTCTCTAAAGCCTCAATCATTAGGGTTTCCGTAAGTTAGCCTCCTTTTATAGGAGAAGTTGGCTAACTTATTGATTACAAAGAAGCTAATGGGCTGATATACATTTGTGGCCCGTATTACACATTTAATTAATAACTACACAAATACAAAGATATTTAACCAGATTGGACACCATTAAAATATTCTCAACAGACAACATGTGGGTCGATGATCGGATGTTCGTGGAGTTTTCCAACATAGGGCCTCGCGTAGAGGGGAGATACATGTTCGCTCAAACTCTGGCCTCCTTGTGGGCTCCCCCCAGCTTTACCAACTTGACCCATTGGTCTGACCTGGTCGAGGCAGGTCACCTTGAGGTTATCAAGGTATGAACCCTTTTATTCTTCATTGCATCTTTTGAACTTCCTCAGATCTTGTTTGATCATGGTTGTCGTTCTTGCAATCTGGAGTCTACTATCACCGGGCTTTCCTGGCAGCCGAACGGGAGATGAAGCTTCTGGCACATGATGAGGACGATAGCCATACCCTTCTAAATGTTGTCCGTAAGCTAGCCGCGGATTTGCAGGACCGTGCCAGCAAGGGTGATAAAGCAATAGCTGAGCTGGCCAAGATGGAGGAGAGGATCCGCCGTCGCGACCAGGAAATTAAGGATCTTAAGCCCAAGGTGAAAGTGGCCGAAACGGATGGGATGAACTTTGCGAAGGCGGAGGGAGAAAATCCCCCCCGCTACGTACACGGACGATGTCTCCAACATAACCAAACAAGCGGTGATTGACTTTCAACGAGGGAAAGTGCTGAATGTTGCCCTGGAAGAAACCGCTCGACAGTTTTTGGGGCCTCATCTCGGTCAGTTCCTGCGTGCCAGCGAGGATCCTATTGCGGCAGGCATCAAACTTCTGGATGGCACGCCAGAAGGGAAAGCTTTCTTAGATGTGTTGACCGAGAAGACGGTGAAGCAAAGCCAAGATCTACTCGATGATAGGAATCTTGACCTGATCATGGAGCATTTCCCGAAGCTGTTCGATCCTGATGAGGCCAAGTTTGATGGTCTGTTTGGAAATACTTATGATCGGGTGATGGAGAAAAGGAAGAAAACAGTCGTTCAGGGAGAGGGCGGTTCCCTGGCCAAGGATCCTCTAGCAGCCTGATTATGTACTTGTTCCCCATTGCTGTTTCTCTTAGTGTTTTCATTCATTGTATCTTCCGGACGGTAGGTCCGAAGAATAAAAATTCATTCTTCCAATGTGTGTAATTCTTCTGTAATTTCAAGTCTTTCTTTTGCTTTCCTGATCTTTATTCCAATGTTTGTGTAATTTCATATCGGTCACCCGATATTTGTCATCTTCCAAACCATAGTTTCGATGCCACCGTTCGGGTTTTTCCGATACGAATTGTCCATACTACTGGTTGAGACTTCCTCATTTCCAAACTATCACGCAGGTTTTCCCGTCCGGTCATTCGGCACGGCTCATTTATGTGTGAAGCTGAAATGGCGACTTGCCTCCAAATCAAAGCTGGGATTCCACCCTTTGATCTAGTCTTCGTGGCCTGTTGAGTCCTCCTGAACTAGTTGTCGCGGTTTACCAAAACTAATGACTAAGGCAAGATTTACAACCATAACTTCGATTCCCCATTCGGCAGCGTCTAGGTTTGACCCGACGTCCGCTCGATTCGTCCATGCTCCTGGTTGAACATTATCTTCAAACTGGTTTGAAAAAACCCTCATTCGGGCATCCGGAACGCAAGGTCAAACCTAGCTAAGATGATGGTTCTCCTCCAGACCAAAATGAAGATCCTCGTTCGGCCTTCCAGAAAGATTGACTTACAATTCTGGTCGAGGTGAGGCTTTTAACCATAGCTTCGATCCCCCGTTCGATCCGTCTGGGTTTGACCCGACGCCCGCTCGGTTCGTCCATGCTCCTGGTTGAATATTATCTTCAAACTGGTTTGAAAAACCCTCGTTCGGTCATCCGGAATGCAAGTTCAAACCTAGTTAAGATGATGGCTCTCCTCCAGACCAAAATGAGGATCCTCGTTCGGTTATCCAGAACGATTCACTTACACTTGTGATCGAGGTGAGGCTTTTAACCATAGCTTCGATCCCCTGTACAATCCGTCTGGGTTTGACTCGACGTCCGCTCGGTTCGTCCATGCTCCTGGTTCATGGAAGTTATGTCTCCCTCTCCCCTTTTTTTTCTTTTTTTAAGAGGTGGCAACAACTGTTTTCATTGGTAGAACTTTCTTAAATGCTCAACGTTCCAGGTGCCTACCGAACGGCCTTCTGTTGTTCTGAGGTCGAACGTCCCTGTAGCGTATTTCTTCCAAACTTGGTAAAGGCCTTCCCAGTTCTTTGCTAATTTTCTGCTTTCGAGCGGCTTGCTTTTCTCCCTTTCCTGAGAACAAAATCCCCTACTTCTACCGATCGGATCTTGACCTGTTTGTCAAAGTACCTTCGAGTTGCCTGTGATACTCCTCCATTCTTCTTGTGGCCAAGTCACTTCTTTCTTCAATAAAGTGTTGTTCTGTCCGCAAGGCATCCTCGTTATGTTCAGGGTCAAAATGTGTCGTTCGGTATGTGGGTACCAGAACTTCCGTTGGGACTTTGGCCTGGAACCCGTATGAGAGAGAGAGAGAATGGTGTTTCCCCAGTAGTTGTCCTGGGGGTCGTTCGGTAAGTCCACAAGATATAGTTCAGTTGATCAGGCCATGAAGAGGAGCATTCTTCGAGTTTCTTTTTCATCCCGTGCATGATTGTTATGTTCATGTTCTCCACCTGGCCGTTCGCCTGGGGGTAGGCCACCGATGACTTAGAATGCTTTATGCCCCATTTGGTCAGGTACTGCTCAAAATTCTTGCTCACAAACTGTCTGCCATTGTCAGTGATGATCTGCTCCGAGAGGCCGAAACGACAAATGATGTTCTGCCAGACAAACTTCTGGTACTGAAAGTCTGTGATGCTGGCCAGGGGTTCGGCCTCCACCCATTTGGTGAAGTAGTCAATCCCCACAATGATGTATTTCTTCCCCACAAGTGCTATAGGTAGGGGCCCTAGCAAGTCGATCCCCCACCTAGCGAACGACAATGCTCTAGTCATTGGTGTATAAAAGATTGCTGGCCGTCCGGGCACTGAAGCATATTGCTGGCAGGTTTTGCACTTCCTCGTATGCTCAAAGCAATCCTGTTGGATGGTCGGCCAGTAGTATCCTTGCAAGATGATCTTTCTTGCAAGGGTCTTTGGCCCTTGGTGGCTCGAACAGATCCCTTCATGGATTTCCTCCATCATAGCTGCTGCTAGGTCGAGCGGGAGACATTTTAAGTATGGTCCCCCGAACGTCTTTTTGTACAGTTGTCCTTCCACCAGCTCAAATATAGCGGACCTCCTCTGGATACATGTGGCATTATAGGCCGAGTTCTTGTCGGTTGGGAGAGTTTCGTCCTTCAGGTAGTTGGTCATGTTTATGACCCAACCAGGAACGACATATGATATAGCCTCCACCTGAAGGACCATGGTAGTTGGTGTAGCCAATGTCTCCCGGTGGGCAAACCGTTGGATGTGTGCAGGGATGAGCTGAGCCCGATCGTCCAATGCGGCATGCTCGAGCTTTGATAGAACATCTGCCTCAACATTCTCTATTCGGGAAACCTGATCGAGGACCACTTGTTCAAATTCTCCGATTTGTTCCTCGACCAGTTCCTGGTAGGCTTTCATTCTTTCCTCTTTTTCTTTGGCCGTCCCATTCACCTGTCCAACAACCAGCTAGCTATCTGAGCGAACTTTCAGCCGATCGGCACCCAGAGCTCTGGCATATTTTAAACTTGCGATAAGGGCCTCATATTCGGCCTCATTATTAATTACCTTAAAGTTAAAGTGAATTGAGTAGTATGCCTTGAATCCTTCCGGAGATGTGATGACTGCTCCGCCTCCACAGCCTTTAGCACTAGATGCCCCATCAACGTACATTTCCCACCAGTTGTCATTGGAAGCCCTGTTCGAGCTATCCCCCGTTGGCCGGGCAGTGCATTATGCAATAAAGTCTACCAAGGCCTGACCTTTAATGGTAGGCCGCGGTCTAAAGTCTACCTCATACTGCCCGATTAGGAGCAACCACTTTGTAATGCGTCCACTGGCCATTGGGTTTCTCGGGATGGTGGCGAGCGGTTGAGTAGTAAAAACAGTTACCAGATGGGCCTGAAAGTACAGAACCGGACGTTTGATAGTGGCTATCAAGGCCAGAATGGTTTTCTCCATCAAGGTGTACCGTGTTTCGGGGCCGTTGAGGGCCTTGCTGACAAAATAGATTGGCCGTTGAACCCCCTCAATCTCTTTCAACAACACCGAACTGACAGCAAGATCGGCAACTGCGAGATACATATACAAATGCTCCCCTGGATCAGATTTGGTCAGGACCAGGGGGAGGACAGGTAGGTTTTGAAATCTTCGAAGGCTGTTTGGCATTCTGTGGTCCACTCGAACGGGTTGGCATTTTTCATGATCTAAAAAAATGGGATCGCTTGATCGGCTAGTTTGGAAAGGAACCCGCTTAATGCTGCTAGCCGACCGGTCAACCTCTGAACCTCCTTCAGGTTCCTGGGTGCTTCCATGTCCATGATTGTCTTGATTTTTTCAGGATAAGGTTCAATCCCCCGTTCACTCATCATGTATCCCAAGAATTTGCCCCCCTTGACTGCAAAGACACACTTCTTGGGATTCAGGCTCATGTTCGCTTTCTTCATGATCCCGAAAACTTTTTCCATATCCCGAACATGACCCTCTTTCTTCCTTCTCTTGATTAGGATGTCATCCACATAAGCCTCCATGGTGATTCCTAACACCTCCTTGAATAACATCCCGATCATCCTTTGGAATGTGGCCATAGCATTCTTCAATCCGAATGGCATCACAATGTAGCAAAACACCCCGTCCGAGGTGACGAATATTGTTTTCTCTGCATCAGCCGGGTGCATGAAGATCTGGTGGTACCCCCGAAAGGCATCCATGAAGCTCAACAACTCACACATGGCGGTTTCGTCCACCAGCAGATCGATGCGAGGCACATGATAAGGATCCATTGGGCATGCCTTGTTAAGATCGGAATAGTCAACGCACATCCTCCAAGTTGGTCCCTTCGGGGCTATGACCACATTCGATAACCACTCCACGTGGATTACGGGCCTGATGTGCATGATCTGGAGTAATAAGACCACCTCCTGTTTGGTAAATTTTTGTCGTTCGACCGTCTGATAGCGCTTCTTCTGCTGGACCGGTTTGACGTCTGGCCGAACGACTAACTGATGACAAATAATCTCCGGGTGTATGCCCGGCATATCCTTTAGTCCCATGGCGAACAGGACTCGGAACTCCATGAGCATTGCGATCACCCCTTCTCTAATTTCCGACTCAAGGTCCACTCCTATTGCAACCTGCCGATCGAAAGGTGAATCCAGTTCAACGTATTCCCGCAGGGTGGCTGGCTCAGGGCGTGCAATAAATTCCGTCTGACGAGTCTCTTCGACAATGCTATTTACCCACAGGTCCCGGTCATTTATTCTCTTCATGGCCTCCCGGTAACAGCTTCGTGCAGTGACCGGATCTGTTCGAGCTACCCCAACTCTAGTTTGAGTTAGGAACATTATGCAGGAGTGCCGAACCGAAGCAATTACTTCCAAGTCTTCTAATCCAGGTCGGCCCAATATGGCATTGTGGGCGCATTGAATGTCCACCATTACGAACATCATACGGACCGCCGCCCGGTGTACTTCGTCTCCAATTTCCACCAGGAGGGAGATTGTTAGTCCCAAAATTCTAACAATCATACAACCATAGCAGTGATAAAGAAGCAGATAGAAAGAAATCGATAATATTGAACGTGAATCTGGTATACCGTATGAACCTGCCGCTACTCTCCCTGGAGAAGGAAAGCAGCGGCAACCTAATTTCTCTCTATCTCTACGCCTCTGCGTCTCAGCCTCTCACGATTAGTAGGGTTCCCGTAAGTTAGCCTTCTTTTATAGGAGAAGTTGGCTAACTTACGGGTTACAAGGAAGCCCACGGGCTGATACACATTTGTGGCCCGTATTACACGTTTAATTAATAACTACACAAATACAAAGATAACTAACTAGATTGAACACCATAAAATATTCCCAACAATCTCCCCCTTGGTGATCAATCGTGTTGAATCAGCATTGCAGCGCAGATATCTTTGTCTTTGTTGTTATTGAGCTTCCTTTGTCTTTGAACTTGACTTCTGAGGAAGGCTATCTGAAGAAATCCTTGCAATCTCCCCTTTGATGTCTTCTTGACAATTTGATCTTTGATGCCGGGGGTTGAGGGACCTTCTGTATCTTGCATGTAATCCTTGCCTTCCAGAAGTTGCTCTTGATCAGCTTGGATGAAGTCCGGTGACGCCTCTAGAATGAATATTCTTTGGAGAATAGGAGACGCCCATGGAATTCATCTTCAGGACACGAGTATTTGACCTCTGTCTCCTCCACAATGTAGTCTTTTTGACTATTTGGAATGAATGCATTTGAGGAGAACTTGTCGGTGGCACAGCGGAACATAATGATGGTTGATTTGTGAGTGTAGCTGACCATTTGATTTGAGTTGCGGAGATAGTAGAGAGGGTGTTGAATTTTGTGATGGAGGAGTGAAGTGTCCCAGAATGATTTGTTCAGTGTTAACAGCATGTGGACCACTCTCCCCCTCATGACGATCCGATGAATCGGGACGTCATGCTTTTATTCTTTTATTCTGCGGAAATAAAAACATGAAAAACAAGCAGAATCTAAAAAAGATAACGTAGCCCCCCGGGGTCGTGAAGACGCCCGTTATCATCACTATAGAGATAAACTCTAAAGCAATGGCCTGAAAATGTTGGTGATTCTTATGTTGCAACAGCAGGACTTCCTTCCAATTATTGGTCTACATCTGTAATAGATGAGCCCTATGGAAGTTCTCGCAAGTCTTGAAGACTAGCAACTGACTCTAAAATGTGTCTGTGTCCTAGAAAATTTCAAAACATTTGGGAAGTGAGTAACTAGACACGACGTGATTAATGAAAGTTCAGTGGCATGGGGCTGAGGCCACTGTAGTCAGTATTACTTGCCTCGGAAGGAGACAGTAATGAGAGATGCGGTTCCCCGTGAACTATGATTAAACACCTGTCTGTTGGGAGACAGGTGAGTGGTCTAGGGTAGGGTTGTGCATGCGCCGTTTGGACAAAATGCAGCGACTTCTACCCGGGATCTGAATAAATTCAGTCCTGAACCTACGGGGATAGTCCAGAGTATTTTAGTGGCTAGGAGCAAATGTTCAATTCATAGCAGGCAATTGAGGTAGCAGACTCATCATTGATAATTGTTTTTCTTCTCACTTGAGCCTTCTGCTTCCTAATGCTCATAATGTTCACTCGCTCACTCGCTCACCTACGCACTTACGCTCGGCTTTGACCCTTGGGTAGGCTTAGTTGGGTTTACTAAGCCATAGGGACATGTTCTCTCATTACTTTCTTCATTTTCTCTCTGTACTCCCCCTCAACTGGAGCACTCGGTATGCTTTGTCATAGTTAGGCACCGGGGAGGATTACTTTGAACACTCCCCCTAGAATGTTGCATCCGTTGAGAGATTCCTTGCTTTGTCGGTGTAAGGCGCCAGGAGGAGAAAACTGTAACTCCCCCTCAGAATGTGCAAGGATTGATTGCTCACAGCTTGTCATACCCGCCATGTGTGTGGAGCAATCTGAACATGTACCACACATGATGGTTTCCCTGAGCTCACCATGTAGAATTTCAGCATATTGATGATCACATAATGTTGACGAGTCAGGGGAGGCTTCAGCAGTTGATTGTTGATTGTTGTAAGGTGACCGTTGACGCGAGGTTGATTGAATTATCTACGATTTTCAGACCTTTACATTGAAGTTTAGAAAAGTTTTGACCTCAGGGTTGACAATGAAAGAAATTGAACAGATTTGCCTAAGTTTTGACCTGGACATCGGTGATTTACAAAGTTTGTCGGAAAACTAACGTTTTGACCCTCAAAGACTGCGAGTGAGGGCGCGTGAGAATGGGTTCTGGGGCACAGCCCGAGAATTAATGTAGATTTTTTCGTTAGCTTTCTAACAAAAAAAAGTTTGCTCAAATCGGATCACCGAGTCAAAAGATATGGCCAAAACAGTGCGGTGTCGCAAAAAAATCTCTAATTTTGAGTTTTTGAGGAATTTCTTCGAAGATGAGGTGCTCGATGTTGAATGTCGAGAGAAGGTGGATTTTAAACAAAATTCTAGAGATTGCCTCGAAGAATAATGGCCAAATCCACCTTCAAAACAAACCTCAGAATATCGAAATCTGCAGAATTTCAAAATGTTTGAACATCGAAAACTTTGGAGTTTCGAAAACCTCATAATCTCGAAAACTTGCTGTTTGAAAAACATCAGAACATCGAAAACTCATGAAACATATATAAGCAGGGAATCATTTAGAGATCCTTATAATGTAAAGCTTCGATGAACTGCAAAGGATGTCAAGATTCGAATTATGAGTTCCAAGAAACTGCAAACTTTGAAAGATTCAAAACATCGAGAAATTTGGAAAATCTCGAAATCTTCAGAATGTCGAGATCCAAAACATCGAGATCCCAAATGTCGAAATCCCAAAACTCGAAATTCCAAAACACGAAATTCCAAATCTCGAGATTACAAATCTCGAGATCTTGATTTCGAGATTCAAATCTCGAGATCATGATTTCGAGATCCAAATCTCGAGATCTTGATTTCGAGATCCAAATCTCGAGATCATGATTTCGAGATTCAAATCTCGAGATCTTGATTTCGAGATTCAAATCTCGAGATCAAGATGTCGAGATGCAAATCTCGAGATCAAGATGTCGAGATGCAAATCTCGAGATCAAGATGTCGAGATGCAAATCTCGAGATCAAGATGTCGAGAAGAAGAAATCGAGTCCCTAAATGTCGAGATCCTGCAAAACGAAAACATTGATTTTTGAAAATCTGAAACCTGTTCTGAATAGCCCTGAAAGTCGAGATTCTCCTGTATCAGTTTCAAGCCAAAAACGTTTCTGCAGCAGTGAGAATTCAGGATTTCGAGATCTCAATGTAGAGATCTTCGAAATATAAAAATTGCAGAAAACGAAAAAAGAGGTATGCTGCTGGATCGGTTTTGAAAGGCGAATCCAACAGTATGATTTTTACAAAATTTCGTTCACAAACGAGATTACAGGAGCAAATCTCTACATGTAGAGAAACAGAAGAAAAAAAACAGAGTAGTTCTTCGTTAGATCCAAAAAATCGCAGACAGATCCAACCTGTTTCACGCCTCGGCTCTGATACCAAATGTTAGTCCCAAAATTCTAACAATCATACAACCATAGCAGTGATAAAGAAGCAGATAGAAAGAAATCGATAAGATTGAACGTGAATCTGGTATACCGTATGAACCTGCCGCTACTCTCCCTGGAGAAGGAGAGCAGCGGCAACCTAATTTCTCTCTATCTCTACGCCTCTGCGTCTCAGCCTCTCACGATTAGTAGGGTTCCCGTAAGTTAGCCTTCTTTTATAGGAGAAATTGGCTAACTTACGGGTTACAAGGAAGCCCACGGGCTGATACACATTTGTGGCCCGTATTACACGTTTAATTAATAACTACACAAATACAAAGATAACTAACTAGATTGAACACCATAAAATATTCCCAACAGAGATGGTCCCCTTTGTATCGATACAGCTTCCTGTTAAGCTTGCCAACGGTGTTTTCAGGGGCGTCAGTCGATCCCTCTCCAGTTTCATCCTTTGGAACGTCCGTAAGTACAGGACGTTTACAGTGCTACCCGTATCCACCAGCACTCGGGGGATGAGAGTGTTATCAATACACATGCTCACCACCAACTCGTCCCTGTGCGGACTGGGTGATGCTGATAGATCCGCAGGACCGAACGTGATTGGTTCGATCCTTACCTTCTTCTGAGGCGGGTCGGAAATGGAAGCCACAAATAGGCTCCGTTCGAAATTCTTCCGTTCGGCATCCGTGTCCCCAGTTTCTCCCCCGCCGAAGGTGACCTTGATCTCCATCTTGGGCTTTTTCCCTGGGTTTCCTGCACCTTCGACCTCCTCTCTGGATGGTATGTACGCATCATTCTGTGGCCGGGCGTCACGCTGATCGTCCCTCTTCCAACTGTTTGACCTTTTTTTTTGTTCCTGGATGGGGCCTACTGCATTCAGGTGTTTGTTCACATACTTACCCAGGTGACCTTGCTGGATCAACTCCTCTATGGCAATCTGGAGTGCTCGGCAGGCCTTGGTAGAATGCCCCCTCCTCTTGTGATATTGGCAATATGCGTCATCTCGTCCCATGTAAGCTTCCGTGTCCGTCGGAGGGGGGATCATATCCTTTTTATTCTAGAAGATGGTGGCGATGGAAAGGACAAGTGGTGTAAACCAGTTTGGTTTAGAAACATTTGTGGCCGCTGGGCTAGGACCCAGTCGATCGGCTAACTTTGCGGGTGTTTGCGGTGCCTTTCGATCTCTGATCGTGATTTGCTCTTCCAGAATAGCATGCCTCCGTGCCCGTTCCAGGACCTCCGCATAACTGGTCCCCGGACTTTTCTTCAAATCCCGGTATAACTCCCCAGTCGAAAGAGCATCGGTAAATAGCGTGACCGCCATGCAATCCGTTAACTTCTCCACCTTTAACGTCTCATCCCTTCATCTAGTCAAGAACAGGGTAACAGACTCCTTTGGCCCCTGACGGACACTGGTGAGATAGCTGAAATAGCGCTTCGGGGTAGCACTCGAAGCGAAGTGTGCCAGGAATAGGGTTGACAATGTGGCAAAACTCCCGATCGACCCAGGTTGTAATTGGCTGAACCATTCCTGGGCTGGTCCCCGCAGAGTACTAAAAAATAACCTGCAGATAGCCTCTTCTGAGGCTCCCAAAAGCATGAGCGCTCTCTGGTAGCTCATCAGATGGGCATTGTGGTCTCCTACCCCATTATAAACTAATCCAACCGAGGGTCTGCAATCTCTCTCGATCTCCACTTCCATTATTTCCCTCGTAAAGGGACAGGTGATCCCTGCACGGGGTGGCGGGGGCGTATGATTCTGTTGATGAGTGAGCCCGTCAATTTGCCTTTGCAAGGCGGCCAGCGCTGCTTCCTGCGCTGTTCGAGGAGGTGTCCTTAGGTTAATACTCTCCGGGGTTCTCTCCATTCGGTGAGCAACTCCCTCCTCGCATCCTCTTGTAGACCGCTCTCCATTTCTTTTGACGTACCGGTAATGCTGTCCTGTTGTTCCTCCCATCAGGGTTCGTTCCCTATATCGACCCCCCCTAGTCACGAATGGGGTACGGTCCGAGGATGAATACTGTTGGTACCCGGAAGTATGGGCCCTCCAGTTCCCTCCTTCCCCCAATTGTGAATAGGCTGAAGCCCGGGTTGTCTCTGTCTCCTCGGTATGTGAATCGAATGACTGCATGTTGTGGATCGATGAAGGAGATGAATATTCGGAGTCCCCAGTGTATGTAGATTAACCCTCATCATGTTGTCCAGCCATCCAGCGCATAGTTTCCGCCATCCTCCTCATCACCCGAGGATCTCTTCTTGCAGCCTCAGGGATTAGATGGGTGAAATCCCCGTCATATTCCCGACTCTGGCTGCCGCTGGTGCGGCTCTCTGTTTTCCAGGTTCTGGAGGACCTACTATCCCCTCGCTCCCCGGTAGTATCATGAGTATGCTCAGACGTGATTCTGACCATGTTGACGTGTGTAATTTGCTTAGATCAATGTTTTGCTTTTGAAACTTTTAGTTCATTTCCCACAGATGACGCCAATGTTGAGGTTTAGTCCCGAAATGACCCGAAGGCCCAACACTAACCTTGGATCTAGGGTGTGATTTTGCTGCAATAAAGTGTATAGAAGAAAATATAAAACCTGATTCGCCCACTCAAATAAACCAACTTGTATTAATGCAGTAATGACAATTACACAAAATTGGCCGAACGAGAGTTACGGTCCAAAGGTTAATACAAGAGCTAGAATGCTATTAGAGCTTGTGAGTGTAAAAATGTTAACCCTTTACAATGAGATTAATGCTTCTATTTATACTAATAAAAGGGTATGTGAGGTGATGACGTGGCTGAACCTAACTTGCTGCGATTCTCTGTTCTCAAGCCACTTGGATGCTCATGCTTCCACTTGATGACGCCATACCATAGCATTAAATGCTTCTTGCCACTTGCAGGATGCCCGTTCGGGTATAATAATGACGGCCCTTGCTGTTATCATTATTAGTCTAATCCAAGTATCCTGTTCGACCCGATCCCCGTTCGGGGTATAATCCCCCATGGGTTCCTGGATCCCGTTCGGTATATAATTCTTACTGGGCCTGCTCCTCGCCTGGACCTTGCTGGCTATTGGGTCGGGCATATTGGGTATTTGGCCTAATATCCCAACATACCCTAAAACCCTGCCTCTAGGTATGATGTAGAATAATGTTCCATTATATACAAAAATACAAAACATTGTTCTTTTTTTATTTTTTATCTTATTTTCTCTCAAATTATAGCACCTATCTGTTTTTTTAAGACATGTGTTTTGTTAAAAATCAAATCTTTATATGAGATGAGTTTCATGTGACTTCCTCTTCCTCTTTAATAGTGTAATGCTATCAAACTACAAAATCTTTGACAAATGCAAAACATGCCTAGAGATGGAAAATGAAGAACGATAAATGTAAATGTACTTCTTAATTTTTATTGTTTATGGGTAAAAAATAAATGAATAACCATTTACAGAGTTAATTTAAAACGGACAGGTGGTAGATTCTCTTTTAATCCCCTCAATCAAAACCGACGGTTGTTGTATATATCATGGAAGATCAGAAGAATCAGCATCCAAAAAACCGAGCGCGTCCACGACATCTTTCGTGCTCCATCCCGCACGCAACAGCCTCCTCGCTAACAACCTCACGTGACTTGCAACACCTTCCCTATTCGAAATCATCTCACCGTTCGTTTTCTGACGATCGCAGCCGTTCATCATCATCATCTCCACCACATCCTCCTCATTCCACCCTCCGTTCATCAACCGCCGCACCACCTCCCCCAAACACCCTTCCAAATCCTCTCCCCACCACCGCATTCCTAATTTTCCGGCACCAGATTTATCCCGTTCCTCCGCCAACTCCGTCCAGAACTCGATCCTCCGCGCCTCCGTCGCGGCCCACGCAGGCGCATTATTCAAGCTGACCGGATGCCGTAAAGCTGCTGAATCATCGCGTCTCCTGAAATCAATCCGCTGGAAAAATCCGGTGAGGTCGAAGCTCCACACCTTCACTTTAACGCCATGCACGTAAAACACGGGATTGCCGGCCAAACACGGCGCAGACGGAATGAAGAAATGGCGATAAATAGGGACGAGAACCGGAGCCTTCCTCAGAGTCTCCTTAGCCGAAATCACTGCCTCGTCGTCATCTTCAGGCCTATTTCCCCACGAATCGATCCAAAATCCGTGTCTCGAAACCTCATTGCAGAAACCTAATATTGGGAGATTGGTCTGGATTTCGAGCTGTTGCGGAGACGCCGATCGCCAGTTGGGAAATCCGGGGCCTACGGGAAGGCCTTCTCGGAGGATAGAACGGAGGTCAGGAGGGAATGTGAAATCCAAATTGGATTCGACGGCAGAGAATTCAACGTCGGAGAGACCTTCCTCTACCGGAATATCGACGGATTTGAGGTGGTCGATGATATTCTTTGCGTATGCAGCGTAGGAGAAACAAACTCTTCCTGGTCTTGGATTGCTTATAGCCATGGACGTGACTATTACTGATTCCGCTAAGCTCGATACTGCCACATATATTTCGATCGGAACATCTGAAAAGATGATGAAAAATGGAGATCGAAAAAGGAGGAGAAGTTGTGGACCGGAGAATATATATATATATACTATATACGAAATGGTCACGAGTCACGAGCGGATTGGGAATTTCAAAACACGGGAAAATAGTTCCGAAGCGATAAAATAAGAGTTTGGTTTGACTTCTAATCACGAGATATACCCCGTAATGATGATTTGATGATAATATCTGACCAAATATATAATACTCCCTCCATTCCTAAATAAACTTTCCTTTTTCGTCCGTTCCGATTAAAACTTCAACTTTCCCTTTTTAATAAATAATTTGTGGTTCACAACATTTCTTACACATTTCTCTCTCCTCTGCACAACTTTCCATCACACAATACTCACTATCTTAAATTTTGTGTCAAACCTATTTGAAAGTTTTAATAGGAACGGAGGTAGTAGTATTTGGAACAAGTTTAATATGCGCTGTCTATGGAGGCATGGAAACGCTGAGGAGAGGCGCTTTTTGTGTGTGATGTTGGGCATGTAAAACACATCAATGAAAACATGTTTTATACTTTTTGAGTGATTACTGATTAGTTATGCAATTTTTTTTACCCAAATTATTGCATTCTTTAAGAGCATTTTAATGGGAAAATGGATTACTTAAAAACGTATTACCATTTTAGATAAATAAACATTCAGATTAAATAACATGCTCCAACGAAAATGTATAACACACGATGTGTACTCCTCTTTCTACTTTGAGAAAGTCTCTCTGATAGTCTGCCTTCATCAAAGGATTCATGTTTGGTCGCAATAGGGCGCATGAGCTTCCTACACCTTCACAGGGGAGGTGGACGTCATCCGGTCACAAAAGGTCCCATCTTGGTCTCGTCACTAATGAATACCCTTCGTCGCAGGTGAGGCCGTCCTCATCTGGTAGCTGTGGCAGACCTGCCATCTCGGTTACTCAAGTCTATGAGAGAATAGTGGTAAGGGAATAATGGCTTACCAAACTAGGTAGCCTCATGATGTATTTGTAATAAAATGATAATATGAACAGTACAATGATATCCTAAAATATATTGGGCTATTACACATCCTCAATTTGTGCAGGAGACATGACGCGCAGATTAAATTTTAAAAATCAAAACGCTGACTAGACAAATTCTTTATAAAAATATGGAATATATTTTACAATAAGATCACCATGAGCTACTCTTTCCCTGACAAATAAGTGAAAATCAATTTTAATGTGTTTGCTTCGATCATGCTGTATGAGATTCACTCCTAAATATGAGGCGGAGACGTTGTCACAGTAGAGCTTGACTGGTTTAGGTACAAAGAAACCCATATCAACAACGAGAGGGTGAATAAAAAGAGTGTCCTGAACAGTATATGCGACGGCCTGATATTCGTCCTCCGTGGAGGATTTGGACACTGTAGGTTGCTTTTTAGAACGCCAGGAAATCAGATTATCTCCCAAAAACTAGCATAACCTGTAGTAGATCGGCAACTGTTGGGACATCCTGCCCAATCTGCATCCGAATTAGCAATAATAAGAGATGTGTCACCCCATTTCCTCAACCATAGGCCTTCAGAAATAGTACCCTGCAAATATCTCTAAATATGCTTCACAGCCAATAAGTGAGTCGTACGTGGAGCATGCATAAATTGAGACACTAAATGTACAACATAAGTAATGTCCGGTCTTGTAATAGTCAAATATTGTAAAGAACCCACCATGCTGCAGTATTCAGTACCGTCGGCCAGGAGTTCTCCATCAGTCAAGGAGAGAGTGGTACGAGATGGAAGAGGTGTACAGACATGTTTGGCGGTATGGAGGTGGAAACGACGAAACAATGGATGAGGAATTTCCTGTGATAAGTATATCATCAACATATAGAAGAATATATACGGAGCACGAATCACGACGATACACAAACATAGAAGAGTCAGACTTACTCTGAACAAAATCATGCCTGAGTAAGAAACCACTAAACCTGTGAAACCAAGCTCCGGGAGCTTGTTTAAGCCCATACAAAGCTTTCCAGAGCCGACAAATATGGTGAGGAAAAGAGGGATGAACAAAACATTGTGGCTGACGCATATAGACCTCTTCAGTTAGATAGCCATGTAAAAATGCATTTTTAACATCTAACTGACGAACAGTCCAACCAAAGGAAGTAGCGAGAGAGAGTAAAAGGCGAACAGTAGTGGGTTTTACCACCAGACTAAATGTCTCTAAAAAATCCACCCCAGCCTGCTGTTTAAACCCTTGAGCCACCAACTGAGCCTTATGACGCTCAATAGACCCATCAAAATTGTATTTAGTTTTATAAATCCACCTGCAACCTACCACATTTTTGCTAGGGTCATAAGGTACTAAGTCCAAGGTCTTATTAGCAATTAATGCATTAAACTCTTCAATTGTTGCCCGCCACTTTAAATTTTTATTTGCTTGTGAAAAACAAGTAGGATCCGGGGATACTCACTAGCGGTAAGGGAGAAATTATTTTTGGGTTTAAAAAAGCCATCCTTATCCCGAGTACGCATTGGATGAACATTTTGACCCGAGGGAGGAGAAGGAGAAGCAGAGCCGACCATGGGGGGAGGTAGCCTAGACATTTGTCTAGGGCCTCCAAATTTTGTAGGGCCTCCATTTTAAAAAATAATAATATTATATATACTTAAATCCTTAATTTAATTAATTGAAATACTTAAAAAATTAGTTTAGAACTAAAGCTAAGTTGATGCAAAATATTAAAAAATCAAAATTAAGCATGTTCGGTGATATATTTGAAAATAATGACAAATATATGATCTAAATGAGAGTGAACAAAATGTGTCTTTTTATACTTCAGCGACTATAACTTTAGTGATCGTGATTGTGTCAACTATAATGCATATGCATAGATAATAATTCAACATCCTAATTTGAGTATATTTTGAGAAATAGTATTGATGTCTACGAATATAATATAATGAGTTATTGATGACAAATGTGATGTTATAAATGTATTATTTTTAAAAATTATTATTAAATTGTCATTTTTAATTGTTTTCTAAAATAGAAAATGAAAACATTTAGTTGAGATGTCTAAAAAAGGAAAGTGACAAGCTTTGAATGGAATGAAGGGTAATATTTTTCAATAAGTTATATTTCAGTAATATTTAAGGAAAACAAACTTATATTAATTGGATTGACTATTATCTCGATTAAAAAGTATTACGTAATATTAGGGAGTCTTGATTGTAGTAGTTTTCTTACCAAATTTGCTATTAGAATCCCCATGTGTTTTTCACTCTTTTATCGCTTACATTCAAAGAATGATATTCTTTGCATTAGTAACATATATATTTTGGACTGTACTTTACTTCTATTTGGGGCGTAATTAGAATGTCCTTTTAAATTTTTAGGCTCCGATCCTCTCCAAATTTGTAAAATAATTATATGTATTTATATGTTAAAAGATTGTGTAAACACAAAAAAACTTACCAATTCAAGCCACGTTAATATTTCTTTTTGGCTATGTCATTCCTGTTTATTTCATATTATAGTTTTTGTATTTTTTTACTAAACAATATATTGAAGTTATACTCTCTCTACTCCACTAAAATTGTTTCATCTTTAATTTTTAGCCTATGCATTAAGAATGTCACATATCAAATTTGACAAAATTTGTGTGGTTCTAAATCATGCTTATTTTATCACTTCAATATCAACCACAAACTAAATTGTTTTAATAATTGTACAACTTTATCATAACCTAGCGTTATTGAGACGAGAGTACGTTGTATCTCATAAGTAAATACGGAGTATTATTTTGTTGTCTAGGGCCTCAAAATTGCTGTAGACGACCCTGAGGAGAGGAGGGACCCGAAAAACTACAAGAGTGAGAGGAGCTGGACAAGAGGCTGGTCGTGGGAGGTGAGGACAAAGTACTAGGTGTAGAAATGAATGAGGACGGACTGGGTGGTGTGAAATCACGAGCAGGTGGGGGGGGGACTGTACATGGGAGTGGTCTGTCTCGGTAATGAAGGAAATGGGTCATGGAGTTGAGCTGGTAGAAGGATCCTGGAGTGCCGAGGATTGTGCGGACAAGGGAAGAGCCGGTGTGGGACATGTAGGTAGAGCTAAGGTAGCAATTGGTCGGCTAACATTGGTGGCCCTATAGGGAGACAAGGAACTGGGCAATGGTAGTGTATGCATTTGAGGAGACATATCAGCGTAGGGAAATTTGTGAAATTGGGAGATTTGCAATTTTAGTCCTGTAACTTTCGGCTGTTATTATTTTTGATCCTATAACTTTAAGCACTAGCAAATTTGGTCTTGTAACTAATAAATCTTTGTAATTTAAGGATTTTCCCATCGGAAAGTACACTTTCCGGCGGAAATGTTAGGTGTCGGTGACATTTTTTTCGGTATGCTATAATGCCGGAAAGTGTACTTTTCAGGGGAAAAGTCCTTAAATCGCAAATTAATTAGTTAGAGGACCAAATTTGCAAGTGACTAAAGTTACGGGACTAATAATGATAACGACCGAAAGTTACAGGATGAATATTGCAAATTTTCCCATGAAAAATAACATCACGATTAATATAGACTCTACGGGTAATGGGATCAAAACAACGGTATCCTTTGTAACCAGCAGATGGATCGAGGTGATAGCTTGTTTGCTGAGGTGCAGTGGCAATTTGATTGGGAAAACACTCACACCCAAAAACCCGTAAAAAAGTATAGTCCAGTACTTTATTTAAAAGTTTATGATACGGGATCAAACCATGCAAAACCGGAGTAGGTAGCTGATTAATGATATACGTAGCTACATAGAACATCAACCCAAAATTGAGGCGGTAGATGCGCCTCAATAAGCATAGTACGAATTAATTCTAAAATATGACGATGTTTACGTTCTGCGACACCATTTTGCGAGGGGCTATCCGGGCAAGATTTTTGAAAAAGAATACCACATTTAAGAAAATGAGTATGAAAAATATTATCGTCAAACTCACCCCCACCACCACTTTGAAAACATTTGATTTTACAATCCAAAAGATTTTCAACTAAATTCCGAAAATGACAAAAATGAGTAAAAACCTCAGATTTTCTACGCATGGGATAAACCCAAGTGAAACGAGAAAAGTTATCAATAAAACAAATATAGTATTTAAACGGTAAGTGAGAGAGAACAGAGGATTGCCAAACATCTGAGTGAATTAATTGTAAAGGAGCAGTAGCACAATGTAAAACATCTTGAAACGGCAATCTATGAGATTTGCCAATTCTACAAGAAGTGCATGAAAAATTGAAAGTAGTATTATTATTAATTAAATGTGTGCGCCGCAAGGTAGACAAAATGATAACACCACAATGACCCAACCGTTTGTGCCAGACTTGACCAGGGGCAGATGAGGTGAGTAAGGCAGGAGACACGTTGGGTGGGGTGAAAGGATAGATCCTATCTTTATGAGAAGCTCGGAGTAGAGTTGCCCCCCGGGTGATTGCCCTTAAAATAAAAAACATTTTTATCAAAAAATAAAAGTGCAATCATTATCCTCACATAACCTTTGAATAGAGAGTAAATTAAATTTAAGGTGAGGAACATGATATACAGATTTTAAAGTAAGCGGGCGACCAACTGTAGGTAAAATATTATCACCAATTGTAGACACTAGTAAATTAATTCCATTAGCAACCTGCACATTTATGGGGTTTGCAAGAGAAGACTTTATTGACAAAATAATTTCCGTGGGTGTCATGTGTGCCGAGGCTCCAGAATCAGGATACCACACTGACTCATTGGTGTCTCCTGTAGGCAAAGCAGCAAGGGCATGAGTAGAGCCAGAGGTAAACCTAGGACAAGTTAGGGCTGAATGACCCCGGGAAAAGCATAATTGACACACAATAGAGGGCATTGGGGAATTATAGGAGTGATCAATTGATGAAGAGTTCCTACCGTATTTCAAGGTATATTTATGAATTATTCAACGTTTTTAAAAGTCAATGAAACTAATTTATTTTTGTATATGTGTTAGACTTTATTTATGTTTTTTATTTATTGTATTAGGATTCAGTTGCAACATTAGAGGGTACTGACATAGAAGCAGTTATATCACATGCAAAGGGGGTGGCATTTCGAGGACACAAAGGAAGCAAAACCTGGAATGTCTTAGCATGTTGTTCATTTGATGTACTATTCACGTTTGTCAATATTGGCTGGGAAGGAAGCGCTCACGACGTAAGAGTGTGGGTTGATTCCTTAATGCAATCAAAATATCATTTTCCTCATCCCCACCAGGTATAAAATACAAATAAATTTATTATTAAAGGTTTTTGTAAATTTAAAATAATATCCTTTTAACAAAGTCAATTTAAAATGTAGGTAAATATTACTTAGTAGATTCAGGCTATCCAAACACACTTGGATATTTAGCTCCATTTGATGATGCGGGAATGAGGAAACACGTGCCTGAATTTCGTGCCGGTGGTAAATCAAGAAGAGTAATGGAACATTTTAATTATCAACACTCATCACTGAGAACTACCATTGAAAGAGCATTTTCGCATCTGAAGAAAATATGGAAGATACTTCACAATATGCCCAAAATGAAAGATGTGCATCAACAAGTAATTATTTTCTCTACTTTTACACTTCATAATTTTATCAGCATGTGCAACAGATGCATGATGATATTTATTATTTTATAGTACTTTTTTGTTCTAAAAAGATTTATAGTTTACCCATTGTTCATACAATTTTTTTTACAAATCAAGATTTTATTTATTTATTTTTATTTCTTTGTTTTTTACAAATCAAGATCATCTATATTATTTATTCTGTCACTTGTATGACTTAAAATACGAACAGACTAAACCAAACAATAATAAAATAGTACAAGTATTAATAATAACAACAACAATACTACTACTACTACTACTACTACTACTACTACTAATAATAATAATAATAATAATAATAATAATAATAATAATAATAATAATAATAATAATGTTGGTCCCGGTTATACTGGATACAGTCTAGAGGGGGGGGGGGGGGGTGAATAGATTGTATTGGTTTTTAGCTTTTTAAACTAAGTTCCAGATTTTACAGAATAGCCTGTTCTGTTGACAGAACAGACTGGCAGCGGATGGGGTTCTGGTAGGGAGTTCTGTTGATTTAGCCTCAGAGAAGCAAAGGCAGTAGGCCTTCTGTTAACTCGTAGGACAAGTTCTGCTGAACACAGATACCAAGTCTGAGGAGTTAGACAGTTCTATCTAAGTGCAAAAATTAAAGCAGTAAGTAAATGACACCAGGGATTTTTATAGTGGTTCAAGGAACAACTTGTTCCTCTAGTCCACTGTTCCACTAAGCTGTAAAGACTTCCGTTTACAATGCCTTAGCCCTATCACTTAAGAAGCTCTCCACGTCTTCTTCAAGTGTAGATGTCTCCTGGGATGCACTTGTAATACCCGAGATTAATTTAAGAGGATTAATAGTACTACTCATACCAACAAGATGCATCTCCTTTTAAGGGAGCTCATCACCAAGAACTCCAAAGTTAAGCGTGCTTGCACGGGAGTAGTCCTGGGATGGGTGACCCCCTGGGAAGTTTCTCAGGGTGCGCACGAGTGATGACAAAGTGTGCGGAAAAGGCTAGTGGAGGTTTGTGAGGACAGTACTAGAGGTCAGAAGTAACTACCTCGGGGCCTACGGGGCCGGGGTGTTACAAATGGTATCAGAGCAACCCTGCGACAGTGTGCTGACCCGTTAGATATCGGGCGGGCACTTAGCGGGGCAAGATTCTGGGGTTTTATTGAGATTGGTTTAAGGGCGCAACGAGGACGTTGCGATCCTAAGTGGGGGTGATTGTAATACCCGAGATTAATTTAAGAGGATTAATAGTACTACTCATACCAACAAGATGCATCTCCTTTTAAGGGAGCTCATCACCAAGAACTCCAAAGTTAAGCGTGCTTGCACGGGAGTAGTCCTGGGATGGGTGACCCCCTGGGAAGTTTCTCAGGGTGCGCACGAGTGAGGACAAAGTGTGCGGAAAAGGCTAGTGGAGGTTTGTGAGGACAGTACTAGAGGTCAGAAGTAACTACCTCGGGGCCTACGGGGCCGGGGTGTTACAGCACTGCCTGGCTTCCTTTAAGACTGGTCCTTTCACTGAGATTCCTGGAAGTATCACCACTTCACAACTCAAGTTACTTGGACGTCCTTCTTGTAGCACGAAGAGTTTCTGTTAAAACAGGGGTTCCTCCAACTAGCTTCGTTACAAAGGATTTGTATGTGATGAGCTTGAAGAGTTGAAGAACACTTGGAACTTTGCTTGAGTTGGAAAAAGTATTTTTCCAACTTCTGCCTTCTCTTGTAGAAGATGATGAAGTGTTAATATCAAGGAGGCTTTTTGCTTTTAAGAGTTTGAATTTCTTGTATGAAGAGTTGTAGCAATGTTTAGCAAAAATTGCAAAGTTATCCGGTTGTTCTTCGTAGTGTATCTTTTATACTGAGGTTGTCTTCCCGTTGGAGGAGTAGGAGGACAACTGCATTAAATGAGCGATCAGTTGACTTGACCAGTAGAGCCCGGTAAAGTTGGCGGGTTACTATTTTGGGATAAAGTATTCCTGACATTGCGGCCAATCATCTGCAATTACTCTACGGAGCATGGGGAGCATTAAATGAGCATTTAATGCGCGTACTGTAGCTTTTCCGTTCAATACTCCTAGCCGTTGAAGGAATCTTTCAGTTGACTTCCCGGTTTTGTGGAATTCTTCTAAGTGTCAGACCTTCTGGTGTCTTTAACTGAGAGTTGAACAGAGGAGGTCTGGAGCACTTCTGTTGAGAATATATCCAACAGAGACCCAGAAGGGTTTCTGTCAGAGTAAAGGCTAACAGAGACCCTGAGGTCTTCTGTTCTGGAGCAAAGAACCAAAGGTCCTCTGTTTCAATAATGCCTTACAAAGGGTCTTCTGCTCTTGGAGCCCTTCTGCTCAGAAGGTCTTCTGCTCTGAAGGCATTCTGCCAAGTCGATTACACTAAGAACTTTACAAATGAAAATTCTAATACATTAAGTCTAAATAGGGGTACTCTAAAGTCCTAATTAATCTAGCATCATCAAAATCTAAATACAAATATTCCTTACAATTTCCCCCTTTTTGATGATGCCAAAACCCTTTAACTATTTCCAGAGAAGTGCCTTCACCATAAAGAAAGATTAAAGTTTAAAAGCTTCCATTAAAATCTTGGTGGGCAACTTGGCATAGGAAAATAGTAAGAGTACGGTACATTCAGATAGCAGAATATAAATGAAATAAGCAAACACAAGCAGAAGGCAAAAAGACAGGAAATGAGGGAAAAGCACTTCAAAGTGAGAAGGCAGAGATGTGATTTTATTAGATAAGATTTACAGAGATAATCCTTACACATTCTCCAGATTAGCTGCTTGCAGAGCTTCTTCTTCCAATCTTTGAAGCCTGAGCAGTTCTTCATTGATTTCTGCTCTGATCTTGGAAAGGTTGCCAGAGCTTTGATAAGATGCCCAAATGGGAGAAAGCTTGCAATCCAGATAGTTGAGAACACCTTCATGTATTGTCTTCCCTGGGACAATGTTCTTCTTATACCATTCTTCAGCTTCTTCTAAGGATCCCCCATACCTAACTCTCACAACACCATCTTTGTCCAAATAGTGGTTCTGTTGTTGGGTGGGAGTCATTTTGGCCTTCATATCTTCAAATTGAGCTCTGTCAATTCTCTGAGATCCACCCAATCTCGATTCAGTGAAGTTAAATACTTTCTTCTTCTTGGTGCCTTTCTGTACTGGAGATGGGGGTCTAGGTATACCTGCTGCTCTCTTCTTCTGTAGGGCAGCTTCAAAGTAGGGAGCAGGATCCACTGTAGGCTCAGCAGAGGAGGGTGCCCTAGCAGGAGTTCTGTGGGATCAAGGCCTAGTCTGTTGAGGGTCCTCTTCCCCCCTTTTGGCATCATGCAGATCCTCTATCATCAAGCTTATCTTTTGGAACTCTGAGGCCTGAGTGGAGGCTATCTGCTCAAGGGCCTCTGGTAGAGTCTGAGTGACAGAGGTAAGGCCTTCAATGAGACCTTGCTGCTTCTGAATGGCAGAAAAGATGTCCTTGTTATTGGCTTCAAGCAGCACCATCTTCTGATATATGTCTCTGTCAATAGATAGGAGAGCTTGAGCTTGTTCTTGGTGAGCTTTGCACATTTCCTCAATGGAGGTCAGTTGCCTCCTAGTGCTGGCATCAGAATTCTTCAGAGCCTCAAGGTTCTCTGAGATAGAGTTGATTGCCTGTCCTTGATCTAGGAGAGTCTGTTGAAAGATAGAGAGTGTTTTGTGGATACCTACCACTTCTGTTGACAGGGCATCTGTTCTGGCAGAGGAGGAGGCTATGAAGTTGTTGAGTGTTCCTGTGAGGTTCTCAAAACGATCAGATATGAACTGCATTCCCGAATTGAGATTGTCATTCACATGAGCAAGGTGCCCATAGTGTTTATCATTGATCTCTATCAACTTGTCCATGCCTTCTGCTAATTCAACAAATTTGTTGAAAGGAATGTTATTCTGTTGTCCATCAGATGGAGTCATCTCTAGACCTCTTCCCTTAGGCAAGGGGTGATGTTCTTGGACAGATGAGAGGGATTCAACAAGCAGTTCATGTTCCAGTTGAGTCAGAGGAGGGGTCTTCTGTCTCTTTGATGTGGCTTTCTAGGATTTGCGGATCATGAATCCATCCATGTCAGATGAATCTTCATAAGAGGAGTAGATAGGTATTCTGTTTCTGACTACCTTCTTCTTCTTTCTGAGGGAGGGATTGGGGGCAGTAGAATGCCTAGAATGGCCTTGGGGTGCAGAGATGGGGGAGATAGTTGTAGGGTCAGAATCTCTGAGAAACCATACAGGTTTAAGCTTCTCTGCAGGTTGGTGTGGAGGAGGTGATTCTGGAGGTGGGGTTTGATGTTCAGGCTCGGAGGATGAAGAGGATTTCTGTTGGGAGGAGGGGTTCTGATGCTGGGGTGAAGTTTGAAGAGGTGAGGCATTCTGTTGAGGAGGAGATGGTGGAGGTGAAGGTGAGCGGTTTCTGAAGGGAACAATTGCTCTGCAAGGTGATGCGATTTTCCTTTTGGGTGAGTGAGGAGGGGTGGGGGTTTTCTGTTCAGGAGATTTAGGTTGAGGGTTTTCTGGTGGAGGGGTTTCTGTGCTGGTGGGAGGTGAGGGAATATGGGGTTCTGTTGAGATATTAACAGAAGGGGTTGGAGAGTTTACCTCAATGATGTTATCCTCAAGCAAAGAAGTCCTCCACTCCTTGATATGCTCCATCATAGCTTGCCCTTCTGTCTTGGGTACAGAGGGCTCTCCCGGGTTGAAGTTGGGTTGCACAGAGTCAGTTGCCATCTTGGTGAACAGCCATTCTTCAAAGGCTTCTATCTCTCCATCTTCTAGGGGTTTGACTGTCTCCTCTGAGGGTGAGGAAATAAGGACAGCCTTTCCTTTGTAGCTTGCCTTCTTCTTCTCAAGGACAGAGTGAAGAAAGTTGAGGGCAAAGCATTTTGAGACATCATCAGTCCCAACCCAATTCAAGATGGCTTCTTCTTCTGGCTCATAGTGATCAAAATATTGGATTATTTTGTGGAGGGGTACCATTCTCCATCTTCTCCATTCAAGGACCCGGGTAAACTGCCTGTCTAGCAAGGACAGATACCCATCTTTGACAGGACTAGGGTGCTCTGGTGGAGTTGACACCCTATTCTGGTCAGGAGATGCAGCAGAGGTGGGGATCTCTGGTTCCCCCTGAGTGTCTGCCACTTCCTCAGACACTGAGACCACAAGTTTAGCAACCTTCTTCTTGGGTTTTGTGGTCCTCTTCCTCTTCTGTCCAGCCTTCATGGTTGGAGGAGCAACCGGTTCTGCCTTCTTGGTCTTCTTCTTCTTCTTCTTCTTCTTCTTCTTCTTTTCAGCAGAAGGGGCTCCAGAGAGGGGTTTCTGCACCTTCTCTCCTTGTTGTCTCTTAGCCTCAAGCTGAAGCTGTCTCTTCAGCTCTGCCTTTATAGCTTTTTCCCTGTTTGGAGAGGCAGATAGGAAAATTACCTTGGTGTGATCCAAAGCTGTGGCCTTCCTCAAGGTTACCCCTTGTTTGAGGAGCACTTCTGAGATGAGCAGTCCATGCCCTAGCTTCCCCGAGTAGAGGCTTGTCTTTGGGTTCTTCTTCTTGATAACCTCAATCAGGGACTTTACCATGACTTGTCCCCAGTTGATGTTTACCCCATGATGCACTGCATAAAGGGCCTTGGCATTTGCAGTTGTGACATCATCGGTGGAGGTATATTTGCACCATAAACATTTGTGGAAAATGTTAATGAGCAGCTCAAATTCCTTCTTGAGCAGGTTCTTCTTGATGTTGATCTTCTCTACTTCCTCACCTTTTCTGCAAAACTTCTTCTTGAATTCAGGCAGAGGGATGTCAGTATCCTCCAAGTCAAGTAGAGAGGCCCTGCCTTCCTCTAGTTGTATATTGAAGATCTTGTTGATGACGTCAGCATCAATCAAAACTTCTTCTCCTTGGACGTTGGAGGAGATGTTTTCATCCTTGAAGGAAGCGTTGAGATAGAACTCAACGGTGTCAATGTTACTGTAGGCCTCATAAGGATGAGTGATGACCTTGCTCAGTTGACACTGTGACAGTCCGTCAACAATGGTGGTCATCCTCTCCCTTTTCTCTGCGAACCTGGGTAGGACTTCCAGTTCGCATCTCATCCCTGTCAGTACATTCTTGAGAAGAGTTGCCTTTTGTTCCTTGGAAATATCGGAGATGCTCAAGAAAGCCATGGACGTTTTTAGCGGTTTGATAGTTTTGGAGAGATAAGAGTTCAAAAGGTTGAGAGTTATGAGAGCAGTAACGGTTTAGGTTTGCGAAAGGGGATTTTATGGGTACGGGTTAGTGGACGTTTGAGATAATTTACGGTTCCAAGGTACCAATAAATGTAAAAAGGGGCGCAGTAAATATTATGCGGCTGGATACCGTTTTGAGGGTAAAAGGGTAAAAGACCTTTAATAATTTACTAGGTCACCCGGTTTTCAGAATTTCCTAAGTCCACAACCTTCTGTTAGACATAAGAGGAGGTTTTCTGTAGAAGGGGTTTCTGTTGCAGAGGTGTTCTGCCAGGGTAGAGAACAGGAGGGGTTAACAGAAGGGGTTCTTCAATGGGTATTCTGTTAACAGGAATTCAGCAACAGAGGGCCTTTCTTTTCAACTTTCCCTTGGAATCTCATCCATCATTCCCAATTCCTCTCTTAGTTTGTTGAACCTAGCCTCAGGAAGAGGCTTTGTCAGGATATCTGCAAGTTGGTCTTCTGTTGGCACATGTTCCATGCAAATGTGCTTCTTTTCAACATGATCTCTGATGAAGTGATGTCTGATCTCAATTTTCTTTGTCCTGGAATGAAGAACTGGATTCTGAGAGATAGCAATGGCACTGGTGTTGTCACACAACAGCTTGATCTCCTTTGCTTGAATTCCATAATCCTTCAGTTGTTGCTTCATCCAGAGTAACTGAGCACAGCAACTACCAGCTGCAATGTACTCAGCTTCAGCTGTACTTGTCAATCAAGGGAAGTTCTGCTTCTTGCTGAACCAGGAGACAAGCCTTCCTCCTAGCAATTGGCAATGACCAGAGGTGCTCTTTCTGTCTAGTCTGCAACCTGCAAAATCTGAGTCAGAGTAACCAATTAGTTCAAAGTTACCTCCCTTTGGATACCATAGGCCTGCATTTGGATTTCCTTTGATGTATCTGATGATTCTCTTTGCAGCACTTAGATGGCTTTCCTTGGGCTTTGATTGATATCTGGAACAGATTCCAACAGAGAATGAGATGTCTGGTCTGCTTGCAGTAAGATACAACAGAGATCATATGATTCTTCTGTATGTTGTTGCATCTACATCCTTTCCTTCATCATCTGGACCAATTCCTTGTGAGGTGTTCATGGGAATCTTCACTGAGGATTTGCCTTCCACTCCAAACTTCTTGATCAGGTCTCTGGTATACTTCCCTTGATTGATAAAGATCCCTTCTGGAACTTGTTTGACTTGAAGTCCTAGGAAGTAACTGAGTTCTCCCATCATACTCATTTCAAATTGACTCTGCATCACTTGAGAAAATTTCTTGCACAGTTCTGGATTAGTACTACCAAATATAATATCATCAACATATATTTGTACTAACAGAATATGATTAGCAACAGAGATTTGAAATAGAGTTTTGTCAACCTTTCCTTTAGTAAACCCATGGTTCACTAGGAAAAGGGACAATGTGTCATACCAGGCTCTGGTAGCTTGCTTAAGACCATAGAGGGCCTTTTTAAGCTTGTAGACACAAGAGGATTGAGTAGGAATGACAAAACCTGGTGGTTGTTCCACATAAACTTCTTCTTCAAGATCTCCATTTAGGAATGCACATTTTGACATCCATCTGGTAGACCTTGATGTTGTTGTAAGCAGCATAGGCTAGAAAGATTCTGATGGCTTCAAGTCTGGCAACTGGTGCAAAGGTCTCATCAAAATCTATTCCTTCTTCTTGACAATATCCTTCAGCTACCAGCCTTGCTTTATTCCTTACAATGTTGCCATCTTCATCTGCTTTGTTCTTAAATACCCATTTGGTTCCAATGACATTCTGGTGCTTTGGCCTAGGAACAAGTTCCCATACTTTGTTCCTTTCAAACTGAGTAAGCTCTTCTTGCATAGCATTGATCCAATCTGAGTCTGCAAGAGCTTCTTCAACAGTCATAGGTTCCATTTGAGATATATAGCAGGCAAGCATCGCTTCTCTTCTTGATGTGGATCTGGTTTGAACTCCACTTATGATTTGACCAATCACTTGGTTAGGGGGATGATCTCTTAACCATGTTAGGTCAGGTTCTGTCAGCTGCTGTCTTGGTCTCTCTGGTTCCTCATCTTCAGAGTCTTCATCTTCATTCAACAGAAGGGGGTTTGGTGCAGGTGTTGGAAATGCAGGATTATCTGCTACCTCTTCTGTTGGTTCGGGTGTTCTGTCTTCTATGCTGACTTTCTTGAGGATCTCTGTTACCTCTTTAACAGAGATGCTTTCATCAAACTTCACATGTATAGATTCTTCAACATGTAGGGTCCTTCTGTTGAGTACTCTATAGGCTTTACTGGTGTTTGAATAGCCTATAAAGACTCCTTCATCAGCCTTCTCTTGAAAGACTTTCAGATGCTCCTTTCCATTGTTAAGAATGTTGCACTTGCATCCGAATACATGAAAGTAGCTGATGTTAGGTTTTCTTCCCTTCCAGAGTTCATAAGGGGTCTTCTGGTGATTCTTGTTGATCATGCTTCTGTTCTCAGTATAGCATGCAATGTTGATTGCTTCAGCCCAATATCTCATAGGCAATCCAGATTCTGCAATCATTGTTCTTGCAGCTTCTTTTAAAGTTCTGTTCCTTCTTTCTGCTACGCCATTCTGTTGAGGGGTTCTGGCGGCAGAAAGTTGATGAAAAGTCCCATTCTGATCACAGAAGTCCTTTATGACTTGGTTGACAAATTCAGTTCCTCTGTCTGATCTGATTGTCTTCACATTCAAATTCTTCTCAGTCTGAAGTTGCTTTAACAGAGATGGCAACTTCTGAAGAGTTTCATTTTTCTTTGATAGAAAAATAGTCCATGTATATCTGGAGTAGTCATCAACCATGACTAGGGTATATTTCTTGCCACCAACGCTTGGAGTCTCAACAGGTCCAAATAAATCCATGGGAATCAGATTTAGAGGACTTGTAGAAAGATCTCCAGCAATGGGTTTGAAGGAATTTTTCACTTGTTTGCCCTTCTGACATGCACTGCAGAGGGTCTCCTTCTTGTACACAATGTCTGGTAGCCCTTCTACAATGTGTTCTCTGGCCAGTTTGTTGATTGTTTTGAAATTCAAATGGTTGAGCTTTTTGTGCCAGTCCCAGCTCAGTTTTGAATCTCCTTTGGCTATCAGGCAAACTCCATCCTTTGCAGTGTTCCAATCAACTACATAGATGTTCTTCTTTCTTGATGCTGTAAGAACCACTTCCTTTGTTGTCTCATGCTTCACATAGCAGAAGTCCTTTGTGAATTCAACAGTGTAGCCTTTATCACAGAATTGGCTAGCACTCAGCAAGTTGAACTTCAGTCCTTTGACATAAGAGACATCATCAATGATTATCTGGTTCCTGATCAGCTTTCCTCTTCCTTTTGTTTGACCTTCTTTGTCATTACCTCCAAAGGTAACTCTAGGTCCTTTGCATTTCTGGAACTCTGTGAGGCAACTTCTGTCACCTGTCATGTGCCTGGAGCATCCACTATCAATAAACCATTCTTGTTCAGAGATAGCTCCAGCACACAGTTCCTGCAAGATTACAAGAAAGATTTAGGTACTCAAGCAATGCTGGGTCCTGGGGGGTCATGGAGTCTGGGTAGTTGGTACCATTTTGGTCTCATCAAGTGAAACCTTGGTGGGTGGTACCCATTGTCCACCTGGTAGTTGTAGTAAACTGAAGTGTGATTCACTTTGGGCAGATGCTTGTGGGGGTCATGCTTCCTGTTTACATACTTTTGCATAGCTTTCTTTGTTGGAAAGAAGTCCCATATACTATCAAGAGCAGAGGGACGGTTAGCCTTGGGCTTCTGAAGTTGACCAGCCAACCTCTTCTGCCTGAAGTTAACTCTCTCTTGATATTTGCCCTTCTGGTGATCATTTCTGGCACGACTGACATGAGGTTGTCTGTCAATGAATGGTCTTTTATTTTTGTTATCTTGAAAACCTTTTCTGTTGTTAGGTTTTCTGCCAGGTTCATTATTTTTCAAAAAGGGTTTCTGTTGAACCTTTATCTTTCCCTTTTCTGGTCTGACTTCCTCATGAACAACCTTGGTGCCAGATACACCAGCTTGACAAATGGGGCTAGAAATCAGTGGCACTATGACCTTATCTGCCTTAGCAACACTGGTGCTAGGCATTACAGAAGGCTCACCTGATTCTGTTGAGCCATAACCAAGGCCAAAACCAGTGCCAATCTGTTGATCAAGTACAATCTTTTCCATTGAAGATTGGGCCTTCTGGTAAGCTTTGTACTTAATCTCGAGAGGCTCTATTTCTCTTATTCTCTTGAGAAGAGAAACATTTTCAGTCTCCAGTTGATCTCTTTCCTTAATTAGAAGATTGATTTTGATCTCAACCTCCTTCTTTAAGTCAAGAATCTCAACTTTTAACTTACTGTTTTCTTCTGTTACAGAGGAATAAGTGGCTTGTATGGCCTTAAACTCTTCCCAAAATTCTGACATTGAATTAGAATCAAAAGCTAAGCCTACCGAGGAAAAACTAGATTCAGAAGTAGAGGTTACCTCATCATCAGAATGAGCCATGAGGCATAGGTCTTCTGTCTCTGTATCTAGGCAACAGAATGCCTCATCAGACTCTGAGTCAGAACTGGATTCTGTCTCTGACAGAGGGTCTTTCTCTAGCTGTTCTGTCACAAGTGCCTTTCTCCTTCTGGAGTTGTCTTCGTACTTCTTCTTTTCTCCATCTTGTCCTTGTTTCTTGGACACCCTTGGATGGGGACAATCAGCCTTGAAGTGACCAGGTTGTCTGCAATTGTAGCAGAGAAGCTCACCACTGCTTTCTGTTGTTTTGACCTTCTGGTATGGCTTTCTGTTGAAAGATGGACTCCTTCCATCTTTGGGATTCTTCATAAACTTTTTGAATCTCCTGGCAAAGGCAGCCATATATTCGTCAGATAAAAGTACTGAAGGGTCAAAATCATTTACCTTTGATGTGCTGGCAGTGAGGGCTGTAGTGGTCCTCTCTTCTGGTACATCTTCCTTTTCTTCAATCATCTCGAACTCATGAGCTTTGAGATCAGAGATGAGCTTATCAGTGGGATAAGTCTTTACATCCTTGCTGGCTTGGACAGCAACCACCTTCATCTTCCATGCTGAGGGCAGTCCCCTCAACACCTTCAGGTTGATCACTTTGGTGGTGAGTTCCTTGCCAAGCTCAGAGATCTCTCCAGTGAGAGTGAGGAGCCTGTCATACATCTTGGAGATGCTTTCACCAGGGAGAAGTTTGAAGTCATCAAACTTCTTGTTGGCTATAGTCAGTTTGTTGTCCTTCTCTTGCTCATCACCAGCTCCAATGAGCTCAAGAGTATCCCAGATTTCCTTTGCAGTTTTGCACTTCTTTATTCTGTTGAAGTACCTATCATCAATGGACTTGTAGAGGATGTCCTTAGCAATATTGTCCAGGTTGTACTTTCTTCTCTCTTCAGTGGTCCATTCTGACTTGGCTTTACTAATCATCTGGGGTCTGGTGTTGTCAATAGCATGCTCAGGATTGACCTTCTAGAAGCTTGTGAAAGGGCCAATATCAAGAACTTCCCACATCTCATCATGCATGGCACAGAGATGTGCTTTCATCCAGATCCTCCAGTCATCAAACTTCAGATCTGAGAACATAATATTCTTGGACAAGGAGTGATCCATTATATCAGATAAAATGAGGTCAAACAGAAAAACAAGTGGATCTTTGTTCAGCAAATAACCTAAGAGATTATTAGAACAAGGAGGCTCTGATACCACTTGTTGGTCCCGGTTATACTGGATACAGTCTAGAGGGGGGGGGTGAATAGACTGTATTGGTTTTTAGCTTTTTAAACTAAGTTCCAGATTTTACAGAATAGCTTGTTCTGTTGACAGAACAGACTGGCAGCGGATGGGGTTCTGGTAGGGAGTTCTGTTGATTTAGCCTCAGAGAAGCAAAGGCAGTAGGCCTTCTGTTAACTCGTAGGACAAGTTCTGCTGAACACAGATACCAAGTCTGAGGAGTTAGACAGTTCTATCTAAGTGCAAAAATTAAAGCGGTAAGTAAATGACACCAGGGATTTTTATAGTGGTTCAAGGAACAACTTGTTCCTCTAGTCCACTGTTCCACTAAGCTGTAAAGACTTCCGTTTACAATGCCTTAGCCCTATCACTTAAGAAGCTCTCCACGTCTTCTTCAAGTGTAGATGTCTCCTGGGATGCACTGCCTGGCTTCCTTTAAGACTGGTCCTTTCACTGAGATTCCTGGAAGTATCACCACTTCACAACTCAAGTTACTTGGACGTCCTTCTTGTAGCAAGAAGAGTTTCTGTTAAAACAGGGGTTCCTCCAACTAGCTTCGTTACAAAGGATTTGTATGTGATGAGCTTGAAGAGTTGAAGAACACTTGGAACTTTGCTTGAGTTGGAAAAAGTATTTTTCCAACTTCTGCCTTCTCTTGTAGAAGATGATGAAGTGTTAATCTCAAGGAGGCTTTTTGCTTTTCAGAGTTTGAATTTCTTGTATGAAGAGTTGTAGCAATGTTTAGCAAAAATTGCAAAGTTATCCGGTTGTTCTTCGTAGTGTATCTTTTATACTGAGGTTGTCTTCCCGTTGGAGGAGTAGGAGGACAACTGCATTAAATGAGCGATCAGTTGACTTGACCAGTAGAGCCCGGTAAAGTTGGCGGGTTACTATTTTGGGATAAAGTATTCCTGACATTGCGGCCAATCATCTGCAATTACTCTACGGAGCATGGGGAGCATTAAATGAGCATTTAATGCGCGTACTGTAGCTTTTCCGTTCAATACTCCTAGCCGTTGAAGGAATCTTTCAGTTGACTTCCCGGTTTTGTGGAATTCTTCTAAGTGTCAGACCTTCTGGTGTCTTTAACTGAGAGTTGAACAGAGGAGGTCTGGAGCACTTCTGTTGAGAATATATCCAACAGAGACCCAGAAGGGTTTCTGTCAGAGTAAAGGCTAACAGAGACCCTGAGGTCTTCTGTTCTGGAGCAAAGAACCAAAGGTCCTCTGTTTCAATAATGCCTTACAAGGGTCTTCTGCTCTTGGAGCCCTTCTGCTCAGAAGGTCTTCTGCTCTGAAGGCATTCTGCCAAGTCGATTACACTAAGAACTTTACAAATGAAAATTCTAATACATTAAGTCTAAATAGGGGTACTCTAAAGTCCTAATTAATCTAGCATCATCAAAATCTAAATACAAATATTCCTTACAAATAATAATAATAACAATAGTAATAATAATAGTAATAATAGTAATAATAATAACAATAACAATAATAATAATAAAATATGGTCTGGTCTTGTCTGTTTTAATCTGGTCTGGTCTGATCTGTTTTGGTCTGAGACGAATTATAGTCCAAGTAAAAACAACCTAGGGCAACACCATTCTCCAGAAAAATTAAAGCAACACATTTAATGGTAAATGTAATACTTTGATATTGCATCGTTGGGAGCAACATTCTGCAGTAAATTTTAGTATTTTATTATTATTATTATTATTATTATTTAAAAACCACAATTTTAATACAATTTGATGGTAGTAAAATGGATGTGAACATTTGCAAAATCTAAATCCTTCTTGCATTGTGAATACCTTAAGGCTAAGTATGTGATAATATATCATAAATTGCGTTACATGCACGTTCTAACTGCCTAAAACAAAGAAAGATTCAAGCTTAAGTCATCATTATATATCCATTGTAAATCGGTTGGTGCAACATTTGTTGGTACTACGTCTTCAACATTACTTGGTTCGCTCACTTCCACTGATGTTTTCCCAGCTTTCTTTTTTGACCGCCCCTGTTATGCATAGCAATAACAGTTAATATATGTGTACAGACTTGGGTGAGGATGGACTTCCAGAGGGGTAATGTCTGTGGACAGACAAATTTCCCCGGTGTCACAGATATTAAACACTGGGACCAAGATGGACTTCCAGAGGGTTAATGTATGTGGCCAAACAAATTTCCTCGGTCTCACATGCATCACACACTGGGAGGAAGATGGACTTCCAGAGGGCTAATGTCTGTGACCAGACAAATTTCCCTGGTCTCACAGACATTACACAGAGAATTTGGTGTACCTTTGTTTTTTTGTTCCCCTTTTCAATAGGCCCTTTTATCCTGTTCTTTCTTGGAGTGCCTTTACGTTTAGTCCTGTTTGGATCTTGAATTGGAACACTTTTTTAGACGGAAACAACATCCCAACTTCTACATGAACCTCTGTTGTACCACCATCTACATTTGTGTTATCCAGATCTGCCTGAAACCATATATAACAAATAATGAGAACTCATATAAACGTCTGTGGACAGGCAATAACAACACAAACATTTAGTACGTAAATGTCTTTGTACACAGACATTACGTTCGACGTACCTTCTTCATCACCAACGTCCAAAATCAGCTTTTCCTCTCCATCTCGTACGTCTTTCGTACTGGGCTCACCTTCATCTTGGGTCGCCGGAGGTTCAGAACTGGATTTGTCTCCTTCAAAGCCCATAAACCCGCCCATGTCGTAACTACTGATGAAGGCCATCTCCTCAGGACTGTAATCCATTCCTCAACACTCCGGTTACCTCTTACTCCGTCGACCTGTGCAGAAAATAAGAGGAAGAAGAGCTTCAGTGAACAGTGTTGTTCTGGTTTTTGCGTGCGAAAATAGGTAACGGGAAGGGGGGGTGTGAGGGAAAGAAAGAGAGGAAAGAAGAGTTTTTTCCCATTGAGGGGTGTTTTTCAAACTTATTTCCCAAACTAAGGTACTTTTAAATTTATTTCCCAAATAGGGGTATTTTTTGCCATGTCACCTCAGTATCAGTGCTGGGCGCCACATCAGCTTATCCACATCATCCCATCAATTCCATGTCATTAATTTTGAGAGTTTAAATGTGCTTCTAAAATACAGAAAAAAATGAAGCTAACAGGATTCGAACCTGGGTGGAACACAAAAAAGGCATGTATTTAAACCACTACACTACACCATTCACTTGTTAACAAATGTCTTTTAAGAAGTATACATCATGTATCCTTCACCCCGGGAGTGCACTATTTCTTAATCGCATGTATTATTTGTTCCTTTAGAAATACGAAGTATATTTCTTCCTTTCCCAAACAATTAAAAATATAACAATAAAAAACTTATAAAATAAAATAAAATATAAGTAAATTTCATGCTAGTCCACTTTAAATTCTATAAAAGGTTTAATATTAATGTAAAATATCGTATAAATTTTTCTTTATGAAAATTCTCTAACAGCTCAATTTTGTTCAACCTCAGCTCGACTCCGCCTCGGAACCAAGCATTTTTCGTTTATAAATTTATCAAGTTTTTTCTTTCTTAGATAAATATTATATGATTTTCTTGACATGAATAGTATCTGATTTTAAATTGGGGTGGGTTAGAGCCTTTCATAACATTTAGTAACAATAAATTTTAATTAAGTCTTTATTTTTAATGATCACAAACCTAGTATTTTGCGTAATTTTTTAATTATTTTAAAAAGAAGCTATATATTTTTAAAGCAATGAGTAATACACAGCTAAATGTATACATTCTTGGACTTAAAGTATTTGTATTGCAAATTTCACTAAAATTTAACATGTTACAATTTAGTTCAAATTTGAGTGTTGTATTTGAATTTGAAACAATAATAATCAATGAGAAAATTGAACCGAGTCCAGAAGAGTTGAGCTGCTATAATGAAATAATCACAACGAAAAGCTTAGTTTGCGATATTTAATTCTATAAAAATGTAATTTAAATTTATAAAAAAATTGAAGTATATAATTTAAAAGTTATTTGAAATAACTCAAAAGTAAATAAAATAAAAAATAAGTAAATTTCATGCAATAAGTAACTTAGAAATAAGTAACTCAGAAATATGACTTTTATTTTAATTGATTTTATTTCATTTGAAGCTAAGTTATTTAAAAAAAATACATATTCCAAATTGTGTTTTGTCATTATAAGTTTAGATTAATTTTTTGTATTCTAAGTTAAATATTTCTTTATTTTTCAAATTAAATTAGCAAATTATGTTTTTATTATAAGTTTTAATAAGATTTTTAATTGAATAACTCAAATTCAGTTTTTTATTATTACATTTTTTATTGTTTGGTAAAGAGAGATATTTCTAAAGCAACGAATAATACATGCGATTAAGAAATAGTGCACTCCCGGGATGAAGGATACATGATTTATACTTCTTAAAAGGCATTTGTTAACAAGTGGATGATGTAGTGTAGTGGTTCACATACATGTCTTTCTTGTGTTCCACCCAGGTTCGATTCTTGTTAGTTTCATCTTTTTCTATATTTTAGAAGCACACCTAAACTCTCAAAATTGATGACATGGAATTGATGGGATGATGTGGATAAGCTGACGTGTCGCCTTTGGGAAATAAGTTTGAAAAACACCCCTCCATGGGAAAAAACTCGAGGAAAGAAGGTAGGGGATAAATGGAATGGTAATTTTTTGGGGTTTTATATGATGTATAATTTGTGTTCATCTTGTGTACCCTAAGACAAAATGTACGGACTCATAGTGTAGTTGCTAGGTGCACCCCCAACTGTTTTTTCCTATTAATTAGGAAACATCTTTAATAATGGCTTAATGGGTGTCAACTGTTTTCTCACAACTAGATTTAAATAATAGTAAATATATACATTTATCGACCTTTCACGGAAATTGACCAGATTTTTTTTAAAATTACATACTTCCTCCGTCCCAATTTGATAGTCTCATTTCTTTTAGGCACAGGTTTTAATAAAGTGATTGAAAAGTTAAAAGTTGTGGTTGAGATTTGAGTATAATAAAGTGAAATGATATGGATCACATCTTTCTTTCCAAAAAGGGAAACATGACCATCATTTTGGGACATCCCTACAAAGAAATACATGACTATCATTTTGGGACGGAGGAATTATATAATATGAGTATCATATGAAAGATCATAAAAAAATATTTAATTTGGTATAATATTTATAAAAATTGGAGCAAAAATTAAAAAGTTATGACATTTTATATAAAAAAAGAATTACTTACCACATGAGAGCCATCAGCAAAATTGATACTCCATATGACATTATTATAACCCTCTCTTTCTGCCTTAAGCAAATCCGAATTGCAAAATGTGAAACCAGACCTAAGGGGGATTCGTTGTTGCACCTTCGAGGTGGAGTGAGATGCAGGCGCCGGCAGAGATGAGTAGCGGCGCTCCATTCCTTCCCATAGAAATCATCTCCGACGTTCTCAAGCGACTTCCGGCGAAATCCCTAATCCGATTCCAAAGTGTGTGCAATCTCTGGAAGAATCTCATCAAGAGCCCATCTTTCATTGCCAGCCACCTCGATCACTCCAACCGAGAATATCCCTCTCTTATTTCCATGGGACAGAACAGGGTCTCCAATACCTCGAGTCTATATTTTCTCGACCGCGACATGCAACTCCGCCAAGTTCAGAACGATCCTTTTCTCGATTCGTTAGGGTTCGCCAGTATCGTCGGCTCCTGCAACGGCCTGCTCTGTATTCAGACCGAGCCGCTTGGTACTTTACTGTCGCTTTACTTGTACAATCCTGCAACTAGAGAGCTTAGTGTGGTGCCTAGAAGCAGAACAATCATGGATTTCTGTCGTTTTCGTATTTTGGGCTTTGCATTCAGTCCAACTATCAACGACTACAAAATTGTCATAACCTATATGAGGCAGGGTGATGTGGAATATGAATTTGAAGTTTATTCACTTACCACAGATTCATGGAAGAAAATAGAAAATCCTGGCTTGGGCAGAAGCATTCTCTCTTATGGTCTTACCTCTAATGCGTCTATGTTTTGGTTTGCAACAAAAAATAGTTTGACATCTCCTACTTGTGTCATAGCTTCATTTGATATAGCAACGGACGGGTTCAGATTGATACCACAGCCTCCTTTACCCATCAGAGAAGATGCTAGTCGCAAGTTGACGATGTATGAGAACAGGCTTGCCGTATTTCATTATTCTAGGGCTTCAAACGCAGGAAATACTTTAATTGATTTGTGGGTATTTGAGGAAGGCGTTGCTGGTTCTTGGAGTAAGATACTGACTTGTGGCCCTTATCCGCCCATTGTAAAACCACATACTTTTTGGAGGAACCAGATTGTCTGTAACGTTTATGCTGGATATTCAGTAGAGGGGAACTATAAGATTGCTGCTAATGGTAGTTTTTTGCTTGATCCCGCTTCTAATGAAGTCAAGGTCCGTTTTGCGGGCAGAAATGAGATTCTTTATGATGTCTTTAGCTATGTTGAAAGCCTTGTACTCATTAGCAACATCCACTCTGAAAAGCATTGATTTTAAAGGGTAATCATGGTTGAATTATTATAATGCATTGCTGATTTACTTATTGCATTGGCTCTTTGTAGACACTGATAGCTTAATTGTTTGTTCCTAATTGTTAGAACATTTAAAACACCATTTAAAGACAAAATCGCATTTTATCATAAAAATTATTTGTTACTTGTATGTGATTTCATTTGCACATTTTTTACATGTTTAAAACACTTGGTATGCTATTAAAATGTACTGTTTTCCAATTTAGTTTCTAGCAACTTTCTTTATATCTATGTAATTTATGTTGTTCTTTTGATCTCTTGCCAAGCCTAGAGTCTGTGTTTTAGAATGACACATGTTTTTACACGTTTTTTGTTCCATTTTACAATTCATTCAAAAACTACGTAATGTATTTATTTCAAAAGGTTTTTTCCACTGCTCTAAACTCATCAAGTACTTGGACGATTTGTGGGTGATTGAGGCAAGCATGGGTGCCTCTTGGAGTATATTTCTTTCAAAAGGTTCTTATAATTTTTCTTTAACTTATTGGCTTATTTATCACTATACTCCCTAACAAACATTCTAAACGTTTGAATGATCACCTCACTAACCTTTTCCTTTTAAACGTTTTGAGAAATTTCAGGTGGAGCATAGTGATACCGGCATTGGGCACAATCCTCCGTCTCCATCTTTTTCTTCTGCCGCAACCTCTTCTCCAAGAAATAAAACTTTTCTCTTATTTACTTCTAGTATGCAACATCGTATTGGCTACAAGAACATTATAATAGGTTTTGGCTTTTAAGATCAGGAGCTGTTTGAACCTTTGTTTGGGTTGCAATTGCTATGATGCATATGTATGAATGTGGATGATGGATTTTTTGGATTTATTATTTATTCTGAGACCTAGTTATGAGATGCATTAAAATGTTCGAGTATTCTCGATTGTGATCATTGACTGTAATCATGTTATTGATAGCAGATGCACTTGCTAGTTGTACATAAATGTTGCAATTAAGAATGCGTAAAATGACTTATGAGAGACACATGAAGTGCCTAATTGAACTTTAAAATGTGACAAATTGTATTAAAATTGTGGTTTTTAAATAATAATAATAATAAAAAAATAAAAACAATAATAATAATAATAATAATAATAGTAATAATAGTAATATTGTAATAATAATAAAAATAATAATAATAACAATAATAACATCAACAACAACAATAATTACTATTATTACTATTATCGCCACCGCCACCGCCACCGCCACCGCCACCGCCACCGCCACCACCACCACCACCACCACCAGTATTGTTATTGTTATCGTTGGTATTATTAATACTTGTACTATTTTATTATTGCTTGGTTTAGTCTGTTCGTATTTTAAGTCATACAAGTGACATAATAATATAGATGATCTTGATTTGTAAAAAACAAATAAATAAAAAATAAATAAATAAAATCTTGATTTGTAAAAAAAATTGTATGAAAAATGGGTAAACTATAAATCTTTTTAGAACAAAAAAAGTACTATAAAATAATAAATATCATTATGCATATGGTGATAAAATCATTTTGGGTTTCTGAACGTCTTCCCAAATTTGTTTCGCAATTTCCACGTGAACATTGTTCATAGCTTCTTTTCGGCCATTGTTGAACATATCTTAATCAACCATGCCTTCTCCATTCCCTTCATGTTCATAAATTGGCATTCCCATTTTGCACATGGTGATAAAATTATGAAGTGTAAACGTAGAGAAAATAATTGCCTGTTGATGCTCATCTTTCATTTTGGGCATATTGTGAAGTATCTTCCACATTTTCTTCAGATGAGAAAATGCTCTTTCAATGGTAGTTCTCAGTGATGAGTGTTGATAATTAAAATGTTCCATTACTCCTCTTGATTTACCATCGGCACGAAATTCTGACACGTGTTTCCTCATTCCCGCATCATCAAATGGAGCTAAATATCCAAGTGTGTTTGGATAGCCTGAATCTACTAAGTAATATTTAGCTACATTTTAAATTGACTTTGTTAAAAGGATATTATTTTATATTTACAAAAATCTTTAATAATAAATTTATTTGTGTTTTATACCTGGTGGGGGATGAGGAAAATGATATTTTGATTGCATTAAGGAATCAACCCACACTCTTACGTCGTGAGCTCTTCCTTCCCAGCCAATATTGATAAACGTGAATAGTTTATCAAATGAATAACATGCTAAGACATTCCAGGTTTTGCTTCCTTTGTGTCCTCGAAACGGCACCCCCTTTACATCTGATATAATTGCTTCTATGTTAGTACCCTCTAATGCTGCAACTGAATCCTAATACAATAAATAAAAAATTAAACATAAATAAAGTCTAACACATATACAAAAATAAATTAGTTTCATTGACTTTTAAAAACGTTGAATAATTCATAAATATACCTTGAAATATGGCCAATATAAGGAACTCTTCATCAATTGATCACTCCTATAATTCCCCAATGCCCCCTATTGTGTGTCAATAATGGTTTCCCTGGGTAATTCAGCCCTAACTTGTCCTAGGTCTACCTCTGGCTCTACTCTTGCCCTTGCTGCTTTGCCTACTGGAGACATCAATGAGTCAGTGTGGTATCCTGATTCTGGAGCCTCGGAACACATGACACCCACGGAAGGTATTTTGTCAAATAAGTCTTCTCTTGCAAATCCCATAAATGTGCAGGTTGCTAATGGAATTAATTTACCAGTGTCTACAATTGGTGATAGTATTTTACCTACAGTTGGTCGCCCGCTTACTTTAAAATCTGTATATCATGTTCCTCACCTTAAATTTAATTTAGTCTCAATTCAAAGGTTATGTGAGGATAATGATTGCACTGTTATTTTTGACTAAAATGTTTTTTATTTTAAGGACAATCACCCGAGGGCAACTCTACTCCGAGCTTCTCATAAAGATATGATCTATGATTTCACCCCACCTAGCGTGTCTCCTGCCTTACTCACCTCGTCTGCATCTGGTCAAGTCTGGCAAAAACGGTTGGGTCATTGTGGTGATATCATTTTGTCTACCTTGCGGCACACACATTTAATTAATAATACTACTACTTTCAATTTTTCATGCACTTCTTGTAGACTTGGCAAATCTCATAGATTGCCGTTTCAAGATGTTTTTACATTGTGCTACTGCTCCTTTACAATTAATTCACTCGGATGTTTGGCAATCCTCTGTTCTCTCTCAATTACAGTTTAAATACTATGTTTGTTTTATTGATGACTTTTCTTGTTTCACTTGGGTTTATCCCATGCGTAGAAAATCTGAGGTTTTTACTCATTTTTGTCATTTTCAGAATTTAGTTGAAAATCTTTTGGATTGTAAAATCAAATGTTTTCAAAGTGGTGGTGGGGGTGAGTTTGATGATAATATTTTTCATACTCATTTTCTTAAATGTGGTATTCTTTTTCAAAAATTTTGCCCGGATACCCCCTCGCAAAATGGTGTCGCAGAACGTAAACATCATCATATTTTAGAATTAATTCGTACTATGCTTACCGAGGCGCATCTACCGCCTCAATTTTGGGTTGATGTGTTCTATGCAGCTACGTCATTCCAATTGGGCTGAGTTGAAATCATTCTACAGTAAAATTATTTTGGGTTTTGGGTTGGTGATTTTACAGTTGCAATAGCCCAATTGCACTAATCTAATGTTTTATCAATTGGATGAGAAATGAAGAGTGTTGGTGGTTTTAGTGTCACCAGTCATTTTGTGTAATTGGAAATAACATGAGTGCCAATGGGAATTAGAATCGTGTTCTAATACAAGCTAGTAGATGTGGAGTGCACACATGCATATAAGAACGAGTTTTATTCCAAAGTGTCTACGGCAGTGGAACTCGAGGTAGAACACTCAGTAGACCAACTTTGTGGAATTGTGGTTCTAGACCGAGGTCTAGAGCAGTTGGGCTGTTTCGTGCAGTTTTTCAAAAACTGCCACGGTTATTCTCAAACGTGTTGTAACTACATCAAACGGATAATATGGATATATATCACCATATTTTGTACAAAGAAGGGGAGAAAAAAGATACAAGATATCTTTATCACTTTTGGCATTCAAATTAATAAAATAATCCATGTACTCACTAGTTTGGCTCTAGTTCTTGTGTCTATGTTCTAGAGTGTCCTTAAGGATTATCCTAAATTGAATTTCTTGTAACCTAGACATAAGGGAGAAATATCAATTCGGAAAGTGAACTTGCACGATCCTTGAACAATCCAAGTACTTGATTATCACCCTCTATACACGAAACCCCAACAATCAAATTGATATTCCTTTGTGATAATCATGAGTACCGTGCAAGAGATGACAACCAAGTTCAACAAATTGGACAAGTTTCAAGGGAATGATTTCCGTAGATGGCAAAAGAAGATGCATTTCCTTCTCACCACTTTGAAGGTCGTGTAAGTGTTGAGCACTCTGATGCCAGAAGTGAGGGGAGATGAAACCTTGGAACAAACTAGGAGACGTAACAAGTGGGAGAACGATGAATACATATGTAGAGGCCATATTCTTAACGGTATATCCGATACATTATTTGATATTTTCCAAAACTTTGAGAGTGAGAAAGAATTATGGAATTCTCTTGAGTCAAAATACATCGCCGAAGATGCTTCTAGTAAGAAGTTCTTGGTGAGTGATTTTGATAATTATAAAATGGTTGAATCAAGGCCGGTTATGGAACAATCCAATGAACTCCTCCGTGTTCTTGTTCAATTTAAACTCCACAAGATAGGTATTGATGAATCTTATGCCGTGTCGAGTATAATTGACAAACTTCCACCTCTTGGAAGGACTTTAAACGTTCCTTAAAACATCAAGATGAGGAATTCCCATTGGTTGAACTTGGAAGTCACTTGCACATTGAGAAGTCTCTTCGTGCGCAAGAGAATGACCAAATTAAGGGTGAAGTTGAATCTGAACAGCCTCATGTTCACTTAGTTGAGGATAAAAAATCTAACCTGAACAATAAGGGGAAAGGAAAGAAGCGCAAGTATGAAGACCATGACAAACCCAACAAACCGAAAGGTTTGGTTTGTTGGAGATGTCAAAAAGTTGGGCATGTCAAGCGTGATTGCCGTGTGAAACTGAACAAGAATGGAGCTGGAATGAGTGGGAGTGGACAAGAACGGTCTGTGGACCTGGTTCCACCAAAAGGAGGTCAGTTCTTGACAACTTTGATAATTCTATTCAGAATTATGTATCACTCATTCCAGAATCTTTTTATGTACAGGGTGATGATTGTGCATGATAGATTGACTCGGGGGGGGGGGGGGGGGGGGGGGGGCTATGAGCCATGTGTGTAAGGATAAAGAATGGTTTGAAGACCTATAACTAGTAGAGGTCGCTTTCTTCTTATGCATGGGACACGAGTCAATGGCGCCAATCTTGGGAAAGGATGTAGTTTTTTTAGAATTTACTTCTGGAAAAACAATTACGTTATTTGATGTTTTGTATGTACCGAAGGTTTGAAAGAATCTTGTTTCGGGAAGTATGTTGAATAACTTAGGATTCAAACAAGTGATTGAATCTGATAAATATATTCTGCCCAAGCATGGTGTGTTTGTTGATTTTGGATATTTATCAAATCGCATGTTTCGTTTAAATGTTGTGGATAAATTAATTTCTAGTGATAATTTTGTTTTTGTGGCATCTTCCATTAATGATTGTATGATTTGGCATGCTAGATTAGCTCACGTTAACTTTAGAAAAATGCATGAAATGTTTAAAGATGGTTTAATTCCACCCTTTGATATTAATAATGATATGTGTAGGACTTGCATGCTTACTAAGATTACAAAACAACCGATTCCTAATATCAAAAGGAGTTCGACTATTTTGGATCTTGTACATAGTGATCAATGTGATTTTCACTCAACTCCCTCCCTTAGCAATAAGAAATATGTTGTTACTTTTATTGATGATTCAACTCGGTTTTGTTATGTGTATTTATTACACACTAAAGATGAAGCTTTAGATAAATTTAAAGTCTATAAAGCCGAGGTTGAATTGAAATTGTGTAATCCAATAATATGTCTTAGGACTGATCGGGCAGGAGAATATATGGATCCCCGTTATTTTCAATCTGTTGGAATCATTCATGAGATCACGACTCCGTATACACCACAACAAAATGGTGTGACCGAACGTAAAAATCGAGTTATAAAGGAAATGGTTAATTCCATGCTTCCCTACTCGGTTTTGAGTGAAGGGTTTTGGGGAGAGGCCATGATCACGACTAGCTATGTTTTGAATAGGGTTCCAAACAAACGAAACAAGACAACCCCGTATCAGCTTTGGTATAAGAAAGCGCCAAATTTAAAATATTTTCGGGTTTGGGGTTGTCGGGCCGTTGTAAAATTGCACGAGCCAAAAAAGAAAACTTTGGGAGAAAGGAGAATTGATTGCATATTTATAGGATATGCTGAAAATTCCAAGGCTTATAGGTTTTATGTAATAGAACCTAACGATGCGGTAGCGGTTAACACCGTGATTGAGTCGCGGCATGCAATTGCTGATGAAATGAGACTTTCATCAATTCAAAGACCAAAGGATTTACTTCCAAGCACTAGTAAATTGCAACTTCCAGAAAGTTTGGATGGTGTCTCGGATTCCGAAACACCACAAGCTAGAAAAAGCAAAAGAGGCCATATCGTGGAAGATTTTGGTCCCGATTTTCACTTGTATTTAGTGGAAGGTTCAAGGGACAAAGTGGGGGTACAACATTCATATTGTTACCAAGTTGAGGATGATCCAAAGACCTTTAAATAGGCAATGGAGTCTCGAGATGTTGTCTTTTGGTAGGAGGCAATTGATGATGAAGTGTCATCAATTTTGGAGAACAACACTTGATTAGTAGGTACATCAATAATAATCAGACAATCAATCAAATATTCTCTCCTCAATTGAGCCTTATATGTGACAATAGATTACCGAATCAATTACTTTTACTTGTTCACCAAGTATTTTTTGTACACTATAAGTATCACCTTCCAACTTGTGCAAAGTAGTATTCTGATTTTCTAGCATACCATTACTCTGCCATATTTCTTATTTAGTCATACTATACTTATTTTCCGATTCTCCCTCGATTTTGCCATCCCTAGGTTGGTAAAGCCATCACCTATTTTAGTAAAAATATAATTGAAAGATGTAAAAAATTAATCATGATATCTTAATTTTAGCATTTGGATCTACGTAACAAATTTGGGCCAAAAACATCCAACAATCAGATTTTCAGATTTTTTTAAAAAAGAGATTTTTCTTTTCCTCCCCCAAGCAACTATGTCCTTATTTCTTTGCTGGGGTGAAGTGTGCAAAGTAAGAGTTGTCAACCGATTTGTCGACTTTGTAATTTTTATTAACCATGATTTCATTTTTTTTATTTAGCATTGTTTTGGAACAACTCTAAAATATATTTAAATATAACCATTTTATATTTCATCCGCATTCACCAGAATTTCATCAATTTAGTGGATTTAAGCGATTAAACTAATTCGTTCCAATATTACGAAGGGGTTTTTAAAGAAGGAAGCTAAAAATGAAAAAAAAAAACAAATTAGATGAGTGGGCTGCTTTTAAGGTAGTGTTTGCGGCAGCTTCTAAGATGCACTTTTTTGCTTTTAAAGCACTTAAAATTTGTGTTTCCAAATCCAACCTTCTCCTTAATTTTAATCACGTTTGAGTGAAAAAATGAAAATAGGAGTGAACATGCTATTATCGGCTTCTTGATAGTTTGGTAAATAACTACAAGTTGATGGAACATTATATTATGTTCACAACTTGTTTGTGTGTATCTCGTTCATACCCTTATCCTCATCCGGTGCATCACTCATCACAGTTTCTATCCATAACTAAAGTTCCAATCTTTCATGTCTTCTTCGTGTATCGACACCACCGCTAAGCAAAATCCATAGTCAAATACAAATGAGAAGCTGCCGTTTGAAACAAGCCTTGTAGCAATTGAATTCATTCGTTGTACCTATTTATGATATTGATTCCTGCGTTGTTAATTATATATGTTTCCCCTATTGGTCTATATTATCTCTCATTCTCTCCGGGATTTGACATATCCGATCCACAGCCTATGAGATCGTAGAAGAGATGATGATGACCCCTTTTTTAACCTAGTGGCAAACCATCCTAGGATGGGGTAAGGGCTGGGAACACCTCACCATTTATTAGAAAGCGAGGTTAAACAAAAAACATGGTAGTGGGACTAGGTCAAAACCCACCAAAAGAGAAAGCTAGATAACATAAGGAAAAGCAATTGCATCAAATTTAAAAATATTGCTGAATCTAGTGGATTTGACATCAACTCCCATACTAGTTTCTTTGGCCGCGCGGTTGACCTTTTCGTGAACAAGACTGAGGATGATGTGGTTTTGATGCATAATCCTACGAATGCAAGAGAATAAGAGATGGTGAAAATTTAATCCCAATGATTAACGTACTAAAGGTTGATGGCTTGGAAAACTTGTGGAATGTCGATGTAAATGTTGGTGTAGGTGATACCCTAATCCCTACAAAAAATGAGGTATTCATAGTAGACTTCAATGAAAGCCTTCATTTTGGAATTAGAAAAAAGACTGCGAGTGTGATGAGAGACCATGTCTCTGTTATGGTTCCGCAACAAAAAGCCAAAATTGTGAGAAAGGCCTTTTTGGGTTTGAGCTATGTTGAGGGTTCTATTGTTAACCAAAGGAGAGTTCCACGAAACCACTTTAGGTATGTGACGTGCACTTTGTCGTGGTGTGAACTCAAAATAAACATTCAATACAACAATTATACGTAGTATAATGAAGTAAGGTTCGTATCCACAGGGAAAGAAATATTTATCTTTTATGTGTCTAGTAACAAGGGGGGTTTTAAGACTGCTTTTGGAACTTTAAGAATATTTAAAGACTAAGATGAATGACTTATATGAGTTTAATTAATAGAGATGAGAACTTGGTTTTTCTTTTATCCACTTAATGAAATGTTCATCGATCCCGGTTATATCTTTAACTATCTTCCTCTCGAATACTCAATCGAGGAGTATCTCCATTTAATCGAGGGTAGTTATTAATAACGAGACGCGTTCATTAATAAAACTTACTACCGAGTCAATATAGAACACACGCTGTATATTAACCCGATAGTAGCAATAAATTTAAGATGAAAACGATTGTGATTGATAACCTCAACACAAGCGGTTTATTGGTTTAATCAATATAATTAATTCCCCTAGATTATTAACCATGAGACGCATGCATTAATAATCCAAGTTTACTACCGTGAAAAGACCGAATAATTAACAAGCGCATTCTTCGATCGATTCTAGTAATAATTAATATATGAAACAAAACTAGTTGACCAAGTATTGTTCAAAATATTAATATGAAATATGAATAGGAATTAATTATTATTCAAGGAAGAAGATTAAAGAAAATAAATGCTACTATAATTAATGTTGAGATGTTAACTAATTGTCATCATAGCAACACTCCTCAACATTAATATAGAGATAGATTAAATTAATATTCAAGGAAGAAGATTAAAGAAAAATACTCCCTCAGTCCCAAAAGGTATGATACATCTACCTTTGGCACATGTTTTAATAAAAGTAGCGGAATATTAGTGTTGTTCCTTTTTTACCCTTCGGTGGGTACATGGACCGTCACCTCTTCCGAATAATTTTACAGCCGTAAATCGATCATTTCCTTTAAAAAAGAAAGCTCGATCATTAATACAGAGTATTACTATACCATAGCTGAAAAGGTTAACATGTGTCATAAGACTAAGTTTTCTTTTGCTTGAGGTGTCCCATTCTTTTCACCGTAGTGTTCCTTATCCAAAATTACATATCCAAAGCCAAATGTCTCCACTTACATACAAATCATTACATCCACTCAATTACAAGTATCCTCTCTTCCACAAAGCATTTTTCTATGATAAAGTATTGCTGATAAAGTATTGCTGATAAAGTATTAATGGAATTTTATGAGTTTTTGTCAGTAGTATTATTTCCAAGTAATCACAATTTTACTCTCTAGGTGATAGTATGTCTTCTTTATTTCCGTATCTGAAGTTGTTTAGCTTTCACTAATTGAGAAGACAAAAGAGCACTCAATGTGGTCTGTTCAACAACGAGAGACCTTTTCGTATGTTTAAAAGGAGTATTTACTCTTCCTTCAATTAAAAGAATATATTGGGACCTAGTAATCAATAATGGCACAATAATTTAAAGCTTTGGATCCCTCAAATAATAAATGCAGAAGGATAATGACGTGATTAATGGGGTACAGCGGGAAGGGCAAGAGGGGAAAGTAAAAATTTTAATTTGGAAAGTGTTCATATTTTTGGGACAACCATAAAAGGAAAATGTATCTTACAAAATGGGACGGAGGGAGTAACTCACAACTTACAATCCATTAAGCTTCAAGGTGGCAAACCCAAGATGGAAGAGTTTAGCTCCTCATTTGGAGACTAAACATGCTAAAAATATAAAGGAAATACTTAACTAAACTGAGTTTAGAAGTGTATAGGAATTGGTGGTTAAATGGGAAGAAAAATGGGTGTATTTATAGGTATTTTGAGGTGGTTGGGTCTGATACCTGGCCGGGTATGTAGAATACCCGACCGGGTATCCAACCCGACCGGAATGGGTCAAAACCCGACCGGGTTGCGTATCAAATCGTATATTTTCCACGTTCTCTTGATCTTCACACGTTCTTTTGTTCTTGTCAACCCAACCTGATCGGGTTTTGTACCAACCCAGCCGAGTTTCGGCTTGTAGCTTCCTCTTGGCTTCTTATGTCACTTCCAACCCGACCGGGTTGTGTTCCCACCCGACCGGGTTGTGTTCCAACCCGACCGGGTTTGGTACCAGAATTTATTTTCGCATTTCATCTTGCCTTCCTTTGATACCTATAATATTCCCTTGCATCCCTTATGGTACTTACAACAAAATACACACTAAAAATACAAATTACAACCTACAAAATAAATCTAGAGGGTACATTACAAACTAAACTAAACTATTAAAACAATAATCAAACAATACTAAAAATAGTGCATATCAGTATGCTTCTAGGGGTCTTATTTGGACTCTTGGTATCGTTGAGGGAACAAATTTCCCGTCTGATAATGCAAATGACCTCAAAGTAGTTTGGGTAAATATCATCATAAAGGGTGATGTCTCTCAGCTTTCAGAGATTCCAAAGAATGAGAATTTTATATGACCCTTTTGTTTAGTGTATATATAATTATATAATGAAATTCTTTCAAAAAAATTATATAATGAAAGGGGCAATTTTGTATTTTAATAAAAAACTAAATAAAAATTCCTTTTTTAATCGAGATCTCCAACTTTACCTTATTTTAGTATAGTCATTTTTATTTTGAATTACATCCACCTTTTAGCATCAAGCACTTCTTCAAAAAAATAAATAAAAATCAATTATTTGGAAGCCTAAGCAATGACAAACACTCCCTATAACATATACTACGACCATCAGCTAATGAGGAATATGTAGAAAATTTTGATTAACCGGTTCAAACTTCCAAAACATATCATTGAAATTAACACCACCATACAAAATTGTGCCACGTTACATCAAACTTATTCAATGGCTATTTCATCTGAGATTGAATGACTCTGGGTTTTTCTCTTAAGCAGTTCCACAACTCTTCTCATGGAAGGTCTGTCATGCGGCGACACTGATGTACAAAGAAGTGCCACATCAAAGACCTTCTTTATCTCTTTATAGTCACTCGTAGATTGATTCATCCTTGGGTCTAAAATATCATCCAGATCACCCCATTTTTGCTCCGATGAGAATAAAATGTCTTTAACCCATTGTACAATGTCCTTATTTTCACCAAAAGATTCATCATTCACCCTTCTACCACATAGTAGTTCCAATAATACCACCCCAAAACTATAAACATCACTCTTTTCTGTAATCTTCAACGTGTACGCATATTCTACAAATGAAACAAAACAGATGTATAACATCAAACTCAACATGCTCAAAGAAGATATTAAGTAAAAGTTTACCAAATAAATTATTCAGTGACAATGGACAGTTAGGGACTTATTACATATGAAATACCTTGCAAATTTTTTGGAGTAACTTTCCATATATTTAGCAAATGTTTTATGTTCAGTTGTTCACAAAAACACATTTGTTTAAATTGTAGAGACACTAATGTTTAAGATTTTATTCTCATATGAAAAAAATATCATGAAATTTGTTCGAACGACCACTTGCGCAGTTTGACCAGTTTCATATACGAAGTACAAGAGTTAGACATTTCAAATGGAAATACGTTGTAATGAAAGTTTTTTTTAGTTAAGATTGTGTTGAGTATTGGAACTCGGGGTAGCATGAGAGGGATATACACATAAAAATTAATTATAGAATATCTCTTTTCTTATTTGAACAAATATATATTTTTTGATAAGTTTCCGGCACAATGTCAACACAAAGTCTAGATGTAGACATTATAATTGTAAATATTGAGAAAAACTTATCAAAAATTCATAAAACCGTTGAAAGATGGAGAGAGAAATGTCATTAATGCATTTTTGTATCTATGTTTCTCATGTCATGCACCGTGCATATTGTAGTATTGGTGATGCTTTTAGTATTATATAATGATTGGTGATATAGTGAAAAGTTTATGGGGACGTGACGCCCTATAGAAGAATTAAACTATAATGGTTTGAAAAGAAAGGCGTATTTTGAGACGAAAGATCTTAAAGTTCTTTATCTAAACCTCTAACACACTTTAATAAGTTTTCGATGTACACAAATTAAAACTTTTATGGAATGCAGTTCATGTCAAACTGTTTTCATATTTCGATTTAAAATAACAAATGGTTTGACATATTTGTGATAGTATAGAATTGTTATTGTTTATGTTTGTAATTTTAACTAGTTTTATTTGTTGTTGTTTGGGAAATTACACACTTTAGGTGTAATGCTTTATTTTTCCTAGTTGTTTGTAATTTGTTTAGATTAGGATTTTCTGAGCTTAAAATAGGTAAAAATCATCAAAAGGATCCTGGAAAGGTCAAGGAAAGTGAAAGGGAACAAGAGAAAGTGAAAATTTGGGAAAATATTCAAAAACCCGACCGGGTTTTCCAAAAACCCGATCAGGTTTGACTTGACCCGAAGATGAAATCTGATTTGGAGGCAATTAAACGTGCAGGGCGAAGATTTGGCAAAGATTTGTCTTTTACTCGATCGGGTAAATGAAAAAAGTGATCGGGTAGATGTGACTAATGAAGATTTTCGGGAAATTACTCAGGAAACCCGATCGGGTTTCTGAAAAACTCGGTCGGGTAAATGACCCTGCCACCTCCAAACACCTATAAATAAACCCTTTTTCCTTCCCATTTGAGAACCAATTCACATATACTCTTAAGCTCAACTTTGAATAGTATTTTCTTTATATTTTTCTAGCATTGTTTAGTCTCCAAATGAGGAGCTAAACTTCCATTTCTTGGTTTTGCTCTTGAAGCTTGTTGATTATTAAAGCTGTGAGTTATTTTCTTAACTTCTCTCCTTGAATATTAATTCTTCCCTTAATCTATCTCAATATTAATTTTGGGGAGTGTTGCTAAGATGACAATTAGTTAACATCTCAATATTAATTATTACTAGAAACGATCAACGAACCGATGGTTAATCGTTGATGGTTTCACAAGTAAGTAACTTTGGTTTATTAATGCACGGTCGTGGTTAATAAACTTAAGAGGGATTAATTGTGTTGGTTAAACCGAAACCGTTGTGTTGAGGTTATCAATCTCAATTGATTTCATCAAGGAGTTAGAATGATTAAATGCTACTATTAAGTCGGTATAAGGCGTTGTTCTATATTTGATTAATAGTAAGGGTTATTAATGAACGGTCGTTGTTAATAACTACCCTCGATGAATTGGAGATATTCCTCGATCGAGTATTCGAGAGGGGTTAAGTTATAGATATAACAACTATCGACTAAATATATCAACAAGTGGAAAGTAGCAAAGCCAAGTCCCTTTTATCTTTGAATCAACTCATATAAGTCGTTCATCTTAGTGTTTAATTAAATTAAATCATTCAACCCCAAAACCCCCTTTAATTACTAGTTCATAAAAAGATAATTATTCCTTTTCATGTGGATACGAACTCTACTACGCTATACTATGTATAAGTGTTAGTATCGAAATTATTTTGACGCACTACGATAAAGTGCTCGTCAATTTGTCTTCAAACACCACAAATTTTCAGTCACAACATGCTAGCTTTTTTGTTGCAAACAGTTTTGATCAGGGTTATGTCACTGATTTGGCAAGGACACATGAATTAGTGCCAAAATATGTGCCCAAGCTTTTTTGCGATGAAAAAGTTAGCAGGAAACTGTGATAAAAATCTGCGTTAATCTGTAACAAATTCATGTAACAATTTTTTTGTGTGACCATATTTGATTCATGAAAGAATCTTAATTATATGTATAATAACTTAAATATCAATAGGGAAGAACAATCTTTATAATGCAATGGTAGTAATAATGATTCTCTTTAATGCCAATAGCAAGATCCTATTGTTCTAGTTAGTTACTATTTGAGACTAAAATAGTACTCTTCCGTCCTGCTAATATTGTCTCATCTTTCCCAATAAGATTATTTCATCCAAATTTCGTACTACGTATAACTTTTGTGCTTCTAAATTATTCTTACTTTAGTCGTACTTTATCAATTTAATATCAATCACATAAACATGCTTTTTTTATGTGGTTCAATCATTCTTATCAGTTTAGTACTATTTTGGGCTTGATTTTATATGTAATGCATTTTTCTTCTTCAGTTCTTTAACGCAGCAATGTTTGTTTATAGTAGCTCCGATAACATCTCAGAACTCATACCATTTAACCAAATCGAAAACACACCAACGAGGTTTGAAGCTGGGGCGCCTGCCTCCCCTAACGCCATATTTGGATGGGGTGTTGATGAAAGTTAGTAATGAAATTGTTAAGAAGCGTTGACACTAAATAAATAAAAGTAATATAAAAGTGTTAATAATTGTTTAAGGGCATAAATCATAATTAATTTCCCTACACCTAAACCTATCATTTTTTAACATCCCAAATTGGGGTGTTTTGAAGCGTTGGACAACTTATCTTTATTTAAAATATAACTCTCACTTCTTCACAACTCCCTTGCTATTGCATTATTGCTGAAGTGTTATCCCTTACCTGTCGCAGAATATTGTTGTGTCTTGCCTTGTGATACTTCCGTTACTAACACACCATTTTTTTACTTTCAAATAAGACAAGTTTATATCTTCCAATTACAGTTACAACCCCTTCCTTCGCGTGCCTAAATTTTCTAACACTTCCATTACTAACCTCTTTCGATACCACTTCTAAATATAGCTACCGTTGCCACCATCTTATTAGATGTCACTATGCATTTCAAAAGTTGTTGAGGAGAATTTGGTGTTATGAAAAAATTATGTCATTGTTTGAAAAAAATCACAAGACAAATGATTAGTAAAATGATCTTTATGAATTGACAAACCACTTGTACCTGGCGCGATGTAGCCACATGAACCAGCAATATTGGACATTAGTTGTTCACTATCCGGATTGTCTGGGGTAAACATCTTAGCCAGACCAAAATCTGCCACTTTAGGCAAAAACTCTGAATCTAACAAAATGTTGTTTGATTTAACATCCCTATGAATGATAGGAGGCATGCAATCATGGTGTAAATATGCTAGTCCTTGAGCGGCCCCTACTGCAATATCTGACCTTCTTCCCCAATCTAACACTAACCCACCATTCTCTCCGTACAGTACATCTCCCAAGCTCCCATTGTCCATGTATTCATACACCAATATTCTGTAATCTTCACCTACACAACAATGCAGAAGCTTCACTATATTCCGGTGACGGACTCTCCCTAAAGCCTCCACCTCTGCCTTGAATACGTCTCCTGAATCACTTCTCCGGTTATCCTCCCAGAGCTTTTTAACCGCAACAAGCTGTCCTTGTTTCAGATGGACCCTGAATACCCGACCTGACCCGCCTGTTGCGATTATTTTCTCATCGGTCAGAGAATCCAACAGTTCGGATTCTTGAAACCCGGCCTGTGGAAATGCCGTATTGCTCCATGAAAATATGGGTCTTCTTCTGTTCACGGTGGACTTCTTCGTCCTGATGCAGATGCAGAGAAGTGATACGAGTAGGAGAAATGCGCAGGATGTTGTAATGCCCAGTAGGTAACGGGTTGCCCGACTGAACTTCGGGCATGAAGGAAGGCCTTCAAAATTCGAAGAACACAGACCTGGGTTTCCCATTATGCTTGAATAGAATAATTTGTTTCTAGATCCGGTTGGAACTCTCCCGTGAAGCCTGTTATACGATAAATTAAAGTAGTTGAGCTTGAGATTAATTAACGATGTCGGAATTTCCCCTGTGAGCATATTCCTGGCGAGGTCTAAACTGTTTAACACTTGTAATCTCCCGAGCGAACTCGGAATTTCGCCTGAAAATCGATTGAAGGATAAGTTTAGCTCGGTCAATTCATTCCATGATTCCTCAGGGGATGGTATTTCACCTTCGATCATGTTCTCTTGCAGTTCAAGCTTCTGAAGATTCTTCAGATTCGTTATACATGAAGGTAAGGCACCGGAAAACAGGTTCCTGCTCAAATCGAGATCGATCAGCTTCTGCAATTTGCATATTTCTAGCGGCAAGTTGCCGGAAAATATGTTTCCGGAGACCCTGATTTGAGAAATGTTTCGAGCACTGGATATTGAGGGGGGAATTTGACCTTCAAGTTTGTTGTTCTTCAAATCAAGGAGTTTGTTTGTAGGTAGGTTCCAGAAACCGGAAGGGAGTCTTCCGGATAATTGATTGTTGTGGATACGAACGCGTTTGAGAGATTTGCAATTACCGTACGACGCCGGAACTGTACCGGAGAACCTATTTTTGAATAGAATCAAAATCAAGAGCTTCTCTTTGAAGCAAATATTTGGAGGCAACGGGCCTTCTAGATTGTTTCCAGAAACATCGATTTCGCTTAACTCTGAATTTAGACCTAAGTTCGACGGAAGTTTTCCAGAAAACCTGTTATTGAAAAGCTTCAAGTCAATTAGATTCTGATTGCTAGATAATATTTCCGGAATTACTCCTTCCAAATGGTTATCTGAGAGATGCAGCGATTCCACTTGTAAACTGGCGAGGCTCTCTGGAATTCTACCAGTGAGGCTATTGATAGAAACATCAATCCGTAGCAGAGAACTCAGATTCGAAAATGTGTCTGGTAATTCGCCGGACAATTGATTATCATAAAGCTCTATCTGCACGATACTCTTCAGCCCACCAATACGATCAGGAATTTTTCCTGTGAGGCTGTTTTCAGATAAATCAAAGCTTTGAAGAGAGACCAAGTTTCCAATGGAGTCAGGAATGGTTCCAGAGAGATTCACCGCGCGTGCAAAGAGATTTTCAAGCTTCGTGAGTCGTCCGATTGAGGAATGCAGTCGACTGGACTTGAAAGGATTCACTGCGATTTCTAAGTCGGTCAACTCAGTGAGATTCGAGATGAACTCCGGGAGTGAGCCGTTAAGGAGGTTACTAACAAGATCAAGCACTTGAAGTTTCGGCAAACGACCGAAGCTCTCCGGGATTTCGCCTGAGAAATTGTTTAAGCCGAGAACCAGAGAGGTGAGATTGCTGAACTCGGTAAGAAGATCCGGCAGCTCTCCAACAAACAAGTTATTGGACAAGTCCAACTTCTCAAGATGTGAACACAAAGAGATGGAATAAGCAGAAATAGATTCCCCGAAGAAGTTATCGAATAGATTGAGAGTTCGAAGGGTAGAAATCCGGCAAAATCCCGCCGGAAAGCGGCCCGATAGCCCGAAACTCGGAAAATCAATGGAGACAACAGCATGAGTAAGATGATCACAGGTAATGCCGGTCCAATTACACGGTGCATTGGGTGAATTAACCCAATCGCCGAGTTGACCGTTGGGATCCCGGAGTTGTTTGTTCTTGACTCGAAGCAAAATGGCTCTATCATGGTTCAAGGAGCTTACCCATGGAGCCAAGATCATGAAAAGCAGTACACCTCCATAGATGAAAAGCTTCTGCTTCAGAAAACTCATGAGAATAATACAGTATGCTACTGAAAATCAGTTTAACAATGTGATCTTCTTTGATAGTCAAAGTCAAGCAAGAGTGTTACGTTATTGCAAGACAATGCATTAAAGGATGAAAGTGAGACTAGGTTTAAAAATGTGATGCTAAAAACATGAAGTCGCCTGGATTGATCACCAAGGTTATTACTTATCACTCCATCCAAAAAGTAGAAAAGAAAGTTGACATCAAAAGATTTCATTATAATGTGGTTGTAATTTTGTATGACATATTTAAGCTTAATTACAAAAAAGCAAACACACTGGAAAGTATATTGAGGACTATTGTGAAGAATCATTCTCCCTGAATCAGACGATATATACACATATATATGTATGTATATGTATATATCTAATCAAATAAGAATGCAATCTAATGAGGGAACTAAGAAAATTTGATGTATTGTTTCTGAAATGGTACATCAATAATTTTATTTGAAAATTGCCGCGGGAAGTACTATTTTGACCCGAATGGCCGAACACCACTATAATTGATGATCCAATATGGAGAAGGCCATAGGCATTGATAGGGAAAAACTGGCACGGGAGTTGCCGTCCTGGTATGATCATTTGAGGTGGTTTAGGTTAGAGTTTTTTTATAAAAAATTTGTTAGTATATTCTTCATAAAGCGTAAATTATGTCAATAAAATTTCAAAGAAAAAATCAATCGGTATGTTAGTTAATTCAATTATTGAAAAACATTGTACCAAAATATGTATTCAGTGTAAAGATCGCAGTGTTTTTCAATAATTTATTTAACTGACTTACATGTTTGATATTGACGTGAAATTTTGTGGTCATAATTTGCATTTCATGAAAATTTCATCAAAAAATTTCACTATGAGTTAAATTTCATGATTATTGAGTTAAATTTTCAGGAAAAATCTCAAATAGTCTTTCCCGAATAATACTTCCCACACATCTAGATGAATGAAAAAAGTCCTAGGCATTGATATACTCATGAGAAATAATCATTGTTCTACTCTAGACTTCTAGATTCCTACTTGCTCGGCTAGAATAATTAAAGGGTTTAAATACTTATATTTCTTCATTCCTATTATAGAGTTATAGACTTAGACATACATCTTCATTCCTACGGAAAACAAAGTAGCGTATTTAGAGACATCACAAATTGACTGATATGCGTAGGCAATTACGCATAGGGGTGGACTGGGCTGGGCCGGCCCGAACCGGACTGGCCCGCTACTGTGCGGGCTCAGACCGGGCCCGGGCCCGGATAGCCGGTTCCGGGCTTTTGCCCGGTTTGGACGGTTCTGGGCCATGATTTTCATGAATCGGCCCGGTTCAATTTTTTTTGTTTTTTCAATTTTTTTTCTTTTCCTTGGGTAGGGCTGGGTGTTTTGGGGAGGTTTTTGGGGGTGTGGGGGTGAGGGAGGGGGGTCGAGGGTTAATTAGAAACCTAAAAAAAATTACATAGAACTGGGCCCGGCCCGGGCCGGTTTGGCCCGGACCCGGTATCAACCCGGGCCGGTTCCGGGCCCAACATTCCGAAACGCATGCAGTGATGCAGGGAAAAACACTTTGAGGTGAAAAATTATAAGTTTGGTGAGTAATGTGAATTCACAAATAAGAGAGTGTTTCTGTTTAAATCTACTATTGAAAAAAATGATATATTATACTCCGTACATATTATGTGAAGAGTAAGTAATAGTCAAAGTTCATGATGTTCGAAAAGAGATTTTGATAAAATAAAAGTTAATGTTTGGTGAAAAAATGTTTTTAATGTAATAGAAAAATTAAAACAGTTAAAATCACCGCTCCATTTACGTTTGGCTTTAAACTACTTAATTTCTCGTCTTCAAGTAGAAATGTGTATTTGAAAACACATTTTTAACTATTTTTAAAAACATAAAGCTGATTTTTTTAAATCAATAGCATATTAGACTAATCATTTATTATCATAATATAAGTGCTACATATATACCTCCATAGAAATGTATATTCAAATCACTATTTCATTCATTATCATGATTTTTAGAAGACATATACATTGGTTATGTTAATATCAGGTGATCCTGACTTTATCAGACAAATCTTGAGGTACTAAGAACTCATATTGCTCATAATACAGTGTTTCACGAGCTTATAAAACACATTTATGAGCAATGGAGGCATAGGGTGTGAGTGTGCAACACCAATGCTTAGAAGAAGCCCCTACCACTTTAACTCCGCATTGACTGTGACCATGGAGCGATACTCAATTTTAGTAAACAAGCGAGAAACGGTGTGTTATTTCCAATTAGCAGATTGGTTTCTTTCAAGGTAAGGATATTCACCAGCTGATAGAGTATTAACCCTTAAAGAGAAGTGAGAGCTAGAGAGAGAAGTGCAATAAATGTATTCCTCAACCCTTGCAACTACCCCCAACAGGGGTATTTATAGGAAAAATATGAGCTGGGCTCCCAAGTCTTGGGCTGGGCTCCCAAATCTTGGGCTTGGGAGGCCCATTTACAATATGAGGCCACTACTGGGCCAAATACAGAGTATGTAATTTGACTGCATATGAAATCTAGCTATGTGGAGTCTCTGTGGCAGACGGAGCCCTGACCGACGAAGACCCGATCGATGGAGGACCCTTGGTTCTTCTGGATTCTGGACCATATTCTGAGTTGATGTGTGTTTGGCCGATGGACGGCCATCTGGCCAACGGAGGATCCTCTAGGTGACGGCTGTGCTTCCTCTTAGTCTTCTGAGTATGTGGGTCATGGGGTCTGGACCCATACACTCCATCACCAACATATTCTGTTAACCAAAGAACTTATTCATGGTATTGACAAAAAAATTAGGGGAAGCAATGTTACCATTAAACTTTACCATTAAACTAGATATGACAAAAGCTTTTGACAAAGTTTCATGGGACTTTCAAGAACAACCTTAAAGCTAGTCATCTCTCTATATATCCTCATTAATGGTCATGTTTCTGGTTTCTTTCAGCCTACAACAAGATCCGCTTTCTGCTTTTCTCTTTATTTTAATCTCAAAATGCTTTTCTAGAGGACTAAACACTTTGATGCATCAAAAGAAGATCTTACCTTATTATGTTGCTAGAGGAACCCCCATTATTTCTCATTTAGCTTTTGCTGATGGTCTTTTCATCTTCCTCAATGTACTCCCAAACTCTCTTAAAGCCTTCACCTCTTTTCTGCATACCTATGAGGCTGCTACTGGGCAACTGGTAAATCTGCATAAAAGTAGCTGTGTTACTAGCAAAACAACTGCACAGGAAAAAAGTATGGAAGGGATTCTAAGTATGAAGATCTCTAACCTTCCTTTCAAGTACTTGGGTGTTCCCATTCACCTAGGAATAACAAGAGGCAGACATTGTTACAATTTCATTGATCACTTTGGTTCTAAGTTGAGCTCTTGGAAAAAGAAAGTTCTTAATCAAATTGGAAGATTGATCTTGATTAAACATGTCTTATCCACAATCCCAAACCATCATCTAGCTACTTCTAAACTTCCCCAGAAAAGTATCCATATCCTGAACATGAAAATGACAAATTTCTTTTGGGGATGTAAATATGGAAAAAACAAATATCATTGGACCAAATGGGAAAAGATTTGCAGAACACCAGAGGAAGGAGGACTGGGAATCAAATCTTTAAATGCCATTCAAAGAGCCTATCGGATAAAAAATGTGGTCGACTTGGAAGGAGGGAATCACTGCATGGTCTAAATACATACACACAAGATATAACAGAGCAGGTGACTCTCTTATGTGGATGCAAATTTCTGAGATCAATCATATTGGTGAGGAGTTAACCACATATGATGGTAATCAACAACTTGTTTGGATTCTTGAAAAGAATGGAAACTTCACACTTGCTTCTGCATACAACAAGTTGAGAGAAAAATCCTCCAATCTGTTCTCCTATACTCATTCTTGGCATACTAAACAAAAATTGAACATAAAAATTTTCTATTGGATAGTTCTAAATCACTTTTTGGCTTTCCCAGAAGATCTTAGTAAATTTGGAGTTTCTCTTGCCTCAAGATGTCCTATATGCTTATAGGCGCAACAAATCCAAGAGCGCTGTTTATTTACACGTACTAAAGTGCTTAAAATTTGGAAATATTTCATGAGTATGCTGCAAATCAGTCAATCTGGCCCTATGGAACTTAGACAAATGCTCTTCTGTTGGTGACTAACTAAGGAATCTTCCATTGAAGGTACGATGAAACAAATTCTACTTGGAATAATTCTTTGGTTTGTTTGGAAGGATATGAATGCTTGTATTTGGGATAATCTGAAGTTTGAAGAAAAGGTAATCTAGCAAATTCAAGTTTACTGTCAACAATTGTGTTTAAGTTACAAAAATGAAAAGTTCATGATTTGCAGTGATGACTTAGCCCAAGCAAACATCATGCCATATAATATGAAGAAAATCAAACAAAAAATTTTGATTTGGAAGAACAACTTCCCTTATTAGCAGTGCTTAAATGTGAATGCGGCTTTCAAAAATGGTGATTGTGCTGGAGGTGCTATTCTCACAACTTGGGATGGTTCTTTCATTGCAGCAGCACATTTCAAGATTAAAGCTAATTCAGTGCGTCAAGCCAAAATTATGGCTGCTGTTAAAGCTTTAACCTGGTGCAAAAGCATGAACATTAAAAATTTTCAATTGGAATTTAATTCTGAAGCTTTCATTAAAGCAAAAAAACAAATCTTTACGGAATTCCCATCTTAATACCTGAATTAAAGAATTCTCAAGCTTATGTGATACTCAAGATGTGAAGATCCGACATATCTACAGAGAAATCAACAAGGTTGCTCACTCATTGGCGCAAGAAGGCATGGAGATAAAGGAAGATAAAGTTTTCTTGAAAAAGGATGACCTTTCTGTTTCGACGAATCATCTTCTGAAGTTAGATGCAGATGGTGCTTTCTACATTCATCGCTAGCTGGTTCTTTTTTATCTCCTTGCCTTGTTTTTGTTTTTCGTTGCTAGCTTTCTTTAGCCTTTATTTGTATTTCCTTTTCTGTATTGTTGTTTTGGGTAAGATATATGGCAATATATATCATACATCCGGGGTGTACATGTACACTTTTTTTTTTGCAATTAATAGCAAGTTTAGGATAATTAACAGGCCAATGCTCCGCAGATGATGAGTTCTGGAACAGGATGATGCTGCGGAGATGATCGAGCTCGGAGAGACGAGAATAAAAAGCTACAGCAGCAGTAGGGTCTTCAGTAATATTCTTGGTCTTGCGGCATGATGATTGGAATGAGAATTGTAGCAAGCGAGCAATCTTTGGTTTCATCCGGTAGTTCTCCATGGCCGGCTCGCCGGAGGGAAAGTCTAATTAGTTTTAAAGTACCGCCCCCGTCCTACTAAGATTGAGACGATAGAAGGTGACACGATTATCAAGAAAAGTGAGTTTGTGTGGTTGATATTAAATTGATAAAGTAACAATAAAGTAAGAATGATTTAGAGCCACACAATCTTTACCAAATTTGGTATGAGACAATCTTAGTGGGACTTCCCGAAAAGGTAAAATGAGACAATCTTAGCGGGACGGAGGGAATACTAATTTACCTCGTTTTATGATACTGCTAAAGTCGCTAAAAGCCATGCCCAGGAATAGGAATTTTAGATGTAGTAGATTCACCACACGTGGACAACTCTTCTAACCGGTAGGTCATTCACGTATTGAAATTCATAAGAATTAATTATAAGTATAATTTAATAATTTTTATAAAAGAAAAAAGAACATAAAGAAAGTGAACTAAAAGTTATGAAGCAGATATCACGATTCTGAATAATAGACTCCTAATACTCAACATAATATGTTTGATGCTCATTAAAAGTTCATTAGTGCTTGATGGAGTATATTCTCGTATACCCCAGGGGTACCGCGATCGCCGGTAGAGAGCCTTGCGGGTTCATCGGAAGCACGAAAATACTAACCCACATCTGGATCCGACCCCGACCCCGACCCCGACCGCCGAGGTCGGAAAGCACCAAGTTCAGGAATCAAGTAAACTCAGCAGATAACGGAGTCCACCGACCCCGACCCCGACCTCGAGGTCGGGAAAATATCGAGCTCAGGAGCCAACTAAACTCGACGATTCATGAGCCCGACCTCGGGACGTCCGAGGTCGGCGCCAAGTCTGATCTCGGAAGTCTCACTCCAGGTCAACGTCAATCAAAGCACTAGGCAGTCAAACGACCTCCAAAGCGAAAACGGAGGACAGCAGAATGAGTCCTCTCGACATGCGTCCGAGCCCCCAGATACCGACCTCAGTAATCCTCGAGGTCGGGAGAAAAGCACCGGGTACTCAAACAAAATTCGCAAGGGATTAATGCGTGAGGAAACATCGCCACGTCACTCTCCGCGCTAACGGAATGTACCAGATTATCTGCATACAACTACACGGGATCTTTGGGCAGAATTTCTGTTAGAGGAATGATCAATCAGCCAGCTATCAGAGGCTCTCTCTCTCCAATCAACTTTCCACGTGGCTGCCCCCGGTCCATTTAGTCTGGTAGTTTGTTAGAGTAGCTTTACACGTGTCCCTCTCCTATTAGACTAGTATCTTTTTACTTGGGCACCAAGTATTTCCCTTTCTCCTTAGTATAAATATCACCTTCCAACTTGTGGAAAGGGATCGAATTTTAGAGGCTTGAGCTTTTGTCAATCGCACTTTGAATTTCATACTGTGAGACTTGCAAACCAGTTCGCTCTCCCCGTTTCCTCTCCTACTCTCGGTGGATTCTGGCCACCTCTGGTCCGACGATCCATCATTTTTGGTGCTCTCGTTGAGAGCTGAACTGTGAATAAGTCAGATCCTCCCAATTTTCTTGAGATAAACAGCAAATTCCTCCGCAACAATGGCAGGAAAGAAAATCCTCAGAAATCGACGCGCAGCTGCCGTCGTCGCGCAGGTTGAGCCCTCGCTGGAAGCTAGCTACTTCCGGCGCTAGGAGGGCCGCTAAGGGAAAACAAGTCGCTCGAACTTCTGTTGATCTGCGCAGTCAGATCCAGCGTACTTCTCCAGATCTGCGCCAACAGATCTCTTTCAATCGTGATGCAGCGGCAATGCCGTCCGCAGCAGGTGCTCCCAACGTTGCAATCTCAGCCTGCGGCTGTTGTGGCTCCTCAGGCCACTTGACCTATCTCTCCGGCGAATTCCAGATCTCGCTCTCTGAGAGTAGGCTCTATTGACGCTCCCTTGAAGGAGGAGAGACCAGCACGGATGGTCTATCAATCACCCCCTCGCCAGAGGGAGACTCTGGGGATCAACTCTCCCCCAATCCGCCAGGTGGCTTCCGCTGCACCTATGAACGTTGTGCCTCTCGCACAACAAGCAGGGACTTCTCATCCCGCTGCGGCAACACAGAGGATGGCACCCTCGCCGCCTCCTGCATTGCCGTCCAGGTACATTACACGCCGTGTTGAATACGGTTGTACTAATGATGAAGGTGTCTATGCTGTCACCACTGAGGACTCCTCCCAGTCCCTCTCCCTGCAACAGGATGACAACCCCAATCCTTGGATTGAGGTGGGAAGGCATCCCATCTTCTCTAGATTGGGGGACAGATCTATGGCAAATCAGCGCCTCTCTGTCAACATACGTAGGATTAACAGGGCAAACTCCCCAGTCCTCGAAATCCCCCGGCACCAGCAGCAGCAACAGCAGGGGAGAAGGACTCCAGAGCGTGTGCCCGCTTTGGAGAGGCTAGGGGGCAATCAATCCCCCAGATTTGCCCCCCCCCCACGCCAACAGCAGATGCCTTCTCTCCCAAGGCAACAACGCGCGTCACCATTGCCCCAGCAACAACGACAGCCCCTGCGCCAGCCAAGGCTATCACCGCCGAGACGGCAGCTGGAATCTCCGCCATGGCGCCAGCGCCAGGAGGACCCGAGGGGAGAGCAGGTCCGCCTCCTGACCCAACAGGTCAATGAGCTGCGGGCTGCAGCTGTTACGGCAGTACCACTGATAAGTCCATTTTTGTACATTTTTTTCTCAGCATATTTGAGCGATTTTCAGATAGAAAATAGAAACACAAGGCATGATTTAGATATTTTGGTTCAAGTTTCATGAAATCAGGTGAAAACCGCATTCATAATATGTTTGGCAAAATTTCGGGTCAATTGCGTGAAGAAAGTGGCATTTTTTCCCAACAAATGAATTGCTACGGAAGTTTGAAAGATATGTTGATCAATTTTTCAAAAAGAAAAGTCCACGAGATGAAAAAATCATGAAAGGAAGTTCAAAACCAAGAAGAAGTCGCCTATATGGCCAGTTTTGATGAAAATGGACGATGCATAAAGACACATGTCGTATTTTGATCATAACTTTACGCATGATTGCTCAACGTTTGTGATACGAGTCGCATTACATTGAAATCTTCTTTCTCTACAACTCTTATGAAGAACACAGAACCAAATAATAATCGTAGAATGGACATATTGCTCAAAGAAGTCAGACATTTGCAGTTGGGATGGAAAGTGACACATGCTCACCGTTTTGGTCATATCTCATAAACTACAAATCCAATCAATGTAATTCAAAAGCCAGTAGTTATCCAAGAAAGAGATATACAACTTTGTTGAAGACTACTTTTCCATTTGACGTGAGGCGGTCGATAAGGCGGCCGCCTTTCTGGGCGCCTACGAGTTTTTGACAGTTTCAGCACACAGGGCTTTGCATGGCGACAAAATAATGAAAGGCTGCCGACAAGGGCCGGAAGACGGACGCCCTACGTGGCCGCCTGCGGCGCGATGTGACTTTTGAGCTGCCGGTCTCTGAGACAAGACGGGAGGCGGCCAAGTAGGCGGCCGCCCTCCACGGGCGCCTGCGGCGGATTTGACGCGTGCACGCAGCTTTGTCGGTGATTTGATGGAAGGCTGCCGACCATGGCCGGAGGGCGGCCTCCCTTCTGGCCGACTTCCACAAAACTCCACCTATAAAAGCTCTCTTCCATCCCCAACTCAAAACACACCGTCTCACACCTAACTCAGATAAAAAAGGGTGTCTTCTTCCTCCTCAAAGCTCGGATTTCCACCATTGTTGGACCTTCAACTTCAATCTTTCATTTTTTTCTCATTTTAGCTCCAATTTGTAAGTTCTTTATACGAAAATTCATCTTCTCGTCGTGTAGATTATGAATATGTTGTTTTTATTTCCCAAATATTTGTTAAAAATTCTCTGAATTAATTTTAAGAATTTCATGTTTTCCATTTTTATTCAAGAAAAGTAGTTCTTGTTGTTATATTAATCTCCTACTTAGATAACCTCAATACTAGTATAAATGGTGATTATTTGTGAAAGAAAAGAAAGTTTAGATGTTGAGAGTATTCACTTTAATATTTTCTTTTGTTGTTATTATTTATGATAAGGGTTTCAAACTAAGTCGGAGCAAGACAGAGTACATGGAGTGCAAGTTTGGTGGAGGTAGAAGTAGTGGTAATAGCGGAATTACTTTGGATGGTAAGGAGATACCAGTCAGCGATATGTTCCGTTACTTGGGCTCCATAATTCAGAAGGACGGTGAGTTAGATGGAGATGTATCCCATAGAATCAGAACAGGGTGGATGAAGTGGAAGAGTGCGTCAGGATTTCTATGCGACCGAGGTATGCCGAATAGACTGAAGGGTAAATTTTATAGGACGGCAATTAGGCCTGCATTACTATATGGCGTAGAGTGTTGGGCGGTGAAACAATGTCACATTCAAAAGATGAGTGTGGCAGAGATGCGCATGCTGCGTTGGATGTGTGGGCATACTAGGAAGGACCGCGTGAGGAATGAGACAATCAGACAAAGGGTGGGAGTAGCACCTATTGAAGACAAGATGCGGGAGTCGCGCCTACGGTGGTTTGGTCATGTGCGTAGAAGACCGAGCGATGCACCTGTTAGGCGAGTTGAGATGTGTGGAGAAGAGGCAGGGAAGAGAGGGAGAGGAAGACCCAAACAGACGTGGGTTAGGGGAGTTCGAAGTGATATGCTTCTTCTAGGGTTGGATGAGGGCATGACTTTGGAGAGAACCAAGTGGAGGGCGGGTATTCACGTGAAGGAGTGATCTTGATAATCTTTTTCCCTCATCTTTTTTTTCCTAGTTTTTTTATCTTTATATATATATATATATATATATATATATATATATATATATATATATATATATATATATATATATATATATATATATATATATGTATGTATTATTTGCAGCCTTTTTATTTTATCATTTTTATATATATTCATCTTTTTTATATTATCTTTTCATAATAGCTTATCTTTTTATCTTTATTCCTTCTTTTCCTTTTGGTTGTGATATCATGTATCGATTCATGTTAGCCGACCCTAATATCTTTTGGGACTAAGACTTGGATGTTGTTGTTGTTATTGTTGTTATTTATGATAATGTCTTATTTTATATGTAAAGTGTTAAAACTAGTAATGAGTTATTGTAGTTAATTTACTCTTGGGCATGAGTTGAATTAAAGAATATGGGTTGACCTTGTTTGACTGAAAATTAGGAGTTTAACTAATTTTATGGACTAGTTGTTTAAAATGATTAATTTGATTACTTAATAGAATTGGTCATTTCATTAATTAAACTTTGGAAGATTATTTATAACTTGTCTATGAGATTATAAATAGTTTAAGCCAAACATATTGAGCACATTAATGAAGCCTAGAGACAGGATAAATTAATGGATATAATTTAATCTTTGTCTATGAGGAAGAAATTCAATTGTTTAATATGAGAAAATTTAATTAATTAAAGAAGTTGACCATTTTGTTAACTAAAATGTGAAAAGTTATATCTATATTGTCCATGAGATTAGAATATAATTTAGGTCAACCATTTTAAACACATTAATGAAGCCTAGAAATAGGATAAATTAGTGAAGGTAACTTAAATCTTGTCAATGAAAAAAGAAATTACTAGTCCAATCTTTAGTTATAAATACTCCTAATTATTAGGTCCAAGATAAAAGGATGTACCCATATTTTATAATTCAATTCATTACCCTTCTTTGATCAATCCATTTAGAGTTTAATATTTTATTTTTCATTTAGTATATTTTTGAGCCATCATTAGTATTTGCATAATTTAATTTACTTTCTTTTTCAAAAACTAGTTTAGAAAATCAATCAAAAGATTTAATTTGGAAAGCTTCCAATAATTTGCGATAACCTGTGACTGGACTTAAAATCAAGAAACTCCTCCGCCATTCCTCAAGAGACACGATACTCGGGGAAAACCGAAAGGTTAGACTCCGTTTTACTACAACGTCGCGAAAGCGGTTATCAACCACCACCGCCACCGCCTCCCCAGCACACGGCGCGTGGCGCTCAGCTGGAAGCGCTGGTGCTCCAGGTTCAGCAGCTCCAGGCTCAGGTCAACCAAGAGCCTGTAATGGTAAGGGTAAGGACTGCCACCCCTTCACCACACGAATCACGCAGGCCCCTATACTCCCAAAGTATAAGGGACCTAATATTAAGCTCTATGGGGGTAAAACTGACCCCCAGGAGCACTATACCCGCTACCAGTCTGGCATGTATATGATGGGCGCTAGCAAGGAGTACATTTGCCGTATGTTTCCCTCCACTTTAGAGGGGGAGGCATAAGACTGGTTCAACGATCTCCCTGATGAATGCATTGACTCATGGAGGGAGTTAGCTACCCGCTTCCTCACCCATTTTGCTGCAAGGGAAAAGAAGAAGAAGCACTTCTCCTACCTGTTGTTCGTCAAGCAGGGCAGAGACGAGCCTTTGGGCAAGTTTCTGGAGCGATGGAGTGAAGAGACCTCTAAGGTCTATGGAGCTGATGACAACACCCGCCTGGCTATGCTCCAAGAGGTCCTGTGGACTGGTGGCTTCTCAAGGAGCCTTATCATTGACCCTCCACGAGACTATCAGCGGGCACTTCACCGTGGGCAGAACTATGCCCTAGCGGAGGAGGTGCACAGCCGCAAGAGGGCGCAGGAAAGTGTCCCAAAACCTCAGAAGCAGGAACAAAAACAACCGGAAAAGCCAAAGCCACCGCGAGAGAACAAGCCTCACGAGGACAGTAATAGAGACCGGAACAGGGGCCACTTCAAAAACAGGCGCCCCTGGACAAGTCCCAAGCTTCTAGCGCCTGAGGTCCTGACACCACTGACCCATTCTGTCAGCCATATCCTGGAGGCAGCAGATCAGGAAGGGCTGGTGGTTCGAGACCCACGAATCAATGAGATACATCAATGGGATAAGTCAGGCCCCTATTGCAAATTCCACAGGTTCTATGGCCATGCTACTGATGAATGTCACACCCTAAAGCTGTAGATTGAGAAGCTGATCAGCCGTGGCTATCTGAAACGTTTTTTCCGGAAGCCAGAATCTGGCCAGAAACGTGGCCATGAGCACAGGGTCCGGGATGAGGAGCGAGATTCTGATCGCTCCCCCCGAAAGAAGGACATTGGATTGATCTCTGATGATGATTCCACCGAGGATAACAGGCGTAGTCAACGACGCCGACACGAGGTCAGAATAATCATTGGAGGAAACACGGGCGGAGATACAACCGCACAAAGGAAGAAGTGGAATAGTAAACTCTACATGGGGGAGATTGCAAACCCCCCACCGGCTGCCAAGAGAGCAAGGTCGGATGTTATCTCGTTCACCGACCGTGATCTGCCAGACTTCCCCTCCCCCCACAGGGATGCTCTGGTGGTGAAATGTGAGGTGGACGCGGCAATAATCCATCGCGCCTACGTTGATACTGGATCCTTTGTTAACATCATGTACATACAGATGTTCCACGAGCTAGACCTCCATCTCAACTCCCTGAGGCCCATCTGAACTCCCCTCTCCGGATTTACCGGTGACTCCATAGACGCCGAGGGCACTATTGAGCTCTCCCTTAAATTCGGGGACGAATCTCACTGCTCCAAGATCCCTGCGGAGTTCGTAGTGGTGCGACTCGAGTGCGCTCACAATGTTATACTCGGGAGGCCATCACTGGAGGACCTGGAAGCAGTAATCTCCATGCGGCACCTCTGCATGAAATTCCCGACTGAGACCGGGGTCGGTTACAGCACAGGTAGCCAGAAGATAGCCAGATCATGCTATATCAAGATTACAAAACGGATGGCAGCTAGAGACATGTGCATCAACACCATCTCGCAGGCCGCCCTCGAGGAAGAGACCCCCAGAGCCGAGCCCGTAGACGCGCTGGAGACTGTTGTCCTGGATCAGTCCAACCAAGAAAGAGTTGTTCAGATCGGAACGAACCTGAATCCAGGACTGAGGCAAGCAATAATATCTGTTCTTGTTAAATACAAGGTTATTTTCGCCCTTGGCCCCGATGAAATGCTGGGTATTAGTCGTGATATAATCACGCACAAGCTATCCGTGGACCCGAACGCGACGCCTGTTAAACAGCGCAAGCCGTACCTGTCTACGGACAGAAGGGAATTTGTCAAGGCCGAGGTGACTATGCTCCTTAGCATAAATCACATTGCCGAAGTCGAATACCCGGACTGGCTAGCGAATGTTGTTTTGGCACCCAAGCCACCAACATTTCGTATGTGCGTCGATTACACCGACCTCAACAAGGCTTGCCTGATGGATCCATTTCCACTGCCGAACATCGATCAGCTCATCGATGAAACAGCAGGTTGTGAGCTCATGAGCTTCCTGGACACCTTCCGGGGCTACCACCAGATTTTCATGAACGAACTCGATGCCCCGAAGACAACTTTCATGACTCCAGAGGGTATTTTCTGCTATCTGGTCATGGCGTTTGGGCTTAAAAACTCAGGCGCCACCTACACTCGCATGGTGGCCAGGGTCTTCAAGGCTGTGCTCGGCAGGACAATGGAAGCCTACGTGGATGACATGATAGTCAAGAGCCGCAAAGGCAGCACACATGCTGAGGATCTAGAAGAGATCTTCAAGATTATGAACAACATCAACCTCCGGCTCAACCCCAAGAAGTGCACATTTGCAGTTCGAGGGGGGAAGTTCCTGGGCTACATGATTAGTCAGCGTGGGATTGAGCCAAACCCGGAGAAGGTGCAGGCCATACTCAATATGGAGCCACCTCGAAATGTTAAAGAGGTCCAAAGGTTAACTGGGAAGCTGGCAGCCCTCAACCGGTTTCTTTCAAAATTGGCCGAGCGTGCACTGCCATTCTTCCAAATCATGAGGAAGTCTGCAAAATTCCAGTGGACTCCCGAGTGCCAGACAGCATTCGATGACCTCAAGCGATATCTTGTCTCCCCACCAGTATTATCAAAGCCTGAGCAAGGAGAAACGTTATACCTCTACCTAGGCGTCAGCCACGGGGCCGTGAGCTCGGTCCTGATTCGCGAAGAAGATGGAGCTCAGAAGCCCATCTACTACATAAGCAAAACTTTGCGCAACGCCGAGCTCCGGTACTCCCCAGTAGAGAAGACCGTACTCGCAGTAGTATGGACTGTAAAGCACCTGGCCCACTATTTCCAGGCCCATGTTGTACACATCCTCACCCATCAACCACTGGGTCAACTGATGAGAAGCCCCACAAGCTCGACCAGAATGGTCAAATGGGCCGTTTTTCTGAGCCAATACCAGATCGACATAAAACCGAGGCCGGCCATTAAAGGGCAGGCCCTCACCGACTTCATGCAATGCACTGCCAGAGATCTTACCCCGGTCACCTCAACTGACAAGGACGGCTGGTGGACACTGCTCACTGATGGCTCTTCAGCAGCCAAAGCCTGTGGGGGGGAGTCGTACTCATCACCCCTGAGGGCTTCCGAGCTTACTATGCTATACGCTTTGCATTCAAAGTCTCCAATAACGAGGCAGAATATGAAGCCTTATTATCTGGCCTACGCCTTGCAGCTAATATGCAGGCAGGAAAGCTGAGGATCAAGTGTGATTCGAGGCTCGTGGTCGGGCAAATCAACGGCTCCTGTGAAACAAAGGAGGCCAGGATGAAAGAATATAAAGCCGATGCGTTGGAGCCCCTGGGCACTTTCCAGATGTATGAAATACTGCAGATACCAAGGGCTCAGAATCAGGAAGCCGACATTTTGTCGAAACTAAGCTCAGACACGCCTGAGTACATCTCCAAAATAGCTCAGGTGGAGGAACTGTCAACGCCGAGTATACAACAGACCCTCATACATCAGGTACAATCCATCCCGAGGGACTGGACCACTGACCTAAAAGAGTATATCGACAACGGGCAACTACCCCAAGGTGAGGCCGAGGCCAGACTTATCAAACTCCGGGCCCCAACCTATACCCTCCTCGACGGCGTGCTATACAAAAGGTCTTACAACGGCACGCTCCTACGTTGCCTCAACCCCAGTGAGGCCAAACTAGCCATGGAGGAAATCCACACTGGTGTTTGTTCGGCACACCAAGACCCTCATTCAATGTCCAGAAAGCTCCTATTGCAGGGGTATTTCTGGCCCACCATGGCAAAAGACTACGCCCGGATGGCACGTGCTTGTGATGCGTCCCAACAGTTCCAGAACGCCCCGGGACGTCCAGCAGTAAACTACGCCCCCATAAGCACGGCAATCCCATTCTCCAGATGGGGCGTAGACTTGGTGGGACAGATTCCCCAGGGAACTGGCAATTCCAGGTGGATTATAGTCGCCATCGACTACTTAATGAAATGGATAGAAGCGGAACCACTGGCTATCATAACCGAGGCACGGTGTAGGAAATTTGTCCACCAAAATATCCTCACTCGCTTCGTAGTGCCACAGCAGCTCATCACTGACAACGGTACTCAGTTCGAGGCCAAAAGTTTCCAGGACATGCTGGCCAGTTGGGGAATCAAACACACTGCAGCCTCCGTGGCCTATCCACAGTGCAACGGACGGGTAGAAAATGCCAACCGCACCATCCTGACGGGCTTAAAAAAGAAACTCGCAGATGAGGGCGGAGGCTGGGTGGAAGAGCTCCACAACAATCTGTGGGCCTACAGAACAACTCCCCGAAGGGCAACGGGTGAAACTCTGTTCACTCTGTTACGGCTTTGAAGCCAAAGCCTATACAGAAGTCACGATCACAACCCCGCGGGTCCTAACGTACGACCCCGAGTGGAACGAACAGGATATGCGAGTCGATCTTAACTCTGTTGATGAAAGGAGGGAAAGCGCATTCCTGAGGTCGGAGAATTACAGACGTCAAGTCAAAAGCTACTATGATGCCCGGGTTCGAGGTCGGGAGTTCCAAGTGGGGGACTAGGTTCTCAGACGACGAGCGGCCAGCCAACCCAATGAAGGGGGAAAGATGGCCAAAAAAATTGAAGGGCCCTACATCATCACAGTTGTAGTCCGGCCCGGAACCTATAAATTGAGCACCCCAAGAGGCACAGAGGTTCCTAGATTATGGAACATCCACCACCTGGTGAGGTACTACCATTGACTCAGCGATGTAAAGGAGACAATGAGCCCTCGCAAAATGGAGACTTTGCACAATCACGAGCATTGGGAATCCGGTGTCACTGATAGCAACCTCAGCCACACACTGTAAGCTGCTCATGGCCGCCATTAAAATCAATAAAGGAAGTGTTCAACTCGCAGCTCTCCCCGGAAGCAACCAATAAGCCTTCCAGTCCACACTCAGCGATAACATAATTCGGGGTAACATATTAAGTCATCGCAAACACAGGCTCTTCAGCCCACTCATTCCGAAGCCATCTCGTAAGACCTCGACGATAATAGCCCCAGTGGCTCCAAAATCATGAGGTCACTTTGTAATCCCTCAATGTCACACGCTCCTCCACAGAGCCCCAAAGCAGAGGTGACTTTATAAATCCTCGCAGATACCGGCCCTTCGGCCAACAATCCAACGAGCCGAGGCGACTCGGTAAGCCCTCGCAAGCCAGGACTATTCAGTCTATGATCAATTTTCCGAGGCCACTTTGTAAGCCCTCCAATATCTGGGAATAACAGCCTCAACGGCTCCCGATCCCCGAGGCCATTCTTTAATCCCTCCACGAACTAACAGGGATAATAGCCCCACGCTGCTCCCAAGGAGAGAAGTCAAGGCATCTACATAAGTCCTTGTTCCTTCCTCATCAAACTAACAGGGATAATAGCCCCATGCGGCTCCCAAGGAGAGAAGTCAAGGCATCTACATAAGTCCTTGTCCCTTCCTCATCAAACTAGCTGGGACAGTAGCCCAACGCGGCTCCCGAATATTGGGCTGAGGCGATTTTATAAGTCCTCGCACCCCACGAATTTTCGTCTCCCCCTTTAGCATTGAAGGCGGGGGGGGGGGGGGGGGGGAGATAGAGGTGCAATGCCGAAGGCTGGGCTACTTGACGGTCCTGACCTTGGTCGAGCACCTCTCGCTCCCGACCCTGCCGAGCTCTCGCACGAATTTCGCAGCACCGAGCTCTAGTCCATATCTCGCGGTCTGGGAGGAGGTCAGCTCCCTAAATTGATGGCAATACGCCAAAGGCTGGGCTACTTGACGGTCCTGACCTTGGTTGAGCACCAATCGCTTCCGACCACGCTGGGCTCTCGTACGAATCCCGCATAGCCGAGCTCTAGTCCATATCTCGCGGTCTGGAAGGTGGTCAGGCTCCCAAAATTGATGGCGAAATGCCACAGTCCGGAATTAAAGTCTGACTGCTTGCACCTCTCTCTTCCAACCACGACGGGCTCTTGTACGAATCCCGCATAGCCGAGCTCTAGTCCATATCTCGTGGTCAGGAAGGAGGTCGTTACCAAAACTATGGCGCAAAGCCAAACAGCCCGGAATTAAAGTCCGGCTGCAACACAACGCATCACTATGGACTCTAGCCGAGCTCGCTTAAAGACCTCGTATCTGGATCATGATTGTCAGGCCCACTTCTCAAGCCCTGCGAACATCTAGGACTTACTTTCCAGGTTCTGTTTATATATTATAGCTGCTTGGGACATTTTACAAAATAAAACGCCTTTCGCGACAACAACTCACAGCAAGTGAGGCGACTGTGGCGATTCTGCAAGAGTTTTACTACCACAGACTGAGCAAGTGCACTTAGTAGCACGAGCTCAGATTGGTTAACAGGGGAGGACTTCGAAAAATGAGGCCACCTCGCCTGTTCAACGCACCTGTTAACCCCACCTCATAACATAAAGAACAAACCGAAACAAAGGTTTCAAACTATTTTCCTAAGGAAAAACCAGTCCCAAAAGGCTTTGTTAAGCGTAGGGCACCAAACAAATGAAATACTGGCTACAACAAAAGGGCACGACTTAAAGCTCCAAAACGACAGTCGAAAGCGCCCGTAAAAGCTCCAATAGTTAGCAATCACTGCTACTGATAAACTATTCAGTAATGGACCCTGAAAATCCATCACTGCGCGAGCATGCAACATGCGAAGGGCAACATGGACGCTTGAAAATCCATGGCCACGAATCAAACAAAAGGTGAGTTCCCTGCCACTAAAAACAGCAAGGAACCAACAATGCCTCACCCAAACGAGGTTGACCATGCAACCTCTGCTGGGGACAATTGCGGCAACTCAGCGTACACATGTTGAGCCCAGAGCAAAAGGAGGACATGTCATCTAGGCCCATACCCTCTCAACGGTACCTATGCAAAAAATATAATGCAGACATACAAGGCACAGTGAGCACAAAAATTTGCAGAAATAGGACATCTCATACACAAAAAGAAACTAGCAGAAGATGTTTCAAAATGTTTACAACAACGGCTCAACAGCCAGATATGCAAGAAAGATTAAGGGGAGGGGAATTCATTCTTTTCTCTTCCTCTTCTTCTTCTTCTTCTTCTTCTTCTTCTTCTTCTTCTTCTCCTGCTCTTGCTCTACCTCCTCACCGGCCTCAGCTGGCCGTGCTTGAGCAGTCAGGGAATACTGAATCTGCTGACCGGGGCAATCTCGGGATGCTTCATTGGTCGAGGGAGCTGGTACTTCTTGTAAGTAAAGCCCGGCAGGGTCCCCCGGAGCTGGTCATAAATCTCTTTCTGCATGAGATACCTTCCTTACTCCATGGTAGGCAACATTTGCTTTCCCAGAAACTCCAGACCCCCATCAGTAGCCAACCAGTTGTCTATATGCTGGCCCATTATGCTGTGCAACCAGGCCACAGAATTGGGAGAAGGGGAATTACCAGAGCACGAGGCTTTGAACTCATCAGCTCCGGAAGCCCTCGCTTTTGTGAGCTCGGCAGCATGTAAGATTATAATTTCTTCTAGAGCCTGGCTGCGCTTGGAGGCAGAGTCAGCAGCGGCGTCTTTCAAGATCTTGACTTCTGTCTCCAGCTGAACGATCTGAACCCCTTTGAGCCTGTCCTGCACCAGGGACTCTCTAAGGGTAACCTCTAGATCTTCACAACGTCGTTGCCAACCGATGACATTCGCCTGCAGCTGCTCATTCTATCGAGCTAAGTTCTTGGCCTGGCCGGTCATCTCGATCACAGGCCTCTGAAGGGCCTCGTTCTCAGCAACGGTATCCTCGGCGATGTCGGTCATTCACTTGTGAATCTTCTGGTACACCACAAGCTCTTCTTCAATACCAAGGGCCCTATGCTCAACTTTCTGGGCTTTGATCTCCGAGGCCATAGCATTCTCCTCAGCCTCGACCAGAGATTTCACAGCTGCGTCCGCGGTAATTTTGAGGTTCTCAAACTGCAGCTTGCTATCAGCCACGTCAACCTCGAGGGTGGACACCCGTTTCTCTGCATCCAACGCCCTCGTGGTAAATTCATCGAGCATCTCAGTAAATTGCACAGTCTGTTTAAGGGCCCGATCCGAAGTAGCCTCCAATTCGTTGACACGTTTCTCGGAGACCTTGAGAGCTTGCTTAGCTAAGGACCTGGTATGCAGAAGGCCGGCCTCTCTCCTTCCGGCTTCGCGAGCTCGGTTCTCCGCATCATCAGCCCTACGGCTGAGCTCATGATATATAAAAGCAGACTGCATAACAAAAAGACACGGTCAAACAATAGCCAAAGGAGCATGACGAAAGAAGCGACAAACAAGAAAAAGAATATCTAACCTGGAGACAGGAGTTAACAACATCCTCAGCCATTTCCTCAGTGGCCATCCGGCTCTGAATGAAGTCATCCGCATAAGGCCAATTCTGAGAAAGGAAATCCATACCATGCACGGTACCGGCAACAAAACTATGATCCTGATCCATACGGTATTTGAACCATTGGTTGTCCAGATCGGGATAGGAGCGGCAACTGGGGAACCGAGGGCGGCCAGCACCAGGATGATCCGAAGGCCCAACCTCGTTTCCCCCGCCGACGAGCGGGTCAGCCTCTGGAGCGGCCCCACCACCCCTTGGGGAAAAATAAGCCTGTTTACCCCCTTCATCCTCGCTCTCACTCTCCACAATCACTACATCTGGTTGAGAGGCGGGGGGTATAGTGGCAGGCTCAGTATCAGCCTCAAGAACGGCACCATTGGCATCCACGTCCATATCGGCTAGCCCAGCGCCCTCTCCAGCAGCACCATCATCCCTGGGGGAGGTCTCCCTCAGAGAAGACCCCGGGGCGGCACCCTGGTCGCCGTCACTTGCAGTGGCCTTCACGTCGCTGGCAATGGCGTCACAATTAATTGGGGAATCATGCGCGGAGCCTGCGTCATCCCCATCGCCGTCCTCAGAAGAGGAGGAAGATCCGTCAGAGGAGGAGCTGGATGGTTCCCCTTGGGCAAGGTTCCTCTGAACCTGGTCTAGAAAGGCAAAAATATTGGGGCATCCTATAAACAGCAAAAACTCGATATCAGAAAAATTCCAAGGCAAGTGACACAAAGTATACAACAACAAAAAATATATCAGGGAGAACATACCAAAGGCAGTGGCAACAATCTCAGGTTGAGCCACACCTCGGTCCGACAGGGAAGCTGGCTCTCGTGGACAGACGGAAACCTCGTCCTCTTCATCATCCTCAGACCGTGAGGGTGCAACAACCCCAAAGCCAGGTACGGGCACCTCAACCAACGGGGCCGTTGGGGGAGGGACCGCCCCTTCCTCCCCTTCTCCCCCATCAACCCCGATGGGCATGACATCAAGAGCCATCACACCTTCTTCACCCAGCTCAGCTAAGGGTGAGAAACTGGTGCATTTAAGATCATCCCTGATCTTCTTCTCGTTAACTTCCCAATTTCAAATTTGCCGAGCTTCAGATACTTCTTCACATCGCCAGCATACTCACCCAGATCGCTGACATTGTGCTTCCGGGCAATCACCGATTCCCAGGTAAGAATCGAGACATCAATAGAGAAAGGCGACACTGCCGAAACGTCCTGACGGTTGGTGCAGACATAGAAAAACCTGCCTTTCCACCCACGGTAGAAAGTTGGGGCGTCGGTAAATCCGCTACGGCCCCCAACCTGTGCTATGGAAGCATAGCTCCGATTCCCCTTTGATGGGTTGCGGCCAATATTGAACAGGCAACGGAAAAGACCCACACTGGGAGCAATTTTCAAACCCACACAACGCAGGAGGAAGGCATCAATGTAGTAGAAACCAATGGGGGTAAGCTGACAGGGGAGCAAGCCAACCCAATCCAGATACTCCACGTCAAATGGATGCAGAGAGAATCGGAAACCATGCTTAACAGCATCATAGTAAACAACGAAGAACTCCGAGGGGCAAGAAGAGGGCAACTCACCTGCGTCCGGACTCATCACAACAACACTGGGCCCACAAAAGCGCCTGGCCTCTTCCCACTCCCTGTCGGAAAGAGCACAAGTAGTTGCGGAGGCGGTAAAACCATCCAAGGTAAAGAACTCGGGACTACCCTTGACGTTCTTCTTGGCGGGCGCCCTACGGCCCCGACCACGCGTTCAGGGGCATGGCCTCAAGGGCGGAGGTTGCATCCGCAAGGTCATCAACGAGACCAGCCTCCCTCAGGGCAGCAGCATCGTCGTATCCCAGTGGTAGATCATTGCTAGCCCAGTCCCCGGTATTAACAGAAGCACCTTGGGAAGACATTTTTACGAAATCTGCCAAAAAAAACACACACGTACATGCACATAGTCAAAACCTGGGGTTGGGGGTTAAGTACCAATAATCCGACCTCCAAACAGAAATTAAACACTCGAACCAGCATCAGAATGCGATGCCGAGTCCAGAGGTGCCAACCTCACCAAGAATGGGGGACTGTAGACCCCCCATTGTTCACAGAGCTGAAATTGACGGAAAAACCCTTATTCTGGGTTTCTCCCGACCAAACTACGACATGCAAGGAACGAGCAATTAGAGTCGGAGACTAACCTGGTTGGGGGAGTCGACGGAGGAAACTAAAACTTCGCAAAGCAATAACCAGAGAAGACGAGCTCTTGAAATGCTTGAAAACTCTGAAAACTTGAATACAAAAGAAAGAGCAAAGGAGAAAGACGAAAGCATTCGCCTTTTATACTTCCCTTCAAAATTGAACGGAAGATTTACACGTGGCGCAATAATCTCCAGCCGCCCAAAAAACTCAAAGTTTTTTTCCAGAAAGGCGTGCAAAAAGGCACAATGATGGCACCGTACAATCACTTCAAACGCCATCCCTCGCATTAAATGCAGAGAAGCGGCTATTAATTCAAAAAATGTTGCAAAAGGAATATGTAAAGATTCCTATTTTTACACGTCAGTGTTGTGACACGCAACAAATTCTCCTAAAGTCCACCAAGCGATAAATGCAACTGCTTCGTCCCCCTACAACTAATACTCTTCCGCACTTAGAAAATATTCTAAGTCCACAAGAGTGGGGGACTGGTAAGTGGGGGACTCGGAAAACAAATCAGAAAGCAACAAGAACAAGACTACAACAAACAAGCTCAGAACAACGTAATCACCTCAGGCTCAGCACCAAACATGTACATCCTCAAACTTCGCACATAGATTAATATTCCTTACAAATTTTTCAGCACACAATTTTTTTATCAACCCGCGGCCGGGGCCGTGGACGTAGCAACTAACCCATGAGGCAGGACAGCAACGCGGGAAGCATGAAGCTCGGGATCAAACTTCTCTGCAGCGGGGCATCGCTTTCCTCTCCGGACTTCCTGGCAAAGCGGAGTATACTCTTTTTCCCCCCGTTAGGATTTTTTCCCACAGGGTTTTTCCTCAACGTAGTTTTTAATGAGGTACCCCGTTGACATGACCATGGAAGAGCAGCACCCCTGCCGGGCGAACGTGCCCAGGAAATTGAAGATTTACTCTCTCTCACCTCAAGTTTCACTTTCGCCTCGGAGAGTGGGGGACTCATGATGGAGTATATTCCCGTATACCCCAGGGGTACCGAGATCACCGGTAGAGAGCCCTGCGGGTTCATCGGAAGCAAGAAAATATTAAGCCCACATCTGGATCCGACCCCGACCCCGACCGCCGAGGTCGGGAAGCACCAAGTTCAGGAATCAAGTAAACTCAGCAGATAACGGAGTCCACCGACCCCAACCCCGACCTCGAGGTCGGGAAAATATCGAGCTCAGGAGCCAACTAAACTCGATGATTCATGAGCCCGACCTCGGGATGCCCGAGGTCGGCGCCAAGTCTGATCTCGGAAGTCTCACTCTAGGTCAACGTCAATCAAAGCACCAGGCGGTCAAACCGCCTCCAAAGAGAGAACGGAGGACAGCAGAATGAGTCCTCTCGACATGGGTTCGAGCCACCAGATACCGACCTCAGTAATCCTCGAGGTCGGGAGAAAAGCACCCTGTACTTAAACGAAATTCGCAAGGGATTAATGCGGAGAAAACATCGCCACGTCACTCTCCGCGCTGACAGAATGTACCAGATTATCTGCATACAACTACACGTGATCTTTGGGCAGAATTTCTGTGAGAGGAGTGATCAATCAGCCAGCTATCAGAGGCTCTCTCTCTCCAATCAACTTTCCACGTGGCTACCCCCGGTCCATTTAGTCTGGTAGTTTGTTAAAGTAGCTTTACACGTGTCCCTCTCCCATTAGACTAGTATCTTTTTACTTGGGCACCAAGTATTTCCCTTTGTCCTTAGTATAAATATCACCTTCCAACTTGTGGAAAGGGATCGAATTTTAGAGGCTTGAGCTTTTGTCAATCGCACTCTAAATTTCATACTGTGAGACTTGCAAACCAGTTCGCTCTCCCCATTTTCATCTCAATAGCAGGTTTGATGCTCAATTAAAATGTCGTGATGTTCAACTAAGAAATATTACGCTTTTCATATAAATGTGCGCTTTGTAAGTTATGTATGCCCATTTGGTACTGATGTTATGCTCATTTTTAAAATGTCATGTCAATGCATATTTCAAAAGTATCATATTACATTAGACTCACATATTGAAATTAACAGGAGTGGATTATAGATATAATTTAATAAGTTTTTATAAAAGAAAAAAAGTGAATCGGAAGTTATGAAGGATAAATCACGATGCTCAATATTAGGCTCTTAATACTCAACAGAATAGGTCGAATGCTCATTAAAAGTACACTATTGCTCATTTAGTGGAAGCCGTAATTTTTCGCTTAAATTACAAAAATGTCACCGAATTATTTTTGGTTTGTATTGGTTATTGGGCTGTCTATCTTGGTTGGGCCGGGTGTACATACACCCGGATGTACCATATAGGTACTGAAGATATATATAGTCCCCCCAAAAAATTTCTTTTATTTTGTTTAGCATTTCATGTATTTTGAGAAAAGATGCCTTCTCTTGTGGAGTTTTGGTCTAGTTCCCCGCACCTTTTGTATCTCTCCATATTTTTTAATAAAATACGATAAATGTTCCTCGATATTTACCCCACCGATAGGTGGTTTGCCTATCGGGATTGTAAAAAAATCAAAAGATAGGATACCCACCAAGAAATACCAAAAGAAAAACACCGTCAGCATTACACGCCACCTCGATGCCTAGAAAATGCTTAAGAACATCCAGATCCTTCATGTGGAAGCACATGTGCAAGTAGGTTTTAAACTTGGACAAAGCAGAAGAATTATTGTCAGCGGTAATTAAGTCATCTACATGCATGATCGAATAGCACCCTGACGCAAAGTAAATAGGAAAAAATTAGAATAAGGTTGAAGAAAACCATAATTCTTCAAAGGTAACCAACTTAGCAAACCAACACCTAGGAGCTTAACGCAGGCCATATAAGGATTTTTTCAACCGACAAACAAGACCAGGTCGAGATGAAAGAAATTCAGGGGGAGAGGTTTCATGTAAACCTCTTCGTCCAATTCACCATGAAGAAAATCATTGTTGAGGTAATTGACCCAATACAGGGTCGGCTCAATACCCCATAAGGAATAGGGGATCAAGAGTACGGACCATCGTCCATCGGAAGGCCCACGCGACGCTGGTCAAGCCTAACACGACGCTCATTGCTTATACCATGTCCAATTTAGGCCACGTAGTGATAGGGATGCTTGGTAGGCGCCGAGCGGCACCCTCGCCTTGCGCTTACCTAGGTCAAAGATCATGAAGGCCTCATCTGGAACGTCCAACATAATTGGCGGGAAAGCATGGATCTTGGCAGGAAACACATTAAATGCACCAAATATGCAAGATTTGGTGGTTGGAAGGCTAGCCACTCATGATCCTCCACATCATCACTACCACCTACCCCGTGGTAATACAAATAACAACATTTATTTCTTTGTTAGGGGTTGGCAACTTGTACTCATTAGCATTAGCTCTAAATCTCTATACTCATAGCTCGGATTGACGGCACTATAGTCGTTGTGTGCCTCAAAATAATATTCAATACTTGCACTTATACCGTAGTATGACGTAGTAAGGATCATATCCACAGGGAAATGAATATTTCTCTTTTATGAAATAGTAACAAGAAGAGTTTTAAGAATGATTTGATTTAATTAATTTTAACACTAAGATGAATGACTTATGTGGTTTAATAAATTAGAGGTTGAGATTTGGTTTTGCTTATATCTAGTTATTGAAATGTTCGTTGATCCCGGTTATATCTTTTAACTATCTTCCTCTCGAATACTCAATCATGGAGTATCTCCGATTCATCAAGGGTAGTTATTAATAATGAGATGCATTCATTAATTAAATGTACTATCAAGTCAATATAGAACATGCGTCGTATATTGAACCGATAGTAGCAATAAAACTTAAGATGAAATCGATTGAGATTGATAACCTCAACACAAACGGTTTATTGGTTTAATCAATATAATTAATTCCTCTTAGATTATTAACCATGAGACGCATGCATTAATAATCCAAGTTTACTACCGTGAAAGGACTGAACGATTAACAAGCGTATTCGTCGATCGATTCTAGTAATAATTAATATATGAAACAAAACTAGTTGATCCTTTAAGTAATGCTCAAAATATTAATATGAAGTATGAATAGGAATGTAATTAATATTCAGGGAAGATGATTAAAGAAAATAACTCACCACTTACAAATCATAAGCTTCAATGTAGCAAAACCAAGATGGAAGAGTTTAGCTCCTCATTTGGTGACTAAACATGCTAGAAAATATACAGAAAACACTAATCTAAATTGAGATTTGGAGTATATGTGAATTGTTGATTTGAATGTCAAAAAAAGAGATGTACTTATAGGTGTTTGGAGGTGGCAGCGTTGTGTACCTGGCCGGGTATATCGGGTGTCTGATCGGGTATTTGAAGTACTTTCCCGGAAAGTTACTTTTGTAGACATACCCGGTCGGGTATGTCGGCATACCCAATCGGGTATGAGCCAAATCTTCAAAAGCCTGCACATTTTTTATATCTTCAGATTCTGATTTTGACACCCGAATTAACTCAATACCCGAACGAGTATATGAACTATTTTTTCAATCTTCTTTTTTGTCTTGTCCCTTTGCACTTTTCTTGATCTCTTAGGGTCCAATGTTGGCCTTTTGAATGATATTTTGAAAAAATGTGTTAAAAATCATTAAGTGATCAATTTGGGGCAATATTTTGAGTGGGGTCCACTTCTGATTTGGGTCGGGTTAAAGTGGTTTCTGTTAGAATATTATTTTATTGTGTTCAAATAATTGTAATTTAATTAATGAGTCTTTGTATTTAATTAGTTTAGCTGAGAGAGAATTAGGTCCATTTAATCTAGCTCTAATTAAGCCCACATGCCTAAAGGTGTTGTTTCCTTATTGTAATAGGACTGACCGAACCACTCCCTATAAATACAAAAGGAGTTGGTTGAAATCAGCTCTAAGCCTCTGCACAATCTGTTTCCGCATATTTTTCTCTTTAGGGCCAGTAGATTAGAAATTCTCTCTCAAGCTTATTCATTTGAGTATTGTGTATTGTTCTTCATGGATTCATCATTATATATACACGGTATACATTATTGGTGAGATTTCTCTTTTACTATTTAAATTATTCATAGTATTCATAGATTAATCGACTATTGAAATCTAGGCATATCTCACACAATTGGTATCAGAGCCTCGGTGCAATTCTATTCTTGAGATTCCTTGAATTTTTCTGGAATTAATTTGATCAAAATCATAATTTTTGGTCAGATTAGTTGTTAGATCTGTTGTTGGAAACTTATTGTTTTAGAAGGTTTCTATTACACGGAAGGAGAATCCCAGTAAGATCAAGTTACCTAATTCTCGATCATCCAAGTTTCAAAAATTTCGCTGATCCGGAATCCTTTCTAATTTCGGTTGTCCCAGATCTTCCAAATCTACTCTGCCAAAATCCTGCTCAACTAAGGTCACCGAAATCATCTCCCGAATTTCAGAATTCGAAGGTGTTCCAAAGTTCAAGATTTCAAATAGGTCCCGAGTTTCAAGATTTCGAAAACTTCTTCCAAATTTCTAATTTTGGATGCCCGAATTCAGAACATCCGAAATCCTAATTTCGGACATCCGAAATCTCCTCATCCGAAATCTTCTTACAGCCGTACCAAAATTCTTTTCTGAACAGTTCTCGCCTTTAAAGATCAACAACAATCATGGAAACTTACACACTTGGAAGTGATTCAAGACCTCCTCTCCTTAGAAGAGGAGAATTCACAGTATGGAAAGTCAGATTCTTAAACTTCATCAGAAGCAGGGAAAACGGGAAGAATATTCTCAAATCTCTAAAAGAAGGACCCATAGAGGTATGGGTTTTAATTCCTGAAAATACCACACTTAACCCTCCCACACCTGCTCAAAGAAATCTGGAAAATGAAGAAGACTACACTGAAGCCGAAAAACTCATAGCCAAAGCTGATCTTCTAGCTGCCACTTATCTGCTCTAAGCCATCCCCAATGATCTGTTTATGCAAATTGATAGTTTTACCACTGCTAAAGACTTATGGGATGAAATCCATCAGATCATGCAAGGCATCGATGTTGGAATCAAATCCAAAAGAGCTCATACCTTGACTGCATACGACTCCTTTGCCGCTAGATCTGATGAGAAGCTAGAAGATACATATCAACGTTTTCTGACGGTTTTGAACGAGATGAAGAAGATCAACATTCAGAAAACCAACATAGAAGTTAATCTTCGCTTCCTGAGGTCTCTCAAACCTGAATGGAAGATAAAAGTCAAACGAATCAGACAAAATAAAGATCTGGATGAGCTGACCATCCACAATCTCTACGACTGTCTAGGAGAATTCTATGAGGATATACGGGAAAAAGTCAATTCTTCAAAAGGAAAGAACATTGTTGATACACTTGCCCTCCTATCAACTGAAAAGAAAAAGAAAGAAAAAATTCCCAAAATTTCTTTTGAAGAGAAGAACTTGTCTGATGAAGAGAAGAACTTGTCTGATTCTGATCCTAAGATCAATGAACTAAAGAAGGAGCTTGCTTTGTTAACAACCATGACAAGAAAAATAAACAAGAAATTCACAAAATTCACAAACAATAGGAAAATAACTTCTTCATCAAACTATTCTGACAAAGCTAGCAGGCCTTCAGATAAAGCTGTGAGTAGTGATTCAATGAAGTGCTTCAAGTGTGGGAAACCTGATCACTTTGCCAAGGAGTGCCATCCTGCCAAGAAAAAGGACTTCAACTACTACATGCAAAAGGCTCAAGTGGCCAAACAGAGGGAGCAAGGGGTGGTCCTAATGGCTGAACACGATAGCTGGTTAGGACACTGATGAAAGTGAGCCAGAAAACTTGGCACTGATGGCAAAAGTGACGGACTTTGAAAGTGATGACTCTGAAGAAGAAGACGATGCTGCTACATCCACTGAAAATGAGGTTAGTAACCTAAACTCTTTAATTTCTCAGCAAAATGACAAAATAAAAGAGCTAATCTCTTCTCTAAACAGAGAGAAAAACAAAGTTAAGGAACTTGATGACAGACTCATAAATAACACTAAAGTTGTGGAACAACTAATGGTTGAAGGAGCACATCAAAGCGTTCGCTTAAAAGATTCATGTGATAGGGTCTCATGCTTAGAAAAGGAGGTTAGTAAACTTAAGCAACCTATCTCTGATCTAACTAAGGAACGAGATGACTTTAGACGAGAATGCAATGAAGCTCTTACAAAATTTAACATTCTTAACAATGAACGTGGTAATCTTTATGCTAAAATCAAGGAGTTAGAGGATATTCTTGCCAAAAGAGGTCAATCTGAACAAACTGCTTTTCTGTTAAATAATAGACCAAAGGACACTGAATTTTACAATCCAAAAGCAGGTCTAGGTTTTAATAATCCTGAAAATTTGAAAAAGGTTGATTTCCCTCACTTGTATGACATCAAGTACATGAATTTATGGCTGACGAAACTAATGAAATTTACTAGTGAGACTGAAACAATTGAGGAAGAAGAAGAGAAAAGGAAAACTAGAGCTAGAGCTGAAGTTAAATTTGACTACACTGCTTTAAATGACAGCTATGCTACTGGAGAAATTCCTTTATGTGATGACTACAAAACCTTCTTCCCTCCTGAAAATCAACCTTAATCTATGAAGGAAGAAGCAACTACCTCAAATGCTTCTATTCCTCACATACCATCTTTGATTAAGAAAATTGATGATCTTCACATTGCTTTTGAAAAAACGAGAAACTTTTAAACTTGAAAAGGAAGATCTCTTAAAGAAAATTGATGTGCTGACAGACGAATCCTCTCAAGGCACTAAGACTCCTGAAACTTCTTCTGATGATGAACATAAAAAGAAAAATCATTTTGAAAAGGAAAGAAACTCATCATCTGCTCCAAACACATGGAAAGATTTTTCTAAATCAAGTGCAGGAAGGATGACCTGGATCCCCAAGACAGCTTTGAAGAAGGAAACAAGACATGAGCATTCAAAGAAGATTTCTAAAATCTTTAATTTTGTTTAAAAGTCTTGTAATAGAGTTAGAAATTGTTTCCATTCTAGTTCTTCTAATATTTCCTCTAGTTATGTTTCAGACAGATCTCCTAAGTTTGCTTCTTCTTCTCATTCTAGTTGTGATTCTAATTCAAGTGATGTTTTTAAGCATGATTATTTAAAATCTCCTTTCACCAAACAAGATGTGTGTGATATGAATGGTTCAAATGGATGTGTTACTTTCTCTTCTTGTGGAGGTGATTACTTAAAATATCCTTTAAAGGTTCACTCTGTTAAACACTTCAAAAGATTGAGAAGAGAGAAAGTTTTCACAAGCCATAAACAATCTCAATCACAGTTCCACAACTCAAGTGAAAAATTCCAAAAGATCAAACAAATCTGGGTTCCTAAACATAAACTGACCAATTCTGATCATATTCTTTCTTCACATCAAAAGGATGGACCCATCCTTAAATGGGTACCTAAGGCTGCTTAATTTTACAGGTCAGTCATGTGTGGTACTTAGATTCAGGTTGCTCCACACACATGACTGGGAAGAAAGAGTTGTTGAGCAACTACGTTGACAAGTTTGGTGGGAAAGTTATATTTGGAAATAGTGACTCTGCTTCTATCCTTGGATTTGGAGATATCTGTAATAGCAGGGTCACAATCAAAGATGTCTCTTATGTTGCTGGATTAACACACAACTTGTATAGCATCAGACAATTCTGCGACAAGGGCATGAAAGTCATATTCCGAGCTAACAAGTGTTGTGTGAAGGATGATCAAGGGAACACCATTCTGAGGTGTAGACGCAGATCCAGTCTCTACACCATTGTGCTGAAAACCGTGTTTCCCGATTCAGATGTCTGTCTGCTGCCAAGAGCTTCCTCTGAACTAAATCAACTGTGGCATAAGAGGATGTCTCATCTGAACTACCGTGATCTGCATACATTATCATCAAAGAAGCTTGTTACTGGTCTGCCATCACTACAAAGTAAATGTGATCATTTGTGTGATTCTTGCGCACTTGGAAAAATGAAAAGAGCTTCTCAAAAGGCGAAAATGATTGCATCTACTACACGTCCTCTTGAATTGCTTCACGTGGATCTTTGTGGGCTCATGCGTACACAAAGTATCAATGGGAAGAAATATGTCCTGGTGATAGTAGATGACTACTCAAGATATACATGGATCCAGTTCCTACGCTCCAAAGACGAGACATCAGACATCATCATCACCTTCATCCGTACTACTCAAAATCTACTACAGGCAACAATTCTCTTCATACGATCTGATAACGAAACTGAGTTCATGAACCAGAAACTCGGTGAATTCTACGAGACTCAAGGCATCATTCAACAATTCTTTGCAGCAAAGACCCCACAGCAGAACGGGGTGGTTGAAAGAAAGAACATAACTCTTGTTGAAGCTACAAGGACCATGTTAATACACTCCAAACTTCCACATTCTCTCTAGGCTGAAGCTATCAACACTGCTTGCTTCACTCAGAACAGGACCTCAATTCACAAAAGGTTTGGAAAGACACCGTATGAGCCGATCAACCGCCGAATTCCCAGTGTTTCTTTTCTAAGTGTTTTTGGATGCAAGTGCTTCGTGGCTAATGACAGGGAAGATCAAAACAAGTTTGATCTGAAGGCTTTTGAAGGCGTGTTTATTGGCTACTCCTCTTCGTCTAAAGCTTACCGAGTATACATCAGAGACAGAAAGAAGGTCATTGAAAGCATCAATGTGACCTTTGATGAGAAGGAAGAACAAGCTTCTGGACATATAAGTTCAGAACCTGATATCACTAGTGTTCTAGCACAACTACCCGCCTCATCTCCCTCGCCTAATTCCATCTATGTGGATCTCGATCATCTGTTTGACCAAATATACGAGAATCCACAACCACAAGATCCATCTCTTACACCTACTACTGCGTCTATAGCTGCAACTCCAACTTCTGCATCAACTCCATCATCTTCTGCAACCACAGCTGAGACTGAAAATTCAACACCTCCGTCCTCTGATCCTGCATCTTCATCTATTTCTCATGCTAATATTCCTTATGTTGATCAGCAACCAAACAATAACGCTCAGTCACTCCCTCATGTTAGAAAATGGACACGTGCTCATCCACCTGATCTCATACATGGAGATCCTTCAAGTGGAGTGTGCACACGATCTGCTACCGAGAATGAATGTCTGTTTTCATATTTCCTAAGTCAATCTGAGCCTACTCATGTCACTGAAGTGTTAGCTGATCCTGATTGGATAATCGCCATGCAAGAAGAAATCAATCAGTTTGAGATACTGAAAGTCTGGTCACTTGTGCCTCGCCCCCCTGGAAAATCAATCATAGGCACTAAGTGGATCTTTAAGAACAAGAAAGATGAAGACGGGATTGTAATTCGCAATAAGGCCCGATTAGTTGCGAATGGCTACAATCAACAAGAAGGCATCGACTATAATGAGACGTTCGCTCCAGTTGCACGCATTGAAGCCATTCGACTGTTCATGGCTTATGTTGCACACAAGAACTTCACCATCTACCAAATGGACGTCAAAACCGCATTCTTGAACGGGATTTTGAAAGAAGAAGTTTATGTTGATCAACCAGAATGCTTCATCAGTGAGAAATATCCAGATCATAATTATCGTCTGGATAAAGCTTTGTATGGACTCAAACAAGTCCCGAGAGCTTGGTATGAGGAATTATCTGATTTCCTGGTTGATTCTGGCTTCTCAAAAGGAACAATTGACACTACTCTATTCATTAAGCGTCATGGGTCTGACATCATCTTAGTTCAGATCTACGTTGACGACATCATTTTTGGATCAACTGAGCCTGCCCTCTGCACTGCGTTTGGAAGTCTGATGCAATCTAAGTTCGAAATGACCATGATGGGCAAAATGAATTTCTTTCTTACTCTGCAAGTTAAACAATTGCCTGATGGAATTTTCATTCATCAGTCCAAGTACATTCATGATTTGCTAAAGAAATATGGTCAAGAGAACAACACCCCTGTGAAAACCCCGATGACTCCTGCTTGTAAGCTCGATATTGACCCATCGGGAAAGCCTGTGAATGTTACCAGTTATAGGGGAATGATTGGTTCGTTGTTGTATCTGACATCAAGCCGACCGGATATTATGTTTGCTACCTGTCTATGTGCTCGCTTTCAAGCAAATCCAAAGGAATCCCATCTGCTGGTTGTGAAACGAATTCTGCGTTATCTGAAAGGAAATCCAAACCTAGGACTCTGGTATCCTAAGGAAACTGCATTTGATCTGATTGTGTTCACTGATGCGGATTTCGCTGGATGTAAAATGGACAGAAAGAGTACTTCTGGTAGTGCTCATTTTCTTGGAGAAAAGCTGGTCTGTTGGTCCTCAAAGAAGCAAAATTGTGTGTCCACATCTACAACGGAGGCTGAATATGTTGATGTTGCTACTTGTTGTTCACAAGTATTATGGATGAGGACTCAACTACGCGACTTTGGATTTTACTTTGACCACATTCCGATTTACAGTGACTCAAAAAGTGCGATTGCTATCTCATGCAACCTGGTTCATCATTCTCGCACTAAGCACATTGACCTGAGATTCCACTTCATCAAATATCATATTGAAAAAGGTCATGTGGACCTATACTTTGTGTGCACTGAGCTACAGTTAGCTGATATATTCACAAAAGCTCTGGACGAGAAAAGATTTCAGTTCCTGGTCTCTAAACTGGGAATGCTGAATTCGAATTTTAATACAGTGCACAAGTATAGGGGGAGTTTTATTTTATTTTATTTTATTTTTTTATATCATTTTATTTAATTGAGTCAGCTTCTTGGTCTGTCAGCCTAATTCCATAAAAATGTTCAAACATTGAGGGGGAGCAAAATTAGTTTGGTTTGAGTGCTACAATTAAGGGGGAGTAATTTTATCTCTTTTAGTATCCACATTTTTTTCAAATTTAGAAAATCACAAAAATATTTTTTTCTCTTTTTATTTGAGTCTGTTTAGTATTTTTAGTCAGTTTAATTGAGTCAGTTTCCAAAAATCAGAAAGCCAAAAAAAAATTTATTTTCTTTTTCTCGCGGGTTCTTAAGAAAGAAACGTTGAAATCTTGCTTCATCTTCCTCTTACATTCTCAATTTCTCAAAAGCACTCAGATCCCTCAACCGTTCAATTCTTTCAAACTTAATCTTCTTCGTCGGTTTCCATTCTTCTTCTCAAATCTTTTATCAAGGTTGGTTTTCTATTGCATATGGTTGTTTGCTTATATTTGCAGGTACTCCTTAAAACGATGACAAGTAACCGGAAAAACCACCGGCCAGCCTCCTCGCCGTCGTTAACCACCCCTCCCCTCACAAGCAAACACACCTCAAAACAAACTCAAAAACCTTCTCCGACACCTTTGAACTCCATAGCCACAAAGCTTCGCCTCATAGCCGAAGTTACTCTCGAAAACCAAACCGAAATCATTATCTCGGAAACCGACCTTGCCGAAATTGCCTTCCCGAGATATCCTCCGAAATCATTATCCTTATCTGAAAAGGCAGACTAGCGAAATCCGCTCCCGAGATCTACCCCAAAACCCCTTATCCGAAATAACTCTACCGAAATCTCAAAACTCGGGCATCCGAAATCCTCATGTCTTATCTCTGACCCCCCAAGATCCCAACCCGAGATTCATTTATCGAAATCCTTATTTAACTAAGGGACCCAAAATACCTCTCACCCGAATTCATTAAAAACTCGGGCTCCCGAAATCCTAAGATTCATATTCAAGAAAAAGCCCATTAAGCTTATTTACCCCAAACCAAGTCCAAGCCCAATAACCAAAACCAAGCCCAATTGACCAAACCCAAAACCAACTGCTTTCTAACGTTAAGTGTTTTCATCTGTGTAATTCAGGCATAATGGCTTTTCAATCTGAGGAGGAAGTGTACCCTATGGAAAGTTGGATAGATATCAAAGACAACAATCATTTACTGGATCCAACTGTACTCAAATGTCAAGACAAAGTGGTGATCTCAATACTTAAAGGGCATCCGTTGTGGCCAACACTCACACTTTCTGTCAAAGCCCCAAAAATCTATCTCCGACAGCTCTGGGGAACCATGAACACCACTACCGACCCAATCCCCACTCTCAAAGCCACATTAGCCAACACCACCATCACCATCACCAAAGATACCTTCCATACCCTCCTCCACCTACCCATATCAACTGAATATGACCCATTCCCAGAGAACTCAACCATCTTCTCAAATATGATCAAAATAGGCCATCTACCTCCTCTCACATCATCCTCTCAATTCATAAGCAACAAGCTGCCCAGGCCGTGGAAAACTCTTTTTGCCATTCTAAACAAATGCCTGTCATCCAAGCAAACTAGCCATGATCAATGCAACATTCACATTCTGAAGCTGGTCCATAGTGTTATGTTTTCCAAAAACTGTGACTGGGCGCAACTCATCTGGCTCGAGATCCTAGAACAACTGAGCACAAGGGCATCAAACAAAAAGACCAAGTACATCCCATATGTACGTTGGTTCTCCATTCTCATCGACCATTTCATGAAGGAAGATGCCATCATTCCAAAAAGGCCAACAACAGAGCTGCAAGCAATCCCTCAGCTAATCTACTTCAAAAACTATGAGAACACTCCTGAGATGCAGCCCATTCCTATCCTGGATGCTCTATTCAACCTTGCTACTCCCAACGATCCTCATGTTAAGTTTCTGAATACAAGGTTAATATCTCTTCTATCCCTACGACGCAGTGAAACCCCACTGTGTCTACCCAAGGGACTTCAAAGCCGAGTGGAAGTAAGGGTCCAAGAGTGACTAAACCGAAAAGGAGGGCAGGTGAGACTCAGTCCAAGAGAGCTGATGTCTCCTCCTCAAGTTCTTTAACCGTCTCATCATCACCAGTCACTGAAATAAACTGAACTCAACCCATAGGTACAGGTTGTGACCTTTTCAGTTCCCGAGTAGAAGTCGTTACATCGAGTTCAATAGATCAAAATGAGCCAAGCTTAGACCACTCAACCATCTCTCAACAGATGGTTGTTTCAACCCAAATAAGGGAACCCATCAGTGAACCGCCCCACACTGCAAGCCAATGCACACTAGGTCTTGTGTCCACAATCCCATAATTTTTATCATTTTCTAGGGCACAACCGTCTATTTCTGCACACACTGATACAAGCTCATTACCTCATGTCTCAACAACCAGAGATACATCAATGATGGTTGGAAGTCCTGCCACACTATACTCCCCAGCAGGCTATGGCACCACTATTCTTAGTGATGCTGTGAGAACTGATACTTTGTTTAGGTCAGGTTTTTCTTCCTTTGCTAGTTTAACAAGGGAGGATCTGAGGTCTGAACTTCTAGCCTTCAAGCTTTCACTTTTACAAGACCTACGTCCTGTAGTCCCAACAAGCGTAGCAGACCAAAGATCACACCTAACTCCATGCATAGGAACTCTTCCATTAACCTTTACACCTACTATCACGCCCCGAACCTATTCGGACACGTCAACAACCTGTCGTACAATACAAATGGTCAACCGCAGTCTAACTCATCCATATTATACAAGGCGTCTCGAATATCATTCACACATAAGTCATCCATAAACATACATAATAAGTAATTGAATACGCAGCGGAAAACATAGTTTGAAAACAAATGTCACATGGGGCAAACACGAGCACGTAGGCTTCATAATGAAACAAACAATATCCATGAGCATGTTTAATATGTTCAAAACAGAATGGAGGAAGCATAAACCAAGTCTTCCCTCTGAGATGATCGCTCGATCAACAAGCACAAGTAGCAAGCTCTAGCCTCAACCTGAAATGGTGGTGGGACGCCCCCCAAAAGGGGGTCAATACTCTATACGGCTATAAAGTACTGGTGTGGATGGCATCTAATAGATATACAAAGAGTATTTCAAACATAAGACCCTCAATTAGGGTGATAATATAAGCTAGGCTGTAACCTCAAGTTACCCCTTTTTAAAATATACTTACTTTATATATAAAGTCAAGTAGTCAGCCCGTAGGCCCAAGGTTTGTTTACAAAACATAACCCAAACCCCGTGACCCCTGGTCACAATAATACATAGGGTCCAAACCTAACACATATGTTTGCTATTCTTGAGTCCAACTCAACTACATCACCATGCATCCTATATGACACAAATTAATTCCACCGTGCATTTCTTGAGTCCAACTCAACTACATCACCATGCACCCTATATGACACAATTTAATTACTCAACCGTGCATTTCTTGAGTCCAACTCAACTACATCACCATGCACATCATAGGCTACAACCTCATATCTCCCATGCATTCTCGAGTCCAACTCAACTACATCACCATGCATGTCATCAATCACCACGTCATGTCTACCCAATGCAATTCTAGAGCACGGCTCAAGTACATCTCCTTACATTGACATAGACCCCAATTTATAAGCAGTCACTATGCCTAGAATTGTAATATCAAAAATCTATTTTGGGACATCCTCACGGACGGTCTCATCATGATCTTACATCATATTACATCAATTTAGTCACTTGCATCACAATCAAGTACATCAATTACAATAATTTCAATCACAATCAAGTACATCAATCACAATCTTAGATTCACTTCCTTAATAATTTCAACAATCATTAACTAGTATTTCAATACTATTAAGATTATTCTTATCCATCATATATTCTATTTGTAAATCCCTACATATTTAGAGATATGCAACAGCAACTTAATCATCCAATGTAATACATAAATAATCATTTATGAATCTACACAATTCACACATGAGTAAAAATGCATATTTCACACAATAGTTCATTTAACTCCATTTTTATCAATACATTTCCAAATCATTTCCTATTTCATTCTTTGGAAACTATATCAATATTTCATCAATAATTTATCATCATAACCCATGAAAAACATGATTTAGCCATTTAGGTAATCTCATGCTTAACCTACAAGTTGTAAGCAACTAGATGTCGATCCTCACCTCAAATGAGCTTTAAATTGTTCCTTCTCAACCCAATGCTAAAGCTTCGGCCAAGGGGGTTTGATAATTGATTCCTTGCTTATAAATGAGTGTTAAACAGCCTCCTCAAGGTGCTAGCTCAACTCCTAGCCCAAAACAGTCCCTAGAACGGGTGTTTTCCGGCAAATTCGTTCCCTAACCTTTCAAGGTTTTGTCTAGGTTAGTATCTAACCTTTCCAACAATTAAAGTTGCTTCATAATAACATTTTATACACTTCAACCATTTTATAATAGTTATTCAATCATTTATATGATTTAGACAATAGAGAGGAAGGTTTTGGATTCAAACTTACTTTGAATATCAAAAACGTATTCTGCGAGGTTTCAATTTTTCGGACGATTTGGAGGCCTTAAACTGATCCGTTTTCTTCAAACCTCACATCTATGGATTCCTCTTCTCGAGATATTTCAGTGGGCACCTCACATGCCTTAATTGGATGAGTATAGCTCGAGATATGGCTCCAACAGTGAACTCCACGAATTGAAAAATACCCCTGCGGCCAACCCTTCTTCATCTCCCTTCCCTTTTCTTTGGTTTGTGCGGCTCTCACCTTTGCCTTATCCTTCCAGCTCGAAATGGTGGTTGTGATAGCCCATCATGTGGCTCATAAAAAAAGGTAGGGTGTTTGATTGCAACCAAACATGGGATGGTCTTCCTCTTTTATTTCTTTTTGTATTGTTTGAGCTCTCAAGTCAATAGGTCCGCCTCATTCATGTGTTCTAACTTATTCTACCTATTTTTCAGGTGCTAGGAAGGTGGGGGGCGCACTCTTATGTCCCCTAATTATTTTGGGAGCAAAAGATCTACCAATACTTCCAAAAGTGGGAAGATGGGTCCTATTGTTTTTGTCTTTTGTCATAAGATGTACTTTTTGTACTCATCCCAATTTATTTAGATCAAGTCAACCTTCTACATCATATTATTGATCTCTAATATGTGTAGGATGGTCCCCATATTTTATATGATGTATAATTATAAAAGAAAACTCTACTCCCATTATTTAGCCTAATAATGCCAAAGATGGGACCATAGGCATTTGTATTCTTCTCCAATCATTTTATTACTTATTTATGACATTAATATTCATGTAGCTGGGCTACTAACCGTGTGGGTCACCCTCCAGTGGGTCTAGGACGCCATTCTTGGATAATTGCTTTTTTTAGCAAGTTAGGCCCCAAATAACATTTGGGCTGTCCGACTGCTCTTACCTTGTACCGAGGGGTTATATATCTTTATTTAAGAATGTTGGGCCCCAATATCAATAAGATGGCCCAATTAACTATTTGGAAATCCGTTACTATCATACGAGCCCAAACTGAAATATGATTAATCATACGTTACGTAAAACTTTAATCGTTTTACAATCGTTCAATAATAGGGAAATTCAATACACAGCTTTGAAATAAAAAACGAATTTCAAGGACGTTCGGGTGCGGTGTCACAAGTTCACCCCCCCCCCCTAACAGGAATTTCGCCCCCGAAATTCACAATGCTACTCAAATAGGAAAACGTATTGCCCCCTCATCAAAGCTTCCGTTTCCTAAGTCTCTTCTTCAACACGGTCACTTTTCCAAAGTACTTTAACCATTGGAACTTCTTTACTCCTCAATTTCTTTACCCTCCTATCAGTGATCTTGACCGGTTGTACGACGTCGTTCAAATCCTCACGTATTTCCACCGGCGGCTTTTCCAATATATGAGAAGGATCATGTACATACTTCTTAAGCATAGATACGCGGAACACATTGTGTATCTTCTCTGACTCTGGAGTCAACTGTAGACGATATGCTACAGCCCCAATTCTCTCCAGAATTCTGAATGGCCCTATGTAGCGTGGATTAAGCTTCCCTCGGCTTTGGAATCGAATGATTCCTTTCCAAGGAGAAACTTTCAGGAATACCTCGTCATTAATCTTAAACTCTAAGATTCTCCATCACTTATCTGCATAACTCTTCTGTCTATCCTGAGCTGCTTTGAGTCTCTCTCGAATCAACCTCACCTTTGACTTGGTGATCTCAACCAACTCAGTACTCTCGAGTTTGGCCATGCCAACCTCGTCCCAGCATAACGGTGTACGACACCTCCTCCCATACAATGCTTCGTATGGAGGCATGTTGATACTTGCCTGATAACTGTTGTTATAGGCAAACTCCACAAGTGCTAAGTGATCGTCCCAACTCCCTTGGAACTCTAATGCACAAGCCCTCAGCATATCTTCTAAGATCTGAATAACCCTTTAAGACTGCCCATCCTTCTGTGGATGGAACGCAGTACTGAACTTCAACCTCGTTCCCATGGACTCTTGAAATTTTGGCCAAAAACGTGACGTGAATCGTGGGTCCCTATCGGATATGATGGTTACCAGAACACCATGTAACCTCACGATCTCGTCCATATACAATTTAGCTAACCTCTCGAGTGGGTAAGTGGTATTGATAGGTAAAAAGTGTGCACTCTTCGTGAGCCTATCAACAACAACCCAAACTGCATCATAGTTCCTGATCGTCCGTGGTAAGCCTACCACGAAATCCATGGTCACATGTTCCCACTTCCATTCAGGGATGGAAACTGGCTGCAATAAACCCGCTGGATGCTGATGTTCTACCTTAACTTGCTGACAAGTAAGGAACCGACTGATGTATTCTGCTATTTCCCTCTTCATACCAGATCACCAGTAGCTTTGTTTCAAATTCCTGTGCATCTTTGTGCCTCCTGGGTGCATAGCATACGCCGATGAATGAGCCTCCTCTAGAATGGACTTTCGGAGCTCATCATTCAATGGTACGCACACTCGATCATGGAATAACAAGAGACCATCGTCTCTTTCACGGAAATCCTCTACCGGCCCCGCTAGCATGCGTTCTCGGACCTTCTTCAGCTCATCGTCAAGTTCCTGCCCCTTCTTGATCTCATCAAGTAAGGTAGGTCTCACCTCAAATCTCGCCACCAAGGCACCATTAGTAGATACTTCCAATTGGGCTCTCAATGCCTTCAAGTTGGTTATCAATACCCCCGATGAACTCTTCTGACTAAGGGCATCAACAACAACATTTGTTTTACCCGGATGATAATCAATCACAAGGTGGTAGTCCTTTATCAATTCCATCCAACGTCGTTGTCTCATGTTTAATTCTTTCCGAGTAAACACAGACTTCAAACTCTTGTGATGAGTGTATATGTGATATGTCTCTCTGTAGAGATAATGCCTCCATATCTTTAGTGTGAAGACCACTGCTCCCAATTCTAATTCATGAGTAGGATAATTTACCTCGTGTTTCTTCAACTGTCATGAAGCGTAGGAAATCACCCTCCCATTCTGCATCAACACACATCCAAACCCTTGGATGCTCGCATCGTTATAGACATCGTACCCCATACCTTGTTTTGGTAAGGTGAGTATTGGTGCCTCCATTAACCTTTTCTCCAGTTCTAAGAATCCCTTCTCACATCGGTCATCCCATACGAACTTAGATCCCTTTCGAGTGAGCTTCGTCAACGGTGATGCCAAAACTGAGAACTTCTCCATGAATTTTCTATAGTATCCCGCTAGTCCAAGGAAACTATGAATCTCCTTCACGTTCTTAGGTCTTTCCCATTCTGTGATGGCCTCAATCTTCTAGTTGTCCACAGAAATGCCTGATTCAGAAACCACGTGACCGAGAAAGCCGATCTCCTTAAGTCAAAATTCACACTTAGAGAATTTGGCATAGAGTTGCTTCTCTCGTAGTCATTCAAGAACCAGAACCAAGTGTTTATCGTGCTCCTCTTCATTTCTTGAGTAAATTAGGATGTCATCTATGAACACGATTACAAACTGATCCAAGTATTTATGAAAAATTCGGTTCATCACGTCCATGAATGCCGCTGGGGCATTAGTTAAACCAAACGACATCACCAAGAACTCAAAGTGACCATACCTTGTGCGGAAAACACTCTTCGGTATGTCGCTTTCTTTGATCTTCAATTGGTGATACCCTGACCTCAAGTCAATCATTGAAAATACTGTTGCCCCCCAGAGCTGGTCAAACAAGTCATCGATCCTAGGTAAAGGGTACCTATTCTTGATGGTGAGCTTGTTCAATTGTCGGTAGTCAATGCACATACGTAGAGTCCCATCCTTCTTTTTCACAAAAAGAACTGGTGCTCCCCACGGTGAATAGCTCGGTCTAATGAAACCGTTATCCATTAGCTCTTGCAATTGGGTTTTCAACTCATTCAATTTTGCAGGTGCCATTCGGTACGGGGGTATAGAGATTGGTTAGGTGTCGTGCTCAACCTCGATCCCAAATTCAATCTCTCTATCGGGTGGAAGCCTCGGTAGGTCTTTAGCGAAGACATATGGGGTACCTACAGACCACCCTTACATCGTCGAGGTTCAGTTCCTCCTTAATTTTGTCAACCACCTATGCTAGATATGCATGGCATCCCTTTCTCATCATACTCCTCGCTCTCACGGCGGATATGATGCAACTATTTGACTTGCCTCGATCACCCTCGAAGCGTAGGGCATTCCCATCATTGCCTTCGAGTTCTAGAACCTTCGTGTAGCAATCTACCCTAGCATGATGCTTTTCAGAACCGTTATTGTTGCAGCACCTATTAAAAGTCCGGTACTTTTAATATGGGTTCAGGAACCGTTATTAAAAGTTTTTTAATTTGCATGCCGATATTGTTGCGGCACATGTTAAAAGTCCAACACATTTAATAAGGGTTATTACAGAACCGTTATTGAAACATTCAATAGCGGTTATACATTAACCGTTATTAAAGATTTTCAATATAGGATTAATCAACCCATATGAAATCTCTTCCTAACATTTAATTCATACCCAGCTATTTCTAAATATCAGAATTTACACATATCATCATAGGAACATTTATCGCAACAAAGTAAACACATATCATTGCTCATAACTAATAACATTCCACGTTCACATTGTTTTGATCCAAAAATATTCAACAAAAACTAGGTATGAGTTCACAACATTCATCAAAAACTAACTTTTAGTTCACTAAAACTATGAGTTCACAAGACTCATCAAAAACTAGCTAAGAGTCTAAAAATTATATCAAATATCCGTAGCTTCACAGAAAAATGACGCCGAACACTCTCGTGTCTCGTTGATTTCTTGATCAGTGAATGACTCTTGAACGTTGAATGCCTACAAATTAAATAATGAAACTAAATGAATAAATACAAAAATCATGAAATAAAAGACATAACATGTACCGTAACAATAAAATCACAAGTATATGAGAACAAATAAGCTAAGACTTCACCTTCATCCAAGAATCAACAATACCAGCAGAAACAACAATAGCCATATGTCTCATATATGTCTCATAACAATACTCATAACCACCTTTTTGCATTCGGGACTACAAATAAACAAGGGTAAAATTTTATTACACACAAGTCACTTACAAGTGCAATACCAAATCTGATCATTCCCTTGCAACCAAAATACACACAAGTCAAGGTACATAACACATTACATATAAAAATCGTTGTTATTAATAGTTTCAACTAAGCAAGTTGCATCCATTGAAAAATTAAACACGACATCCAGAGAATATTATAAGGTTCAGTTTCCTAAAATAAGAGTAATAATATGCTATATGCAAAAAGTAATATAATTTACAAAAAAATTATTTAAGCGCATTTAACTAATTCCAAAATTGAATCCTTTAGAAAAGTACTAACTTTAAATCTATATAAGTAACTAGCATGGGAACGCGCATTGCGCATAATCCCATGCCCAACGATGGAAATCCAGCAAAAGAGATATGCAAAAATAATTAAAATCAAAATATAAATGAATAGTTCAATTTTTCGCATGGACCGTATACTGTATATGAGAGATTGATTTTTTAGTTTAGTTATAACAAGGAGAATTTTTTCAAATTTTTAATATTTGTAGTTATAGCAGAATATTGGAGAAGGGTGGTGTGTGTTGTGTTATCTATCAGGAGATTGGAGAAGGGTTATTTTTCAATTTAAGAAATTAGGCCTTTAATCTGATAATATTTTAAGCTAATGGGCTTCTAAAGCGACTATGATGGTGATGAAAGTGACCACTTAGTTATGTTTATTTGTGCCTCTCTGGACATCATTTCAGTGATATTTAGGGAAAACCTCTGTATAATTCATCAAAAAGACAAATACTACTTCACAAAAGAGCTATGAATACATAAAAAATTCCCTAGAGACGATAAAAGAATGGCATACCAGGTTGAAATGTCAAGCATTCCATTATCTGCTGGATAACTCCCCAAGACTCTCAAAACTTTAACAAATTCCTGGGATATATAAGTACTTCTATTAGTTTCAAAACAAAACTCAAGTGCGACTAAAATGAAAGGAGGTTTTTACATACATAGCAGAACCTTTAGGTTGCCTAAAGCATTTTGGACCCTTTCCTCGGCCATGTATGCTTCAAAATCCACATAAAACAGATAGGGAAAATATCAACATCAACGTTGAAAGGAATATCAGCAAAAATTGGAATTGAACTATAAATTGATAATCTAGTTCATCTACACAGCCTACACTTGTAGCATATGCAATTATAAAGCAAAGGAAAGTTGCCAATGGATGTACTTAGGAAAACCATCACTATTACTGTCAATTATTTGCAAACCCATCTTCTGCAAGGAGTGCAATGGATGACTTTCAATCTGAAAACAGAAAGTAAATCTTCACCGGCATTACCAGTGAACAACATACCTGTTGTTCATATCAGGTGTGCATAAGCCTGAAAAGAAACTTAATAAATCATGCAAATTTTGGAGGTCAAAAGAATAAACATGTGTAAAAAGAATACGAAATAGAATCAGAAGATCATTCAAATCACATACGGAATGGGAGTCGAGAAGGAACTTGTGAGAGAAGGTACCGGTCGCAAGCCAGTTCGTGGTCAGACTGTCACCGTCCACTCCACCGGCTACGGAAAAGATAGAGATCTTTCTAAGATATTCTGGAGCACAAAAGATCTTGGGCAGGAGCCTTTTTCTTTTAAAATTGGTCAAGGAAGTGTTATCAAAGGGTGGGATGAAGGTGTCTTAGGAATGCAAGTAGGAGAAATTGCTTTATTAAAGGGCACTCCCAACTATGCCTATGGTGCTGGTGAGTTTCCAGTTTGGGGTGTACAGCCCAATTCGCATCTCAACTTTGAGATTGAAGGTTTTTTCTTCATACACTTGGGGATCGGGTTCCATTCCAAGTCCAGATTACATTATTCTCCAAATCAAGTTCTATTCTCAGAAATGGGCTTCAACTTTAATAAAGATAAAACGCAGAAGGGTGGAAAACTTTCTGTACACTGAAAACCTTATTCCGTTAAGGTTTAAGTTCAATTACTCCATTGTTCAGGTTGTTAAGTGGAAAAGACCTAAACAACACTACAAACTGAACGTAGATGCTTCTTTCATACCTGGCTGTGCTTCGGGAGGAGCTATTCTTCGGAATCGGATGGGCGAACTGATTTGGGCGACATCCTTCGTACTTCAAGCGGCGTCCAGTGAGGAAGCAGAGTTGAAATCGCTGATTTTTGCAGCAGAAATGGTTATGGAAGCCGGCTTCGACGATGTTCAGGTGGAAAGTGATGCAGCTAGGGCGATTTCCCTCATTTTGGACGATTCAGGCAAGTTTGCTGATTTCAGGAGAAAGGCAACTCTCAGAAGGTTTTCCTTCAGACATGTTTATCGAGAAGGGAACGGTCCGACCCATCTACTGGCAGGTAAGAAACTGGGTTCGGCCCAAATTGTTTTATTTGATAAGGTAGGTAATTTGCCTAAAGATGTTAAAAATAGCTATTATGGAGATCTCTTTTGTATTCCAGCACTTCGTTTTTAATTTCATGTATTTTAAGTTTTGGGTCAGGTAAAGTCCCCCCAAAAATTTTTCTGTTTTGAATCATGTACTTTTAGAGGTATGCCTCTAAGGAGAGGTTTTGGTTTGGTCCCCCTCTCTTTTGTATTATTCTTCATTTATTAATAAAACCTGGCAAACGTTCCCCGACGTTTGCCCCACTGATTTTGGTGGTTTACCTTCCAGGTTTTAAAAAAAAAACAGCTCAAATAATCTTCACTCTAATCTTTATTATCATGTACAATAAAATTTGACTGTCACCTTTTCTTCAAGCTCTGCTCTACAATAAATTACCTTTGTTAATACAGAAAATTCCTGCATAAATGGGAGTTTATCAATTATCATAAAATAAAAGAATATGAAATAGAACCATAAAATCATAGAAAAAATTGTCTTCTTGAAATTGAATCTTCAAACTTGTGCTTCATCAGTGCCTTCTCACATTCCTTCGCATTTCTTTGCAGCAGCAGGGTCATTTGGGCATATTTTCTTGACCTAAACAATCATGGAAATAAAACAGAAAGCAATTGAGATTAGCCCATTTGATATTGCTAAATACCCCTAATTGTATTGATTTAAAATTAAATCTAATGAATCCAAAAGCTGCTTCACTTTAGAAACATATTTAACACGTATCAGAAACACCATGAACACGCATCAAAGTAGCTATACACAAACAGTATAATGGATCACATATAATTCAAGCAGCAGTCAAACAGAAAATAAAGAAGAAAATAGAAAAAACCTGTTGAAAATCCTTGAGTGCATCTTTAAACTTCCCCATTGCTAAATAAGCAGCCCCTCGGCTATAGTAACCCTACAAGTCAGGGGAGATGCAACAAAAATAAGACCTTAAACAACCAAATATACCCATGAGAATTAAAAAAAACAATACACTTTCTCTATGTCAGAATCACAACAACCTCAAATTAAAGTTCCACACTTTGCAAATCCCTAACACTATAGAAGCCTAAACTCCTATAGTTCCTCATATGATATCCAACAAGATTTAAAAGGGAGAATCAAGTATATCTTTCTAAAAACACAAATGAATTATATAAACTGGGAAACAGTAATTGAAAAATAAATGAGAAAAATACTAATCCCGTTTCATGTAGATAGCAAGGTAGAGCTACTCCAAATATTTCTCATTCTTTGTTTTTCATATTATCAAAATGAAGCACAGATAAGTTCAGCAGAAAGTTAAACAATTGAAGGAATGATTAAATTAAACAAAAAATGAAATTGTACCTCCAAGCTTGAGAAGGAGGTGAGGATTGACGGCTGATTAACAATAAGAAACAGGGAACCAATGAGAACTTGCTTACTTGAGAAGCAAATGTCCCATAAAACAAAAATGAATATAAACACACTATTTAAGAAACAAACCTATTCAAATCTCTTCTCAATTTACTTTTGTTTTTATACATCCCGGCTTAAATTTTTGTTTATCCATCATAACAATACCTACCCATTTAACATATTTGTAGAAAATAATGAATCGAAAGCCATCAACAGAAAATTATACTTAACACTTATTGAATTAGAATATACAATTATAAAAAGTTAGAGATAAAACACCTAAATGACAAATTCAATTACAGTTATAAAACATTAGTGCAAAACGTAAATGACAAATAACAACAGAATTATAAGAAATTAACAATCATTCAAATATTATCAAGTTATTAATTAATAAAAAGTGCATATTATGATAAATGAGTCAACTTATTCTTATAAATGGCGTAGAGAATGTTATGTAGTCTGTAGAACTCCCGATAGCAAAATTTCAAAATCCCATGCTCCTAATTCATGGCCAATTGCAGAAGGAAGTGAAGAAATCATCAAGGTCAGAAGCTATTATGCAAAAGACTAACAAATACTACTAATACCTGAAACGTTGGATTTATGGAAGTCTGGAAGGCTGGATTGCCAAAACCACAGAAGAAGAACATGGCCACGAAGAAAGCAAAAAATCAGGCCGAACAACGTCTTCAGGCGGAAGATTTCTGCAGATGGACATAGGGGCCTACAGATTTCTGCAGGCGGAAGACTTCTACGAATCGAAAATGGGCTATGTGAACCCTAGCTTATGAATTGGGGAGGAGAAGCTTATGAATAGGGGGATGAGATAGGTAGATGTATACCGAGGAGAAAGAATAAGAGATGGGGAGCAGACGTTGGGCTCGAGCGGTCGGAAGCGTTGCCTCTAGGACTCCAGAGCTAAGGTGGGAGGTTGGCGGGCCTGGTGGTGACTTGCGGCGCTAGTCAAAAGTAGAGGAATGAGCGGCATTGGCCGGAGGTGGAGGAGTGAGCGGCGCTGGCCGGAGGAGTGAGCGGCTAGGGCGCCAGTTGATCGGGCTTCAATTTCTCTTCCGCTTCCAAAGTCGACGTTGGAATTTTGAGAAGAACGAGAAGGGCTTTTCTATGTTGTTAAAACATTTTAGAATGAACAATCGATAAGGGTTAGAATTAGAACTGACATCAAAACGTACTTCTTATAATTAGAACAATGACCCCGAGCTATCAATTTCTTCGGAGCAAGTTGGGTGTTCGTGACCTACACACTCCACCTTGAGGGGGAGTATTGAAATGTGACCATATTCATTTCCCTTCTATTATTTCCTCCATCCTTACATATGTAGTGTTTCGTACTTATTACACATATTTACATGGGTATATGATATTGCATGGCCCATGCATGTTACTTTGTTGTTTCACATCATGTATGCTATTACATAAATACCTCACGGGAGGTTCATAAAAACATACAAGAGAGTATTATCTTTTACTATGAAGAGTTTCATTTTAGTTTCATAATTTTATAGTTCTTGTCAATTTTATCAATGGATATGAGGTTAGGGAACCATCAGCACTCCCTTTTCAGTCTTCCGGTTTGAATTGGGAAGGAAATCCCGCGATTACAATAAGACAACTTCAATCACACCGAGATAAGGTTGTCAACCAGCATGATGGATGGCGAGACATATTCCATGGATAACATATGTTTAAGGCTGTATTTTTTTGCACTAACTGAGCATATTGTTGCTGCAGTTTTTTTATCAGTCATCACTTACTGATATGATTTAGAAACACATAACTAGTATTCACTTTTTGACAAAGGTGTTATCTTTTTTAGGCCAACGAATATTCTTTAGATGAATATATGTGCTGATTTTAGGACTAATATGTGATGTTTTTTGTATTGTATGTGTGGTATTCTTAAACATAGTGTTTACTGCCTCTATTTGTTTTTGCAGCCTAGAATGGAATCTCATACAGTGATTGCAGATGATGTACGTGTCAAAAATTGTGGTCAGCTCTAATAGCAGTCTTATCTAGTGATTTATTTACATTAACATATATGTGTTTTTTGTTTTTGGGGTGAACACATGTCCTGGTTTCACTGAAATGGAATGATATTAAGTTTGCTGATTTTTGTATGAACGTATCTGTCATTTTTGGGTGAATATCCATGATGTTACTTTTTTAGTAATTCTTGTTGTATCAACAGTTCATAAAAGCTTTTCATTTGGTTAAAGTGGGATTTTACGTTCTGTGCATGTTTATTTAAGGCATTTGCTCACAAAAAAAGTTCATGGGCTTGAATGTGCTTACATGCATGACAACTCTAGGGTGTTTTTGCTCCTTATTTCAAAATTTCACCAAATGTTGTTATGTATCCGTCCATCACCGTTAGTTAAGGGGGTATCTGCCCATTTTTAGTGATATATAAAGATTTGTGCACAAAAAATTAGTTTAAGGGCATATGTACCCTTTAGTGACAACTATAGGGGGATTTTTGCCCTTTTTCCCTAATAAAAACAAAAAAGAACACGTGACAGATTCCTGAAGGGGGGCTATCTCTCCATTCACAAGTAGTACTATAGGCTCTATAGCTTTGGCAGCAGCTAAATCAATGACTATATATGGCATGTATGATCAGCCAAGTGAAAGAAAAGGGGTTGCAATCCAAGGTGAAGATACCCTGAAAACGAATTGCCATTCAAAAAGAGTATATGCTTCTCTTGGATAATTTATGTATACAATAGCCAATAGGTAAAGGAAATGATACTTAGATGTCTTAATTAGCTCACGTAAAATGAACCATAATTTATGGGCGGAGATAGGGATGGCCAACTTAGGTCTCGGCCCACCCCATATTTAAAAAATGGTTTAATTTTTAATGTAAAAAGTATTTTTTAATTTTTTTTCAAAAATATCCTTTGTACCGGTTCAGTCTGACCTAGTGTTCGGGCACCGCCCCTACAACCATTCCCAGCTGTGTCAGCCATCTTCCATGATCAAACAGTGATGCCTTGGATGCTAATATCCTATATCAAGAGCAAATATTTCACTATTGAACTAAAATGCCCGCTAATCTACTCTATCCTTTCATAAAAGTCAAGTAAGGATGAAATGAGTCTCTTTCTTCGTTTTCACAGCCACAACAATGATTGAGAAATTTGATTTTGATCAAATGAATTGTGAGCAGAGTATTAGATTACACGCAAAAACCCATTTTGAGAGTTCTTATACCGTGGTATCACCCCACGGTGAACACCATGCTCCCACATTTAAAACGGCGTAGTTTCGCACAGTTATTTAAAAAAAATCGCATGAACAGTACACGCGTGAACAGTACACGCATGTACAATAACTTTTTTTATTTTCATCCCAATAGCATGAATGATGTAACTTGTACATAATTAGATGTAAGTCGTGTTGTTACTAATTAAATGTAACTTCAGTTAACAACTAATGTAACTTGTGCCCAGAAATATACTCATGTTTAAAGAAAAGGAGTCTAATGTCCAATTATTTTACATAAATAGGGTCATATGTTTTGTTTTTAATATTAGGTGCATTAAAAATGATTTTTAACAAGAAAATTATTTTTGATTGAATAACATAGGTTTATTTTATTGTGTAACTCGCATTGTTTTGTTGTGTAACTCGCGTGTTACAAAATGTAACTTTAACCAAAATGAAATGTAATTTCAGTGTATATGAAATGTAACTCTATAATATCAACAAAGCAAACAAATAGCAGACTAATTAATAACTAAACATTTGTTAATTAAATAGAAAATACGGAGTATAATTAAACATTTGTTAATTAATTAATTCGTTTTAAGAGGATTCTGCAAAAAAAATCCTGCTTTCAAAGCAAAGGGTTTGTGGGAGGTTATTCATAGCATCTTCATCATCATCTAATTCATCAACAAATCATACCAGTAGTTCCATAGATGTTAATCGATGCTCCAGTCCCATGTTGCTCTATGATTTGCGAATCAATGTTCGTTTCACCCTAGGGTGAAGATCCATGTACTGATGCTCTGTTTTTATTTTGCTCTGATGCTCTGAATTGATGTTTATTTCATCCTAAAGTGATGCCATTTTGGGATCGGTATTTTGGTGGGTCGATCCCACGGTATTTTGTGTCATTTTGAAGTCAAAGAAAGGCAATATGAAACAAAACCACAAGCATTTATCGGGTAGTAATAATAAAGAAACCACATTGGCCTTTTTTGGTAAACAGCGGTTAGCGGCTAGTGGATAGTGAGTTGTGTTAGCGATTTTGATCGGCGGATTGATTTGGCGTTTTAACTGGCGGATTAGATTAGCGGATAGTTTTAAAAATGTTTGGTAAATTAGCGGTTTGGATATAGTTGTTTCTTGATAAAATTACATATAAGGACGTATAATGATTGCATCAAAATCTGGATACGGCAAAACCACTGAGTATCTCCGAACACATACGGTAAAACAGTAAAAGAAAAAAAAAAGAATTGACCAAATAATACTCCCTCCGATTCCTAAACAAGTTCCACATTTGACTTCACACATATTAAGAAAATAAAATTGACTTTACTGTGGAGTGCACTGTTTGAACACTATTTAACACTGTTTGACACTGTTTTGATGTAGATAATAAGGAAATGTTTGAAAGTGGAACTTAATTTTGAATCTGCCCGAAAAGGAAAGGTGGAACTTGTTTCAGAAACGGAGGGAGTAAGACATTTACATTCGATTAGATCAAATCCACACTCTAGTGCTGCAACATTTACATTCGATCTCTTTGCACACGGTCGGTCCTGTCCATTAAATTTTTTGGGCCTATTGGTGGTACACTATTTTGGGCTTATATCCATGACAAACGGTAAACCATATTTAGGCAATGAAGTTCATAAAATAAAGACGAGAATCACTTTATTATTATATGGGCAAAAGTAACAACATGAGTATCGAATAAAAGAAAAAACATTACTTAAAAATGTTTCTCATAGTTCAATGTGAAGCAAATCATTAATAATTGCTTCACGTGCAACCTTCTTTCCACTAATAAATATGACAAACAATAAAATTACCACATATAACAACAATAAACTTTCTTTTGAAAGGATAAATGAAAAGAAATATTACCACATATTTAATTCATAAGTTGAGAATGATTTATGGACCGTTGATGAGAGTCTAAAGTTTGAAGTCTCGAAAGAATGAAGGTTTTCAAAGAGACAAAATGTTTGGCTGCCAAGAAAACTCGCCCAAGAAGATTGCAAATCTGACGTTTTCTAAAACTACTATTAGGAACTCAGATATAGCTTATTGAATTTTGAAAACAAATGAATAATTGTGGTGGAATTTGAGGGAAATGAGTTATAAAATAATTATATAAATTTGTTATGTTATAACTAAATTGAATAACAAACCTTAAAAGCTAAAAAGATGTGAGAACTAGAGAGACGTGTCTTTTATTTATGCAGCAACAATTGCATTGCTTTTAAAACTACAACCATTTTTGTTAAAAATCAATGTATATATTCTGTTTTAAACTTGTCTCTGTTTAAAACTCTTTATTTATGTTTTAAATTTTCAAATTGTCAACAAATTAATCATTAAGCCTAGTTAATTGAACTTAAGAATAAAAAGAAGTCTGCTCCCACTATATACAAAGAAAAAAAATTAGGCCTATTCTTTCTTCTATTTTTTTCGGGCCTAGGGCGGGTGCTCCTCTCAGATCCGGCCCTGTCTCTGCAATGAAGCTTCTTCATTTCTTATCTAGTCAAGAACATGTAGAAAGCCATCTGAATCTTCTTTTAAGTCATGTGGGTGTGAGAAGAGCCGGATAGGTAGGTTATAATTTTCATACGTGGGGCTAAAAATACTTCTCCACTAACCTTCACCAGATCTTTCCTTGAGCGCATCAGCAAGATGGCAGTCTCCACCGAACTAAGGGCTAGACAGACTTTTACCCAAATTAAGCAAAACGGCCGAACTCAAACGCTGCCTCAGCCAGCGTGTTGAGATTTGGCGCTTTGAAACAAAAACGCAACTACAGTCCGCTATTAACCAAACGACCCATTCAGCGGTTTGACCAAAATCAAAACGCTAATATGCGTTGAAACACCAAAAATCGGTCGATCCGCCGTTTCCCAAACACGGCCATTGTACTTTCAAGCGACAATGATAGAAGGGGACGGGGAGCCATGACAAACGGGAATAAAACGGGAATTGAAGTTCCTTTAACAAAGTACAAATAATAAAACACATTGTACCATTCAATTAAGATACCTGTTTACACAAACATTTTTAATGCCATAAATACCCTAACCCTAATTGGCTATTATCATATTTTACTATTGAGATCATGTGTTTCTTCAAATTGGAATACTAAATCACTCTTAATCGTATGGATGTCCAAGGAGGCCGAAGGCACTTACATGTGTATTTGTGGGCTTCTTGATACTCGAGCCGCTACGTCTGGGCCTTGTGTGCTCATTGGGCTTGATGGGCCTGAGCAGGAGAAGTAGGAGTCTGTGGGCCGAGGGTCCCTGGGCCATATACTCCATCAAGAGTCCCCCACTCCTTTTGCCAAAAGGTATTTGAGGGAAAAGGAGTAGCTGTGGTGATTGCCCCGAAGGCTTCCCTGTTTTGTTGGGTGCCTCATTTTCTCAATTCCCCCATATGTCGAGGGCTGAGGGCTTCCTGAAGGAAGTGCAAGTGTGTTGCTCGCATGTGTTTCTTTGTTGTAGTTTGTAAAGTAGTGAGAGATCTGCATTTGTGTGTTTTTGCCGAGGGCATTTGTTGACTGAAGGCTTTGTGTGGTCGAAGGCACCATGTGGCCGAAGGCATTGTGTGGTCGAATGCATCGTGTGGCCGGAGGCATCATGTGGCCGAAGGCATCATGTCGAGGGGAGTAGATTGTCGTTGTGATCTTACATCAGCTTGTTGTAGCTGAGAAATAGAATTTTTTTAACAGTTGCGTGTTTTGCCGAGGGGAGTTCCCCAGTCCCCCACTCCTTTTGCCGAGAGTTTCTTGAGGGAAACAGGAGTAGAGTGATGCATGCCGTCAGTAGGAGCCGCCGAGGGGTGACGCCTTTTGTTCCACAATGGGGAGATGCCTCGTTAAACACTAGTGGAAAACAGACATTCTATATGGGGTAAAATCGACTTTTAATGTCGGTTGTGAACCGATATTGATACATGCGACATAGAAAGTCTCAAACATTTCCTATCGGGTGGTTGTACCCCATATTGAAAAGATTTTATATCGGATATGAGAGAACCGTTATAGAAAGTACGCTTTTTTGTATAAAAAAATAAATAGCTTTCTACATTGTCAACTTCTCTATAATTTTATTCCATACATGTAAACTTGCAGAAATTACAAACACTTCATCCAAAAACAAACACTTGATTCAAATATATGATAATTACAATCACTCAACTCAAATGTATTATAATAACACACTTAACTCATACGGAGTAATATCTAACAAGCTTTTTTTGGCATAAAATTGCAACAATGTTCATATAGCTTGTTTGTTAAAAGTTCATACAATTGATGGGATGATATAATCTCACAAAACAAAAAAGGAATCCAAAACCATATTTAGGGACCAATAGAAACAAAGAAGGGATGTGTGCAGAAATGTTTTCATGCAACAGTCTGCCTTGTCCTCTTCTTAACACTTGACTTTGAAACCTTGAGGCCAGCTCCGGTTAACCACACTCAATCTCGCAAGTGCTGCTTTCTTCAGGTCTGGCCTATAGTAGTTATCTCCTACCTGGTTGATAACAGCCTTTGCCATGCGGTGGAATTCCTTCTTCATGACAGACTTGTTGTGCAAATCAGCAGGTTTGTTCTGCTTCTTGGTCTTCGTTGTAGCTAGCAGCACCGTTTGGTCTTTACCAGCTTGAATGGTCACACTTTTCTTGTCTGGAAAATACAATCTAAGCCTTTTTAATACAATCTAACAAGCCTTTTCTTGAATGGTCTTCGTTGTAACAATCTAACAAACTTTTTAATACAGCAGAAAATACAAACCAAATTAGTTAAAAATCTACGAGCCTCTAACCTATTAACATCCTCCCAAAGAATTTACTTGATCTAATTAGCATTGTTTCAAGTCTGGAAAGCATCTTCAGAGCTCCAGTTGCAAAACATATTTGCGTTATTGAAACCTCAAGCCTTAGAAGCCAATTACAAATTTGAATCTCTTTCTTCCATGGCAAATAGAATACATCAATGAAATTTATACCACCTCATCAGTATAATTATACCTGCAACATAAAAGAATTTTATAAGCAACAAGCAAGAGAATTACATCTCCAAAAACTAGGACAACCTGCATACAGTATAATGAATGTCACGTATGAATTTACATAAAGCAATGTACAAAACAAATACTCGGTATATATAGTCATAAACATATTACTATTAGAGAAAGTTGAACTAAATACGATTAAAACATTATTTATTCACTAAACATGAGTTCATATTACATTTACATATCCTTGATTTAAATGTCTCCCTTATTCTCTAGCATAATAGGGACAGTCCAACAACAGCAGAAGCGGTGGCGGCTCCCCAATGGTATCGATTAGGCAGTGTCGGCTCAGTGGCCATCAGGATCAATGGGGCAGCACTGATAGCCTGATGATCAGTTAGGCAGCGTCGGCTCAACACCGATATAGTCAGAAAGTTGATAATATTTAATAATGTAAAAAAGTTACTAAAATATAAATGGAGCAGTACATAATCAATATACAATCATATATACAGAGTATATAATAAATTCAGAGTAATGCAGAAATGAGAATGAAGTATAAAAGGTAAAGAAGTATAACAAGAAATAACTATACCGAGATTAAATATACCTTTACTTGTGCTTCAATTATATGCCTTCCCAGATATTTGAACGGATAGCTAACAGTGTTGAGGAAAAACAGAAATTGTTTCAGAATGAGTCATGTCCTTAATTACATGTAGACATGCAATATACATCCAACTCATGTCTCAAAAGTGTAAATTGACCATTTTCCATGCTAGAGATTGTTTAGAGATCAAAAATAGTAATCTTTTTAAAGAGTAGTGCTATATAATGAAAAAAAAAATATAGAAGAGTAAAATCGAAAGAAAAAATTCCCTCCGTATTAAGAATATGTACTTTCACACTTGCAGGCAATTGAATAAACGTGAACAGATGAATAGAGACACACATTCAGTTTTCAGTCAACCAATTATTATTTTCATAAGAAATCAGGAAAGAATATGTTTTGTCTTCTAACACACTCCAAAAAATATATATGGAACATCTAACATGCAATCGAAGTACCCTGAAACGTCAAATTCATTACACAGGGAAAATGATGATACCTCACTAGGACCAATTGTTCTTTCTTCTCTGGTAAAACTTTCAATGGAAAGGAGCAGAGCCAGGTTTTGCATTCTTGTATAAAAGAATAAAATATAGAAATTAAACCTGTTTCAGATTATAAAGAAAAGTAACAAGATTATTAGACAATAGCGGAGATTAACTGTTTTTTTCTTTTCTGGAGTGCTAAAAGAATTACTTTTTGAAGCAACATTCATTATTAGAAAATCTCACTAATGCTTTAACATGAAATAGACATTGCAAAGTGAAAAAAATTAAAATTTTCCATGCTTTATCCAACATTCTAAACATACACAATAACTAAACCCTAAGTGAAAAGAAGTATTTTAAAAATCTTAACAGAACTTTATTATACTCCGTATAAGTTTATCTAGACACTTGATAGATTCACTTTCAGTCTATCAATCGTATTTGAATCCAAACCAAATACTAATCCAAGATAAATTGCTCTGGAAAGTATATAATGTGAACTACAACATAGTATATTAATGTAGAGTAGACAAAGGGGGATTATATATGGACACTCTGAAAATGACAAAAAGAAGACTAAAAAGAGAGCCAACCAGCGTAGATGTGAACTCTGAAGGCGATGAAGAGAACAGTGACGAGGCAGAAGAAGATAACTATGATGACCAATTGGAAATCGCACTAGTCTGCATATTCTCAAACTGAATCCCTGGGACGGACTTCTCCGGAATCTGGAAGAATAAGCCCAGTGCGAAGAGCACCACTGCTATCACCACCGCCCCCTCTATTCGCCATCTTGTTCTCTGGCGATTCGATTATTCAATCTCTTTTCTCCGATCCAACTTCTCACAGTCGCTTGGTACATAGGTGAGAGAGCATTAATTATGAAATATTTAGCAAAACCACGTACAATAATCAAAATGTAATTTTACCTGTGGTGGATGAGAGGTGGTTGGCGTTGATAGAGAGGAATAGGAAACAACGAAACATCTACGATTGTCGAGGTAGAAAGGCTGATTGGTGGTGGAGGAAGTCGGAGCTTCGTGCGGCGTCCTCGCCCGAAGTGGGATTTGTTTTGACCTAGATGTTTTGTGTCTCTCAGATACAGAGTATTTTGTGTGCAAATAAAATCTAAAAATCATTCAACAAGGGTTGAATATGAGCCCGACGTAGAATTGTATTATTAAGATTTATAAAAAATACCCCGAACCCTAGCTTAATTTTACGAAATTAGTAAAATTACCTCGTTCCGGTATATTATGTCAGCTGAATGAAGAGCCATTATTGATTCAAGATTATTTTTACAAAACTTACCCGCTGAACTAGCACACATATTTTCATTAATTATAAATACGACCCCGTGCTGACATACAACAATGGTTCTAAAATACCCCATACAAAATCCTAGTTATAAAATGCATATTTTGCACTGGTGTAAAAACCTCATTAGGAAAAAACTCTGTGGGAAAAAATCCTAATGAGGTAAAAAGAGTACATCGGATGCCCCCAAAATGAAGCAAAAGGAATGCACCCTTCGGCCTTGATTGTTGAGTGGCGGTCGTGTCCGTCTGCTGAGGGGATATCCAAGATCAGCCTTAGATCCTGCATGAAAAAGCTAAGGAGCTTGTAAGGACCTCCCGTTACCAAATAAAGGTGACGGAGGGGTGCAATGCCAGGTGGTCCTGTGTGAGAGCCCCTGGCATCAAAGAAAAATGTCGAAGGGATGAAGGCCGAGGGGCCTGTATGATAGCCCCCGACATCAAATAAAGATGCCGGAGGGATGAAGGCCGGTTGGCCTGTATGATTGCCCCTGGAATCAAATAAAGATGCAAAGGGATGAAGGTCGAGGGGCCTGTGTGATGGCCCCCAATATGAAATAAAGATGTCGGAGGGATGAAGGCCGATGGCCTGTATGATAGCCCCTGGCATCAAATAAAGATGTCAGAGGGATGAAGGCCGAGGGGCCTGTGTGATGGCCCCCGACATCAAATAAAGATGTCGGAGGGATGTAGGTCGATGGGCCTGTATGACGGCCCCTGACATCAAATCAAGATGCCGGAGGGGTGAAGGCCGAGGGCCGTTGTGATGTTGAGGCCAAGGGCCATTTTAATGTTGAGTCATGTTGAGGCCGAGGGTCATATGATGTTGAGGTCAAGGGCCATTGTGATGTGGAATCACGCTGAGGCCGAGGGTCGTTGTTGATGTAGAATCACGTTGAGGCCGAGGGCCTTTGGTGATGTGAAATCATGTAAGGCAAAAACCGTTATGACATAGAGTCATGCTGAGGCCGAGGGCCGTACTGATGTCGAGGCCGAGGGCCGCTGTGATGTGGAATCACGGTGAGGCCGAGAGCTGTTGTGATGTTCAGACCGAGGGTCGTTCAGATGTTGAGGCCGAGGGCCGTTGTGATGTGGAATCACACTGAGTCCGAGGGCCGTTGTTGATGTAGAATCACGTTGAGGCCGAGGGCCTTTGGTGATGTGAAATCATGTAAGGCAAAAACCGTTATGACATAGAGTCATGTTGAGGCCGAGGGCCGTTCTGATGTCGAGGCCGAGGACCGCTGTGATGTGGAATCACGCTGAGGCCGAGGCCCATTCTGATGTTGAGGTCGAGGGCCGTTCTGATGTTGAGGCTGAGGGCCATTCTGATGTTGAGGCCGAGGGCCGTTATGATGTGGAATCACATTGAGGCCGAGGGCCGTTGTTGATGTAGAATCACGTTGAGGCCGAGGGCCTTTGGTGATGTGAAATCATGTAAGGCAAAAACCGTTATGACATAGAGTCATGTTGAGGCCGAGGGCCGTTTGATGTTGAGTCATGTTGAGACCGAGGGCCTTTGGTGATGTAGAATCAAATTGAGGCCGAGGTCCTTTCCTTGATAGTTTCGGGAGTCCTCAGGGTGTATGTTCCTTCTTTCAGGCTTCGACCGAGGGGGTTGATTCCCCGCCTCGGCCGAAAGGGGTTCCAAGTGATCCGTCCGAGGGTTCGTCTGTTAGTCCCCCGGCGCTGGGCTGTCCCTTGGTTGTGCCAGGAGGTCGTATGTTAGTCCTCCTGATGTGTGTGTTCCTTCTTTCAGGCTTCGGCTGAGGGGGTTGCTTCCCTGCCTCGGCCGGAAGGGGGTCCAAGTGATCCGTCCGGGGGTTCATCTGTTAGTCCCCCGGCGCTAAACCGTCCCTTGACCTTGGGGGGGCCCGTCGTCTATTTACGGCGCGGGCTAGGCTTGGTCGGTGTCCGACGACTGCCGTTTCACCCCCAAGTTTGGGGATTTCGTCACCTCAGCCATTCTTTCAGGCATGTCGCCGTGCATTGCGCGCCGGAGACGCGGTGAGCGTCCCGCTCCGAAAACGGGGGCGTTTTGCAGGCCCCTCGACTTTAGACACCATCGGCCATACCTGGGCATTTGGCCTCGAAGGGGCCGATAAAATGTCTGGGTTGTGTTGTAGTTTACTTAAATTCATAGAAATAAGCGGAATACAAGGGGTGCGTTGTTTGACAACGGCTTTGTTAAGATACACGGCTCGAGGCTGAGGGGATGATAATGTGCCTCGAGGTTGAGGGCCAAGGCTGAGACCGACACCGAAGGCGAGAAACATGATTAGCGGAGGTGGTGCTTCTTCAGCTGGGGCTCCTCGAACTCCTCGTCGTCGCTGAACCTCCCGATTTCACGTTTCTTCGTTGCGATGTCCCCTTCTTTTTTATCGGTGTTCTCCCCGACATTTTTCCTTGGGGCATTTTTGATGAATTGGTGGAGCTCACCCCGTTGAATTAAGAGTTCAATAGCCTTCTTTAACGAGACACAATCGTCTGTATTGTGGGAGGTGCTTTTGTGGTAACGGCAATAAGTGTCGCCTTGGTGGATGGCGTAGATCTCCCTCGCCGACCGAGGGTCCTTGGGGAAAAGGTTCTGCTCTTCCGCATAGTTGAGGATAGTGCTCACCGGGTGCGTGAGGGGAGTCCTCGGCATGTCCAGCCGAAGGCGCCATTGGCGGTCGTTCCGGCCCTGCTCGGTGTGGCTTCCATGGTCCCGACCCCCAGCCGAGGGCGCATTTGGGGCCGGCGTGTTGTTTGTCTTCTTCGAGTACTGGCCTTCATTCTTCTTGAACGAGTGGAGGTCATCGGCGTCGGCGTATAGGCTCCCCCGCTGGAGTGCTCTGAGGTATGATCTTGTGGGGTCGGTGATGAGGCTCCGTGCATAGGGGCTGCTGCGGAGAATCCCCTGGAAGAGGACGAGGAGGGTACGCTCGCCAGCTCCCTCGGGAGCCTTGTTGGAGGCTCCGGGGGCGTCGACTTCGCCGAGGGCCAGGTTGTTGTCCTCGAGGTTCTTGGATTGGGCACGAGTCACTCTTCCCATTTTGATGAGTGTTTTTGTTTTTCCGAAGGGGAGGGTTTCTTACTTGATTATTCGACCTCTCAACGAGAGCACCAAATGATGGATAAGTGTACCCGGGAGTAGTTTATCCGAGGGGTTATTTCGGGGAATAACTACAGAGAAGTCAGAGCAAATAAGTAAGAGAGAGTGTGTATTTGAATATGTCAACTTAGCGTGGTTTACAATGGGGAAAGAGGCTGCTATTTATAGCCACAATAAATGCTAGATAGGGACACGTGTCAACAATCTGGTGGTCGAGGGGTCACCTCAACCGGGGTGGCACTGGCACTCGCATGTGGCCGCATTAAATGCGGTGGTTGGATGTGATGTTTGTACTTTGTACGGTGATCCAGGCGCATGTGGAGAGATATTCTGTTGAGGTGGATGCCCTCGGCTGAAGGGTGTTGGGCCGAAGGCTCTTCTAACCGGGGGCTCCATTATGCCAAAGGTTGTATGTGCCGAAGGCTTCTGATGCCAAAGGTGAATACTCATGTTGAGGACCCCCCCTGTGGCCAAAGGCTCTGTTTAGCCGAAGGCTCTGTAAGCCGAAGGCTCCTGATTTCTGCCGTTTCCTCCTAGTAGCTTCGTATGCTCCAATGAAACTGTTCTGTGGAATTTGGAGCCCTCGGCCAAGGAGACCAAAGGCACTTACATGTGTATTTGTGGGCTTCTTGATACTCGGGCCGCTACGTGTGGGCCTTGTGTGCTCATTGGGCTTGATGGACCTGAGCAGGAGAAGTAGGAGTCTGTGGACCGGGGCTCCCTGGGCCATATACTCCATCAATTAGCTTATTTTATACCAAACTATCATCAAACTCACAAATTTGTCCTATTCTTTCAATTTGAAAAAAAAACACTCAAACTTTATCTTTTTCAACAATTATGCTTTTCTTTTTTGTTGTTTTTAAAATTACACATTTTTACCAATACCAATAAGATATAAGCAATACAAGTTTGTAAACTTAAAACTACAAAGAAGTACAAAAAAACTTGAAATATAAATATAATTTTCTTCTTAGGTTTTAGTACTAATTCATCCATTGAAAGTGTAATTGTGAAAAAAATTGAAGTTTTAGTCTTTTTCTTAAAAAGTGAAATTATGGGATAATCCAAAATCAAAACAGAACCATAAAAACAGTGAATAAGTAAGCTGCTTCCAATTTAGGTGTTTTTGAAGGCCTACTGAAATTTGGTTCATTTCCTATCCACATTGTAAAACAAAATGCTTCTCAATCTGCCAATCAGCGTGGTATGATGACTCAATTAAAGATAAAAAGGGAAAATTACATGGAAAAAGAAAGATGTAAATGATCCAAAGTTTGTTTTATTTGAGGGGAAATGAATTTTAATTTGGATTAGCAGTCTCACCTTGTGGATGTTTACTAAATTACTTGACGTATACTTCTCACTCTTCAGAGTATCCTTCATGCTTAAAATGTGACCAAATCCCCAAAAATAAAGAAAGCACTTGAAACAACAGACCAAATCATATATATAGTCGGGTTAAACCTCTTTTTCATGCTATACAAATTGTAAAAAATATCTCTAAAAGGTCACTAAGCATAATTTTTCTTACTAAAGTAGCTATTAAAAGTGTTAAAATTTATGTAATAAATTTGAAATGTTAAAATTTCAATTCATGTATCTCCTTTGACAATTTTGATACTCCCTCTCTTAAAACTTTGACAATTTTCCTTTTTTGAATGTCCCACTAACTTTGTTACTTTCTCTTTTGAATAAAGAATTTGTGTTTCCAGTTAATTCTCTCTCTTCTGCACAAATTTCTACCAGTTTTTACTTTATTAATCTTCGTGCCGGTCAAACGTGGCAAAGTTTTAAGGGACGGAGGGAGTATTAATTAACAAGTCATGTAACTCACCAAAGTGTAATTTATGGTTGGTAGTACTCTTCTTGGAGCAACTCCTAATTAAGTCCATTTAGAGGCTGTTTACTTTTTTTTTCATTAAGTCCTGTATGAATTAAGACGTCTGTATGGATTAAGACATCTGTCTGGATTAAGTCACAGTGATATAACAAGCTGTTTACTTTGTGTGCTGAATGAACATGCTGAATTATATCAAATGACCAGTTTACCCTTCTATATGAAAAAAGTGTTGAATATATATTGTGTGTCTACAGTACAATTAAAATATACACTTTTGGAATATATGTTGTATATATAAATTAGTAATTTATTTAAAATATATATTTTTAACTTGGTATTTGGGTAAAATATACATTTTGTAATGTTGTACATTTAATTATTTCATTCGCATTTTTCTAAAAATAAAAGTGAACATAGGTACACTTATTAATTAAAAATATGTTATAAACTGTTCAACTTATATTTGAAATGGTGTATACATAATTTTTTATTTTAGTAGTTGCAACAATATCAATTATTATATTTATTATGCATTAATTTTGAAATAAATAAATAATTTTTACTTATCATGTTGAATTGAAAATAGTATATATATTAAACAATTATTCACCTTCGGCCGTTCTAGAGGAGACCATTCGGTCGCCCCCATTTCGGGTGGTTTCCGGTGGAATTTTTAATGAAATTTTATGATCACATTTCTCATGAAATTTAGATTATTTCCACAAAAAAAAAAAATTAAAATTCATTTGGGAAGTTATTTAAATACGTTTTTGAAAAATATTGCGTTTTTATATCTATTTTGGCGCAATATGTTTCACAATTTTATTTCACAACTTTCACAATCAAATTTTAAGGTGATTTTTTTTAATATAATCTACACTTCATGGGGAACATGTTCATAAAATTTCATTAAAAACTTCCACCGGGAACTACTTAAATGGGATGGACAAACGACAGTCTCTTCTAACCCGTCCAGACCAAAAATATACTATATATTTTTACAATGTAGCAAATATACCAATAAGCATTATTAGCTCGTTGGGTATTTGTTCACTCGCCCAACCTGATAATTGTGTTCAAATATAGTAAAATATACATTTTTGTAATTATATATATTTAATTATGTCATTTACATTTTTCTAAAAAAAAATTACCCAATTAATCTGTAATTGGGTAAAATATACATTTTTAATAATCATACATTTTTGTAATGAAGTACATTTAATTATATCATTTTCATTTAATTATGTCATTCATCTCCGGCCGTTACAGAAGAGACTTGTCCGGTCACCCCCATTTGGGGTGGTTTCCGGTGGAATATTTTAATGAAATTTAATGATCATATTTTTTATAAAGTGTAGATTATTTCCACAAAACTTTATTTTAAAATTAAATCGTGAAGCCAGATAAATATTTTTTTTAGAAAAAAAAATTGCATTTTTTATGTGTATGGGCACATATGTTTTAGAATTTTATTTTACTACATTCATGATTGAATTTTAAAGTGAATTTTTTTACAAATAATCTAAACTTCATGAGTAACATGCTCATAAAATTTCATTATAAAATAGCACTGGGAATCATCCAAATGGGGTGGCCAGACGGCGACTCCTCTAGCCTAGACTGGAAATATACGCTATATATTTTTGCAATGTCATAAACCATCAACAAGCTTTAGTAGCTCTTTGGTTTCTCCTTCACTCGGCTAGCATGAACACTTGGGTTCGATTCTCACCTCCAACATTATTTTTGAGCAGGAGTAACAAGGCTTGAAAAGAGGGTAAAATAGACATTTCATATAAAATGATATGTGTGAATGGTAAGGAGAGTAGAATATTAGCTGAACCATTAAGACGTTTTACGTCTGAGCGAATAAGTCATTTATTTCATTAAGTCGCAAGTAAACACGCCGATATAGTTGAACGAATAAGTCATGATTTCCATTAAGTCCATTAAGTCGCAAGTAAACAGCCCCTTAGTGAAGTATACATATATATAGTAATTTGAAGTTATGGTAATGAAATATGAATAAAAGGATTAATTAGCATTTGCATTAATCTATGGAGACTAATTGTTGATAACCATATATATATGGGGTTAAAAATATAAAACCCGCGATCTATTAAAAAAATCATGTCACTCAACGACAGGTGTTTGAATAAGTCAAACCCACAAAAATTCATCGATACTTTCGAAAAGTTCCAAGTCACCAACGAAATTACCACAAAAATAAGGTTTTTGAGAGTAGGAATAATTTTCTCAATCTTAAAGAACTGTATTTTTCGTGTTTAATTGGAAAAGGTTTTGGCTCAAGAATGATTCAAACCTTTGATATCCAAAATTTTCCTTCTTATTAGAAAATAGTTTGACAATAATATTTAGAGCCCGTTTGGTAACACGAAAATCGGCTAGTTCTGCTGAAATTTATGAATTTCTGGCTGAAGTTGCTGTATTGGCTGATTCATATGATTCATAAATAAATTATATTTAAAATATTTGTTATTAATAAATAAAATAAAAAACTATATAAAAAATAGCTAAAATGATCCTTTACGGTAACTTTAGTCAATACAGTCAGAAAAGTAACTTCAACCTTACTTTTTTTGCTTATTACATAATTCAATACGCGAAATCAAAAATTACGTGCATATTTGGTGAAAAAACTGACTGATAAACTTAATAAGCCGAAAAAAGGGATTACAAAAATGGGTTAATGTCTTCTCTATCTATGCATCGATGATCGATCTTAGTTAGGAAAGGATTTTTACGAGCGCAAGCAACGTTGGAAAATTTGATGAGCGTTACAATTACCAATGATTTACATTAATAGTCGTTATAATCTCGTAAGAAAATAAATAGATCAAAGGTAAAAAATTAAATGAACAAAAATAGAGTTTGGATGTTTCAAATCAGCACAACCGGGCCTCGGTCGAACCACCAAACATGAAAAATAACACAAAAGGAAATACGTAGTATGTACGTAATATTTGTAGTTGGGACTAAACGAGTGCCCGTTAAAACTCTATTTGACTCCGAATTTGGACGGAAACCCCGCCATACTCACTACACTGACGTCAGACTTGTCATTTGAAAAATACAATTTTGCTACAGGTACTAAACCCTAAACCCTAAACTTCAAACCCTACCTCAATTGTATTCAGTGGTGGACCCACTAAGGGTCCCATGAGTCTCGGGACCTCACGTACTTCCAAAAAATACCTATAAATTTTATATATTTTATTTAAAATTTACTTATAATTGTATATATAACACAAAAACAAGTATAAATCCCAAAGAATGGAGTAGAGCAACAGAGGAAAGGCTTTAAGAGTCTTTCCTTTTTTGAAGGTGCAAGGATCGATTCCCTCTCACTCTTATTCCTCTTTTTTTGGTTTATTATTGTAAAAGATCATAACTACATCCTTTTAAATTTTTTAAAAATCCCCAACTTTACACTTTACATAATTCAATTAATTATTAAAATTTCTATTATGATTTTCCATTATTAAGTGAAGAATTGAATAAAATATATGGTGAATATGAAATTAATTTGGCTGACAATACACATGATCAACATGTTTATTTTGAATCTTTAGAAGCTTATCCTGGTTTGAGAAAAAACATTGTTGATTTGCATCCTAATGTTCAAGACGAGGTGCGCCATAGTAGGGACTATGAAACGTTGTACAACTTTAATATTTGGAATTTTATTAATTCAAAACTTGAAAGGTAAATGTATTATCAATCTGAGACCTCCAAAAAGAAATTTATAGATATAAGACTTAATTGATGAAAATTGTCAATTTAGGATTTGAATAATTGAAGACTATCAATCTCGGACCTATATTGTCATGAATTTTTATTATTCTTATGTTAAAAATTTTAAATATTATTTAGTTTTATTAAACTAATAAACTTTTGTGGAAAAAAGTTTATCAAAAATTAGCAAATGAATTAATAAAAAATAAATAAATCAAAATCTATGAAATCTTAGATCCTAGATTGATAATTTTCATCTTTCGGGTCCTATATTAAAGGATTTCATCTTTCGGATACCGAATTTATAATTTATCTATCTTTAAGGTCCTGAATTGATAAAATTTCTTAATATTTTGATGATGTATATTAACTATGAAATGTTATGCTACTTTAATATTATATACTTACATTTTTTTTAATTTTTTATTGGTTAGGGCTACATTAAGGTAGGGACCCTGTGACTCCCATTTTCTGGGTCCGCTACTGATTGTACCCCATATAAAAACTCACCCTCACTTTTCTTCTCCCCCTTCCTCTCTCCTGCACCCCACCTCTCTTCCTCCCTCCCTCTCCTCTTATCACACACCCCCTCTCTTCCCTTTCACTACTAGAAAAATAGCTTACAGTGACACTTGTTTAGTGACACTATGATGACACAAACACATTTATGACACTTATATATCAGAAATTATTGATACTATTACATCAAGATATAATAGTGACACTCCGACCCAATTATTTATTTAAATTTAAATTTTTAATAAAATCATAACCCTAACATTTCACTTATACGACTACCCAATTACACATCTATTCTCCTCCCATTTCCTCATTCACTTTATTGCATTTCCCTCCATCCAGCCGATCTCCGCCCAGTCATCCCCCCTCTCTCCAGCGAAGACGGCGACGGCGACGAAGGACTCCCTTTGGTCTCTCAACCTCGAGCTGCGACGAGGGTCCCAGCCTCATGAGACCACTGCAATTCGTCTCCACCAGCCGGACGCTCCGTAGGACCTCTCCCTAGCCCTAGCTACTGATGGAAGAAGTCAACAAGACATCTCCTTCTCCGGCCTTGGATTCCCAGTCAACGAACCGTCGCTAGCTGGTAGGTAATAAATCTCTAGCTAGAACTTCTATCTTTACCTCCTTTACTTTTAATTCTTAGTTTTATAACCTATAAGTCAGAATCTTTTGAAATCAAGGAGAATAAACTTCTACACAAATCAGGTTCTTAAGTTCCACTACAGTATGTTTTAAAACTTCTACCCACACAAAATGTATTGAGTGATAATAAATGTGTTGAGGTGAATGTGCTTCTTAAGTGTTTGTAAAAATTCCTAAAAGAAGTTTCCAATTGATATAACTGATTCCTCCAGGTGTGTTCTTAGCTTTGCTCATGGTCTGGCTGAAGTCATGGGTTTTGATCTCTGAATTTGTAAATTTCTCTCAAAGCTATTCCTCCTTGAAAAAAGTTATTGTTGTTAGTCTTGTCCCTTGGTTTCAAAACTCTATTGGGATGATTTTTTTTTCCTTCCAGTTAGGCTATAGAATTCTGGATCATTTAGGAGATCAGTATTGAACCAACGCCCAACGGTGAATTAATTTGCTTTTTCTTGTCGAGTACTTGAGAAATATCACATTGTTATTTCTTATGGTGTTATACTTGTTTGTATGGCATATCATATTAACCAGATGTGCAGCTCCAACGGTTTTATAGCTAATTGTGCTTTCATTACTTTCTAGGGCTTCTGAATTGGCTCCCGTCTCTCTTGCTTATTACTTTGAAGTGGAAACGCTTAACGAACTTCGTTTCCTTTTGAATTACATTTGAAGTTTTGAGGGCCCTGGTAACTCGAATTGAACTATTTCTTATTTAACATTTGACATTTATTTCTTTTAGCCCATTCGTATTTCGTTTCACTTCAGCTATATTATCAACATGGACAACTGTGCTGACAGACTTGTTATGGTATTGTAGTCTGCTCAACTAAGCTGTGCTGTAAATCCAGTGTATCGTGACAAAATGAGTTCATGAAAGAAGACACCATTTCAGAAACACCAGGAAGAAGAAGAAGCTAAGACAAAGGTACAAGTGTGAACTTTTTGATGCCTCTACTTTATACAGCTGTTTATACTTCTTAATATTTAGCAACTGTTGCTGGTTTTCTTTTGCAGAGAGCTGAGGATGAAACAACTCGTTTGTATCAAGAGTTTGTGGAGTCATTTCAAGGTGATGATGTGCCAGGTTCAAAGGCATTTGTTAGAGGGGGTGTCATCAATCCCAATGAGAAGCTGAAGAATGACTCTGAAGGTTTGCAACAATTCTTTTTGTTAATTTTTCTTTTTCAGTAATCTTTAAATACAGCATTCTTATAATTTATGAATATTGGATAAATAAATGATGTTTTTCTTACATGGACACCTTAATAAAAGTACGAACTTTTTCTATTCATTCATGGATGTATCGCATATCCAGCCTTATATTTTCAAAATTGTCAATTTTCTTATTTCTTTTTTCAGAAAATGAATTGCTATTCCAGACAATAAGTTGGTAAAATGGATAGATTCATTGCATTTAAAAAGTAAGCATGTTTATATGGTACCTTTTTTATCTGCTTTCATTTCTTCTGAATGGATAACTAATTTCCACTGTCACAAGAAGGTGTAGCTAGATAAGTGCTTGACTGGCTACTATATCTTTCGATAGTAATTCTTTGTTTTTAACACTTTTTTAGTCTTTGTGATTTGTTCCGTCGAGTTATGTTTTATTACTACTTTTGTCATTTTTCAGAAGAGGTACTTAGATTTTGAGTACAATGTGAGACTTGCACTGATGATTACAGAAGAGGTACATTGTCTGGTCACATCCAAACAAGAGGGATTCATTGCAGCAGCTAAGGTTTCCTAGTGGCGTTGGTAGTATAAGAATGATGGCTTCATTCTGTGTAGAAGAAAATGTGATGTCTACGTATAAGAAGAATGTGAACGCTATGTGAAGCATGGTGTAAAAGTTGGACTAGTCAGCGTTTTGTTTTTGTGTGTTATTTATTGTTTTGGGGATGCCCCTATGAATTATGTACTATGTACATTCACATTTATGTGAGAATTTGAGATATAAATAAAACTTTTGATTTATGGTTATTTATTAGTATTATATATATATATATATATATATATATATATATATATATATATATATATATTGTAATCAATATATCACGTGTGTTTTCATAGTACTATGATGCTGAGGTGTCATAAAAATCTATGATGCTGAAGTGTCATTAAATTTTGTGATGTATTAACGTCACAATGTGTTCTTGATGCTTTAATGTCGCTATTTTTGGTGATACATTAGTGTCATAATTTGCTGACACAAAATTGTCCCTGCACCAGTGACACTATATTTAGTGTCGCTAGCCGCCACTTTCCCCGACGCTTTTTAAGTGTCGTAGAAAGTTTCAGCGACACTAAATTAGTGTCACTATAAGCCCTTTTTCTACTAGTGTAATTTTCTTCTCCATCTCAAAATCTTTCCCATTTTTACCATTTTTCCCCTTTCGAACCTTAAATCTTCTCATGCTTATCTCCACGTCCACCGGTGACGTTGCCGATGGCGGGTCTACGCCGGTTGCCGACGGCGGGTCTACGCCGGTTGCTGACGGCGGGCCTACGTTGGTTTCTATTTCGGATGCAACCTCAAGGGAAGACAATGACGAAGGCAAACCAAGAAGATTTGAATAACTTGAGCGGCAAATCTTCTTTTCTTGATTTTGTTTTCTTCATTTTTGATGTATTTTCGAAATATAAAGGGTTGTCTGTCAGACAGACAACTTGTAAGTGCAGTGTCTCTAAGAGTCTTGAAATTGTCTGTCATTTGAAAAAATAAATGTCTGTAATTGATATTTAATTGTTTTTCATTTGTTTGTTAGTTGTCTGTATTTGTTTTGAGTTGTGAAGTTGTCTCTAACTCATACTTAGTTGTTTGTCATTTCATTGTGAGTTGTATGTAATTTGTGGTGAAAATAATGTTTGTCTAGTTATCTCTATTGTCTGTCTAGTTATACGTATTGTATGTCTTCTTTATGAAACATATTCCAAAATGGTAATTCACAATAAAGTAATGTATGTATGTGTATACTTATTGTCTGGATGTGTATAGTTAATGTCTGCCTCGTTATACTAATTACATCTCAAAAAATAAACATCACAAAATACTGAAAACTCACAATCAAATACAGACAACTCAAAACAAATACAGACAACTCAAAACAAATACAGATAATTAACCATCAATTACAGACAGACAGACAACTTCACGACTCTTACAGACTTCTCACAAAAACATGACAGACAACTCAAAACAAATACAGACAACTCGAAACAAATACAGACAACTAACGATCAAATGACAGACAACTTCACGAGTCTTACTAACAAATACAGACACTGCACTTACAGTTGTTTGTCAGACAGACAACCCTTTTTTCGAAAACACACCAAAAAATCAAGAAAAAAATCAAGAAAAGCAGATCTTCTCAAGTCATTCAAAGCTTCTTGGTCTGCACTTTCGTCGTTGTCTCCCCATGTCAATCTATCCAACGTCACCCAGCTCTCCCCTTCGTCAGATCTACTGTAGCTCTTGCATTTGAAACGAAAAAAATAAGCAGAAGAGGCGAGAAGAAGGAGAAGAAGCTTGGAGGGAGAAACGATTGTAAAAATGTGAAGACTTGATGGACAGAGATGTTGAAATGGAGAAGAAATCAAGATTTGGAGAAAAGAGAAAGAAAGGGGAGAAGATGGGGGGAAGGGGGCTGCGTAAAAAGAAAAGAGGGAGGAGAGAGAGGGAAGGTGAAGAAAAGTGGGGGAGGGGGAGAAGAAAAGTGGGGGAGGGGAGAGGGTTTTTATATGGGGTAGGAAATGGGGTAAATTTGGGGTACCTATAGCAAAATTGGGAAAAATATCACCTCAGGGCTCAGGTAGTTCTGACGGGAAGCCCCGTCAGAACTTTCCTATCAAAGGATATTCTTAGTGATTTTTTTTGGTGCAGTTTTTAGGGATGTTTGTCATTAAGTATAGTTTATCCACAAAAACGTTTAGCAAAAAATTCAATCGTGAAGCCAACCAAATAATTTTTGGAAGATAATTGTGTTTTTATATGTATATTTTGGCACAATTATCTTCTAAAAATTATTTGACTGTCTTACCGATTGAATTTTTAGCTGAATATTTTTGTTGATAAACTAGATTGGATGAAGAACATTTCCAAAAGAAATCATAAAAAAGTTCCAGCGGGAAGGCTCTTTGTTAGGTAAGTTCGGATGGAGTTTCCCGTTAGAACTACCTCGGGTGATCATTAGTCACATGTAGAATACTTTTGTGGTGAAATGAAGATAATTGTATAGCATGGCTCAAAAATTTCATCTCACCCGGATTTAGGATCATAAATAGATTATGATATGTGAACCTTTAGTTTATTTAAAGTCTCCATTACACTTCTTAATCATCATCAAATCCTTGTACTAATTCTAGTGAGGGAAATTTTCCAGAATATATGACTAAAAATTGAAAAAAAATCATGTCATATCAAAATGTTGAAGGACAAAAATATCCCCTTTTAAAAGATCCATTTTGCACTATTTTCTTCGACTTAAAAATAATGCACTTTATGAAGGCGTTACTGCATGACACTTACTGCACTTCATGAATGCGTTACTGCACGACATCACAAAAAAATCTTTTTTATGGCATTATGAAAATGTTATGAATTATCATTCTTTTTTTCATTTATAGCTAGATTCGTTAACTTTATTTTTTACATCTAATTAAATATAATGCACTTTGTGTCAGGGTTATTGCACTTCATGCCAAAGTTATGGTACGACATTATAAGGATGTTAGAATTTTATATTTTTTCTTTTTAGATTTTAATCATTTTATAAGTGCATTTTATGTCAATATTAGTGCTCTACATTATGCCACATATTTTCATAATCACAGTATTTCTTGTCATATTATTGCTTCTTGTCATAATCATTGCACTTCTTGTCATATTTACTGCATTAAATATGAATTATTCATTGCGTTTAGTACTCTCTATCCTAGAAGTCACTGCACAATGTCTTCAATTATCTTCAACCTACCTAGGGTTCGTCTCCAACCTTGTACGGTTGGATGGCATTGGTTAGCGGTCATGCGACGAGAAGGCGTGCTACTGGATGGCGGCGATGATTGGATGGTGGGGTCCATATGCTCGCAAACCATAATTTCATTAAATAGAAGAACTCCAAAAACCTTATTCTCAATCGGCAAGCGAGCAAGAGAAATTTCTTTTTTATGACATTACTATTTTCTTTGGAGTTCTTGTGGAGCTAAGGCCATCCTCCTTACAAATTGGTTCTTATATATTATTTCCTTTGTAATTTTTTAATCTTTTACTTTGAATATTGTGTTGTGACAAATATCAGTGCTAGACATTAACTTGTAAGTTATGATTCCAGATGAAGCTCTACGTCCTATATGTGTTCGATGAAAGTTCTGAGTCAATATATTACTAGTATGATTTTTACATTCCAATTATTTATGACTAAGGTGTGCAACATGAATATGTTAAATTTAGTTTATACTTGAAATTAACGTTCATGTTCAGAATATGAATAGTAAAGGATAAACTTACAAATCTCCAAGATATAAATATATCTGATCTTGTATGGTGCATATATGATGTCATAGTATCAGCATGATTATCTCTAGATAAATGTAATATCGAACACATATCGGCTCATTACCTTAAATAGAGTTGAGAATATAATAACGAAATATACTGATAATAGTTGATAAAGAACTAGTATGGAACTCTAGTAAACGTTCGGATGAATCCCGGTGCGTTAGTCATTCTTATATTTACTTTAAGTGTATAATAAAAGAAAAATACCCACACTTTATATCTGATGGATTTTAGGAATCCAAACATATATTATCTAGAGAGATTAGAGCTAATAAGTAGAGAAGAAGAAGATAAATAGTAGTGTATTGAATATTGAATTTTGATTAGGAATTAGGGTTTACAAGGGGTGTGTATGTAGGAAAGTCCAGGTCTTGCCTCTAATATGGGCCCGACAAACCCGGTTACATAAAATGACTAATCTATAACACCCGAATAATAATACAGAGCAATAAAATTAATGCACAATAATCACGCCCGGTCCTGACTTTTGTGGGCTCACGATAGTTGACGAGCACTTTGTCACGGTGCGTCAAAATAATTTTCAATACTAAACAATTATACGTAGTATAGCGTAGTAGAGTTCGTATCCACAGGGAAAGGAATGATTCTCTTTTTATGAAACTAGTAATTAAAAAGGGGGGTTTTGGTTTTGAATGATTTAATTCAATTAAGAAACTAAGATGAACAACCTATATGTGTTTAATTCAAGAATAAAAGGGACTTGGCTTTGCTACTTTCCACTTGTTGATATATTTTAGTCGATCCTTGTTATATCTATAACTTATCCCCTCTCGAATACTCAATCGAGGAGTATCTCCAATTCATCGAGGGTAGTTATTAACAACGACCATTCATTAATAACCCTTACTATTAATCAAATATAGAACAACGCCGTATACCGATATAATAGTAGCATTCAATCTTTTTAACTCCTTGATGAAATCAATTGAGATTGATAACCTTAACACAACGGTTTCGGTTTAACCAACAAAATTGATCCCTCTTAAGTTTATTAACCACGACCGTGCATTAATAAACCGAAGTTACTTACTTATGAAACCACCAACGATTAACCATCGGTTCGTTGATCGTTTCTAGTAGTAATTAATGTCGGAATATTAACTAATCGTCACTTAGCAACCCTCCAACATTAATATAGAATGAGATTAAGGGAAGAATTAATAATCAAGAGAAGAAGTTAAGAAAATAACTCACAACTTTAATAATCAACAAGCTTCAAGAGCAAAACCAAGAATGGAAGTTTAGCTCCTCATTTGGAGACTAAACATAGCTAGAAAAATATAAAGAAATGCTATTCTAAACTGAGCTAAAGAGTATGGAAGAAGGGATGATTTTTTGTGAAGAAAAAGTGTGTTATTTATAGGTGTTTTTCAACACCTTTGGCCGGGTACCCGACCGGGTTTAGTGCTTACCCGACCGGGTACCGGTCAAAATCAGATTATCTCCCACGTTTTTGTGTTTCAGCACGTTAAAATGTCCCGGGTCAAGTCAGACCCGACCGGGTCAAGTAGGGGACCCGATCGGGTTTGACTCAAAAATCAGATATTCTTTATTCGGGCGATCCTTGGCACGTTCTGGTGTTCCGGGTCACATCCAACCCGACCGGGTCAAGTAGGGGACCCAACCGGGTCTAGCTATTTTCTCAAGGATCTGGTTCTCAACTCAGACCCGACCGAGTGTAGTGCATGACCCGACCGGGTTAGCGCTCCTGGCCATTTTTATCTTCAGCTTTTCTCCTTTTCCTTGCTAAAAACAATACTACTATTCTACAACTATAAATGAAAGCAAAAAACAATTAGAAACAACATAAAACAAATGTTTACAAACTAACTAAAGAGGAAAGAAAATCCACACAAAGTTAATACAAAAACATACATTTATGCACTATAAACTAGTGCATATCAAATATCCCCACACTTGAATCTTTACTCGTCTCGAGTAAATGTAATCCAAGAAATCCATAAATGATAAGTTCATCACCCCAACCATCACAAAGTTTGTTGAACAAAAAATAATTACACAGTATCCCCTGTAACATAAAAAAGGCCACATCAAGGGGTCTTCCATTCCAATTTCTTATGCAATGAGCCTTCTTCAGTCATCACCCTTAGGATCCTGCAGAATAAAAAGAAATACTTCTCTCATTCTCTCATTTTGCCTTGGTGCCCTTTCGGGTTTTTAACCCAGTTTTCCACATTTTTTTTATAAATCTCACAAACTAACTCTTATTTTGCTTTATTTTTGCTTAAGCTGCCCTTTGTGGATTTTCAACTTAACAAGCTTTCTTTTTTTTAGGAAGATAACAAGAATAAAGAGTGTGAATGTGAACATACCGGGAAGATCTCCCCCACCACTAGTCCGTGGCACAGTCCCTAGTGCCCGCCCACATCTCCGCCATCGAAAAATCCTCCATAGCCCCTATATTGTGTATCCTCGTCCATATGATCACCGTTGTATCCGTCTTCCCCGCCTCCACCACTAGAGGTCGAGCCACCAAAATAACCCCATTCAGTGGGGTTGTACCATGAGGGTGCCGGAGGAGGAGTGGTCATAGAGGTGAAGTTTCCCTGATGCGCAATATAGGAGTAGATAGGCCCAAAAGTCCTCCTTTGGTCCTCTTCATATCGGCGCCAATCTTCTCGCCTTTGTTCTTCAATCCTCTCGAAGCTATGCCTTTGCTCATTTCTGTACAACTCGACTTCCTCCCGAAGTTCGGTGTAATTGAGGTTAAGAGCATTCATGTTGTTTAGCATTTCTTGCTCAAATGGAGAGTATTGATGAGCATGGGGTTGTGGGCGAGGTTGTTCAGGAATGATGGGTGGTGCTTCAAGTGCAGGCTGTTCATTGGCGGCGTCATTGTCCCGCGCCTCATTTTTTGGGGGTGCAAAATGTGGTGGAATTCCCCCGGGCATACAATAGTGGTGTCCATCATCGATTTGGTGATTGATGATGTTAAGCGGGAGGTTTTCGGAAGGGAAGGGGTAGTATAGTTCTTGGCTGGGTTTGATGTGCCAATTATAGATTTCTAGGCCATCATGTTCTATGTGTGACAGGGTCACATCGCCAGCATTCTTTAAAAACTGAAGGCCAAGAAGGGTCCTGTGGTTTTGTGCACCATTGCATACAAAACCATATAGTGTGGCAATGTGGGTAATTAGACCCCCTATCAGAATTTTTCCTCCACCATTTTTAACATTGATGATGTGATCCCAAAGAACTGTGGTCACATCGTATGGGCCGGCACCCGGAAGAACAGCTTGTGCTAATAGACATACATCCCACACTCTAGTTTGATGGTTGTTTGGTCTTCCGAAAAAGCAATTAGCCAAGAATTTTAAGAAAATTCGGAAGACCGGGTGTTGGACGTGGTTGACATTGAGGTGAGAAGTACGAACATTGACAATTCCGGTCATTTTTCTCCATAGTTCATAGGCCACCGGTGAACTATACGCTACCGTGTCATCAAGCAAGGGTAGGCCGAAGTGTTCAGCGAATTCTCGTTTAGTGAGTGAGCGGTTCTCGTTGAGCAGACGAAAGTTGATCGTGTTATTTGTGTGATCATTTTCATCTTTCACATGCTCAACGGAACTGTAAAACTCATACACCAAACGAGAATATGGCCAATAATGCATATCAAACATTTTAAGCATGCCACACCTTTGGAATATATCTCTCATAATATCATGAATCCAGAACATTGTTAATGTCAATTGGCATATAAAGCGGGAGGGTTTTACCTCTCGTTCGGATTGCTCAAGGAAACGGGTGCGTTGTGCTTCGGTCTCAAATTCCACCGATTCGAAGCCCTCGACGGGTGGAATAGCTCTTGGAGCTCTTGAAGAAGTAGCTCTTCCCTTTTTTGGTGCCATGGAATTGTTTTCCCCCCTTTTTTGTGAGGGATTTTCAATTTTTTTTGGGGAGGTGGGATTTGGTGAAGGTGAGTGGTATGGTTTTGTAGAGGATGATGAGGAGAAGAGGTATTTGGTGTTTGTTGGGAATTTTTGCTTGAATTTGGACCTTGAATGTCCAAAAATGGGGGGGTTCGAAATTGGGGGTAGGGTTTATGGGTTTGGTTGATTTGGGGGATTTTGGAAGGATTAATTGGTGTATGGTGGAAAAGGGAGGTGAGGAGATGAAGAATATGATGTTATTTGATGAATTTGGTGGGGGAATGGGGGAGATTTGGAGGTTTTGGTGGATGAAAATGGAGGTTTTGGGGTGGGTTGTTCGAAAATGGGGAGAAGGAATGAGGAAGAAGGTGGATGGCCCGACCTGGTATAGGCTGAAAGTCCGTTGACCCGGTCGGGTGAGCATTCCAGAGGCTGGCAGAGAGTTTTTTTTGCTAGATACCCGATCGGGTCTCCTTCCTTGACCCGGTCGGGTAAGCTTTGTTGCTTAACCAGAGAGGTCTGGTAGTTGATACCCGATCGGGTGAAATAACATACCCGGTCAGGTTTGCCTCTTTTTTTCAGATTTACGTTCCCCCACCCGAGTAGCCGTGCGGGTATCCCTGTTTTTATGTAATACCCGACCGGGTGGACTACTGTGAAAACCTTTCTTTGAGGGTTTTCAACCCAAGAACGTGGAAGTCGTAGACCTTTTTGAACCGGTCTACGAATGAGGAACAACAGAAGATATCGTCGAGCCACAACGTTAAATAAAGCGCTTCTTGGGAGGCAACCCATGCACGGTATATATTTTTTTTACACACACACTCTACTAAAAAAATAGAAAGAAAAATATACCGTGCATGGGTTGCCTCCCAAGAAGCACTTTATTTAACGTCATGGCTCGACGATATCTTCTGTTGTTCCTCATTCATAGACCGGTTCAGAAAGATCTACGACTTCCACGTTCTTGGGTTGAAAACCCTCAAAGAAGGGTTTTAATCTCTGTCCGTTGACTTTCAGCACCTCTCCCGTCTCCAGGTCCTGAATTTCCACCGCCCCGTGTGGATATGTTTTGACCACTTTGCATGGTCCGGTCCAACGGGATCTCAGCATTCCCGGAAATAGACGAAGGCGTGATTGGAATAGGAGGACTTTTTCATCAAGTTTAAAGTCTTTTCGTATGATCATTTTATCATGCCACTCCTTCGTCTTTCTCTTGTATATTTCCACATTGTCATAAGAATCCAGGTGAAGTTCTTCCAATTCTTGTAATTGGAGCTTCCTATGTACACCGGCCTCGTCAAGATTGAGGTTGAATTCTTTAACCGCCCAATAGGACTTGTGTTCGAGCTCTACGGGAAGATGGCATGCTTTCCCAAACACAAGTCTATAAGGGGACATACCGATTGAAGTTTTGTAGGCCATTCGGTATGCCCATAGCGCATCATCAATGCGTATACTCCAATCCTTGCGGTTCGGGTTCACTGTTTTCTGGAGTATAGATTTCAACTCCCTATTTGAGGTTTTCGCTTGGCCATTGGTTTGAGGGTGGTAGGCTGTAGAAATTTTGTGAGTCACGCCATATTTTTTCAGTAGGGATCCCACAATTTTATTACAAAAATGTGTGCCTCGATCGCTTATTAAAATTTGAGGGACCCCGAACCTTGAAAATATGTGTGATTTTAGAAAACTAGCCACCACCTTGGCATCATCAGTTTTTGTTGCTTTGGCCTCCACCCATTTGGAGACGTAATCTACTGAGAGAAGGATGTATATGTTACCTTGGGAATTTGGGAAAGGTCCCATGAAGTCGATACCCCATGCATCGAAAATCTCACAAAAAAGCATGGGGTTTTGTGGCATCTCATTCCTCCTGGAAATGTTGCCCACTCTTTGGCAATTGTCACAAGATTGAAAAAAGTCGTGTGGATCCTGAAATAGACTCGTCCACCAAAAACCGCTTTCAAGTATCTTCATTGCCGTTCGTTTCGGACCGAAATGTCCTCCACAAGCATAAGAGTGACAAAACTCTATGATGTGGGCTATCTCATATTCAGGGATGCATCTTCGGATTATTTGATCCTTACAATGCTTCCACAAATATGGGTCATCCCACACATAGAGTCTTGAATCCATTCTTAATTTTTCTTTTTGAGATTTTGAGAGTTGTGGAGGAAATTTGCTGGAAACGAGGAAGTTCACGATATTTGTGTACCATGGTTGTGTGGCTTTGATGGAGAAAAGAGTTTCGTTCAGGAATTCTCCTTTGATGAGATTTGTGTGGAGGTCTTCGATGTCTTTGTGAGGAATGAGGCGGCTTAAATGATCGGCCACCAAGTTATCTGCTCCTTTCTTGTCTTTAATTTCCACATCAAACTCACTCAATAGAAGGACCCATCGAATGAGTCTTGGTTTGGCTTCTTTCTTTTTCATAAGGAATCGGAGAGCGGCATGGTCGATGTAGACAATAGCTTTCGTTCCAAGAAGGTAGGAATGAAACTTTTCCAAAGCAAAGACTACCGCTAGCATTTCCTTCTCGGTGGTGGAATAGTTCATTTGGGCTTCGTTGAGGGTAGATGAGGCGTAGTAGATGACATGAGAGGCTCTTCCGACTTTTTGGCCTAAAACAGCCCCCACCGCATATTCACTTGCGTCGCACATGATCTCAAAAGGAAGAGACCAGTCGGGAGCCTGTATGATTGGGGCAGTCACCAATCTTGCTTTCAAAGTGTTGAAAGCCTCTTTGCATTCATCATTTAGATCAAATTCCACCTCCTTTTGTAAAAGTTTGCATAGAGGAAATGACATTTTTGAGAAATCCTTGATGAATCTCCTGTAGAAACCGGCGTGACCGAGGAAAGAGCGGATGTCCCGTACATTTGTGGGGTACGGGAGCGTTTGAATCACATCAATCTTTGCTTTTCCACCTCGATCCCCTTTGATGAGATCACATGCCCAAGAACAATCCCTTGTTCTACCATGAAATGGCATTTTTCAGAGTTCAGCACAGGGTTGGATTCAATGCAACTTTTTAGCACAAGAGTGAGGTGATAGAGGCAAGAGTCAAAAGAGTCCCCATGGATTGTGAAATCATCCATAAAGACCTCCATGAATACCTCCACAAATTCTAAAAATATACTCATCATGCACCTTTGAAAGGTGCCCGGTGCGTTGCATAATCCGAAGGGCATTCGTCGGTAGGCAAAAGTGTCAAATGGACATGTGAAGGTTGTTTTCTCTTGGTCCTCCGGGGCTATTGGTATTTGGAAATACCCGGAGTAACCATCGAGAAAACAATAGAACTTGTGCCCTGCTAACCTCTCTAGCATTTGATCAATGAAAGGCAATGGAAAGAAGTCTTTTCTAGTTACCGAATTGAGTCTTCGGTAGTCAATGCAAACTCGCCACCCGTTTTGAACTCGGGTGGGCACCATCTCGCCATCCTTGTTTTCAATGACCGTTACTCCGGTCTTCTTTGGCACCACTTGAGTAGGACTCACCCACTTGCTATCGGAATGGGAAATATGATTCCCATTTGAAGCAATTTGATCACCTCCTTTTTCACCACCTCCATCATGGGTGGGTTCAATCTTCGTTGCGGTTGTCTCACCGCTTTGGCCTCGTCTTCGAGCAAGATCCTGTGCATGCATGTGGATGGACTAATGCCTTTGATGTCGGCAATAGACCATCCAATGGTCAATTTATATTCCTTCAGGACCGCGATCAGTCTTTCTTCTTGTTCTTGGGACAGAGCATTTGAAATAATCACCGGTAGGGTGTGATTTTCACCCAAGAACACATGCTTCATATTTTCAGGGAGTAGTTTTAATTCCACCTCCGGTGCCTGCAAAACAGATGGTAGCGGCTTCTCGCTTGGAATGGTTAGTGGGAGGGCTTTAGAGCCCGGTGGCAAAAGTGGGAGTTGATTTAACTCCGCCACCATAACCTTCATGTTATTTGACATAGAGTATTCCAATGTAAAATCCTCTATATCGTTTTCAATTGAGCTTAGTACCTCATCCTTTCCCTCAATCTCAAATACATCTTGGACCCAAGTGTCGCAAGTGTCAATCGCAAAAAGAGAGTGATTATCAGTGGGGTATTTCATGGAGTCGTAGATATTAAATTCGACTTTTTCGCCATCGAACTCCATGGTTAACAATCCACTAAAAACGTCAATTTTTGCCTTGGCCGTTTTCAAAAAAGGTCTGCCTAGTAAAATTGGGACTGCATTTTTATCGTTCTCCATTTCAAGAACGTAAAAATCAGCGGGAAAGATTAAATTATCCACCATGACGAGAACATCCTCTACCACACCTTTTGGGTAGGCATTGGATCTATCGGCAAGTTGGATAACGACCCCCGTCTCATGTAAAGGTCCTAGTTCTAAGGACTTATATAGAGAATATGGGATGACATTGATTGATGCACCCAAATCTAACATAGCCCTAGAAGAACTAGAATTTCCATGTTTACATGGTATAGTGAACATTCCCGGATCACTATACTTTTTAGGCATTTTCTTTGGAAAAACGGCCGACACTCTTTCACTTACTTGGATTTTATGCTTGCCATTCAACTTGTGTTTCCTTTTAATAATTGTGCAAAGTTCTTTTAAAAACTTTGCAAACCTAGGAACACCTTTTATTAAATTGAGAAGAGGGATATTTACCTCACATTTGCTGAAGGTCTCATAGATGTCTTTGTCATTGTTGTATTTTCGGTTATCCTTGAGAGCCTCCGAAAAAGGAGGCACCGGCTCATATGAGCCGAGCGGTGAGAACTTTCTTTGAGGTGTGGTCTCCTCCTCTTTTTCCTCTTCATTTTGAGGGTTTGTGCTTGGCATCAAGATCTTCTCCTCCTCTTCTCCCACATGGCTCTTTGCTTTTACCTTAGCCATAACCAATTCTTTGCCACTTCTCAAAGTGACCGCATGAGTTTGTTGCCTTGGATTCGGCTCCGTTTGAGATGGGAGTTTTGCCGAATCATTAGCTTCTAGCCTACTCACGGCATTTGAGATTTGGCTCATTTGGCTTTCCAAGTTGTGGATGCTAGACTTTGTTGTTTCTTGAAATTGGGCCACGCTTTGTTGCATCGTAGTCACATTCATGGCTAATGCTTGAATCATGTCTTCGGTGGACATGTTTGAGTTCGATGTTTGGCCTTGTTGTTTATATTATTGAGGAGGAGGGTTTGATTGATGAGGGGGTTGAGAGTTTTCGTACCTTAGATTTGGATGATCCCTCCATCCTGGATTGTAGGTGTTGCCGTGAGGATCGTACCTCCTTTGGCCTTGGAACCCCAAAGCATTGACTTACTCGGAGTTCTCCTCTTGTAAAGATGGGCAAGAATCTGTGGGATGCCCTTGTGTTGAACAGATGCCGCAGACCTTGACTTCTTGGGTTTTTGGATTTAAAAGGAAATCTTTAACCAAAGAAGTCAAGCCGGCTACTTGACTCTCCAACGAGTTGTTGGATTCCTCCACCATGACTCTCTTTATTGACCACCGATCATAGTGTCTACAATTTCCGGCCAACTCCGAGATAAGATTCCTAGCTTGAGAAGGAGTATTGTTGACTATTCCTCCTCCACATGCAGCATTGATCATCCATCTATCATCATCGCAAAGACCATCATAAAAGTAAAGGATGAGGTCTTGCTCCGAGTAGCCGTGATACGGGCAGCTCGCACAGAGTTTCTTGAATCGTTCCCAGAATTCGTAGAACGATTCATCATCTTTTTGCTCCACATTGTTGATTTGTTTCTTTAGAGATGAGGAGATTGAGGCGGGATAATACCTTTCGAGGAAGCTCTTCTTCATGGCCGCAGTTTAGAATAGCATTTCTTTATGGAAGAAGGGATGATTTTTTGTGAAGAAAAAGTGTGCTATTTATAGGTGTTTTTCAACACCTTTGGCCGGGTACCCGACCGGGTTTAGTGCTTACCCGACCGGGTACCGGTCAAAATCAGATTATCTCCCACGTTTTTGTGTTTCAGCACGTTAAAATGTCCCGAGTCAAGTCAGACCTGACCGGGTCAAGTAGGGGACCCGACCGGGTTTGACTCAAAAATCAGATATTCTTTATCCGGGCGATCCTTGGCACGTTCTGGTGTTCCGGGTCACATCCGACCCGACCGGGTCAAGTAGGGGACCCGACCAGGTCTAGCTATTTTCTCAAGGATCTAGTTCTCAACTCAGACCCGACCGGGTGTAGTGCATGACCCGACCGGGTTAGCGTTCCTGACCATTTTTATCTTCAGCTTTTCTCCTTTTCCTTGCTAAAAACACTACTACTATTCTACAACTATAAATGAAAGCAAAAAACAATTACAAACAACATAAAATAAATGTTTACAAACTAACTAAAGAGGAAAGAAAATCCACACAAAGTTAATACAAAAACATACATTTATGCACTATAAACTAGTGCATATCAATAGTAAAAGATCAGGCCTTTCTGATAACATGTAAATGTTTATAAAAAAATTGTTATAAAAAATATATTAGTAAAACAAAGTAATTTTTTCCAGAGGCGGCTTGAGCATTTTGGAGGCCCCAGACGAAAAATATTTATTATGTACAAATCACTTTTAAAATCAGATAAATTGAATAAAAATCGCCTTATGAAAAAAGCATATTCAAAGCCCACGATATAATGTTTGTAATATTCAAAAGGATAAATTTTAAAATTCAAACTTATTCAAAACACAAGGCAAACTTGTACTTGTAAAAGTATTAAGAGACTTCAAGAACGAAACTCAGAGAGAAGGAGTTGAAGAGTCTTAGTTGATTCACTAACCAAGGACTCATGTCGACGGCGGGCAGTGAGGCATATATACAGTAGCCGATTAGCGGTCTGTGTTGGGCAGTGAGGCATATATACAGTAGCCGAGAAGCATTTTAGAGTTGATTAGGAGCATTGGATATCAGTGAGGTGTTAAAGACAATGTTTTGAAGACAAAAGAGCTCTAGAATTGGCTACGGGATCAAAAGAAGACGAATAGAGCTTGAAAATAACAGTCAGGATGACGTTCTGTCAATCGTTCAAGCATAGCTTTTCTTAGGAACATCCAAAAAACATGATTCAAGTTTCATATGAAAGCCAACTTCAAGAGCTAAAAATCACATTAATACACCATTGTGAGAATCTGAGAGAAGCAAGGTGAAAACAGACAATGAAGTCAGACAACCTCTGTTGAGATTTCAGAATGCGACCTTCCACCATTTTATTCATATATTTTTATTGGATGATTCAAATCCAGTTTTGCAAGTTGTGTTGGATAGAAGACTTCATTAGCTACAACTTTGATGAAGGAAACAAAGTCAAAAGTGAAATATAAAGTTGATTTCTGCTTGCCGTTGTCGTTTGGTGTATTGGCGGTCTGCGAATAACACCGAATACTAATACCGGAGTAGAATTTTTTGGAAGCCCCCTTGGTAGTTGAGGCCCAAGGCAGTTGCCTGGCCCAACTGCCCTCAAAGCCGCCCATCCAAATACGAATATAACACATCAAAGAAAGTACTACATAGTAAAATAGACGGTTAGAAAAATACATTATTTTAGTATTTGATAAGTAATATCCGGTTGAGCCTACTATATGCTTAAAGCGGCCGAAGGAAACAACTAGTAACTATTGCTTGGAATAAAGAATTTTACATTAGGGAAAGACGTGACAGATATATCGTATAAGTAGTAACTTTTTCGTGTCACAATTTACATGATAGGAGAGAACCAAATAAAATTAGCAAACAATTATCAATGTATCGTGAATATACATGAGAGAAATAGATCAAAAAATTAACATTCATGCACTAATCGTTAATGAATCAAAAGAAATGGTAAATGATGGAGTATATGGGTCTAGACCCCAGGACCCACATACTCAGAAGAACAAGAGGCACAGCTATCGCTCAGTTGGACCTCCGTCGGCCAGATAGCCCTCCATCGTCCAGAAGGACATCAACTCAGAACATGATCCAGAAGTCAGGAGAACCAGGTGTCTCCGTCGGCCGGGTCTCCGTCGGCCAGACCTCCGTCGGCCACAGAGAGCTCACAGAACCGGATTTCATACTTAGTCATTTCTACATATTTTGTACTCGGCCCAATAGTGGTCCCATTGTAAATGGGCCTCCCAAGCCCATGACTTGGGAGCCCAGCCCACATTTCCTCTATAAATACTCCCCTTGGGAGTAGTTGTAGGGGTTGAGAAATCATTTATTACAACACATATTGCATTTCTCTCTCTAGCTCTCACTTCTCTCTAGAATATATACTCTATCATTTGGCGCTTTCATTGAGAGCTAGAACAATCAAGTTAGCATCCTTCGTCGCTACCAAGCACAAGCTAACTGAAGATGGGAAGAGCAAGGTCAACCCGCAACCTCATCGGCAAGACGATCCCCGAGGCTCAGGAGGGTCGTGAGCGCTCCGGTGATGCTACGACCGAGAAGGCCGCGGAAGAGGAAATCTTCCTGGAGACAATCGACCCCACAGCTGATCTATGCATTCAACTCAACGGCACCGCTCAAGACACTCGTATCGGCCTTGAGAATAAACGCATGGAGAAGGGAGACCATGCATCGGGGCAACAGACTACTCCCGTTGTTGACCCTCAGCTCCAGGCCGGTGTATCGGCCATCATAGCCAACCTGGCTCAGAATCCCACTGTCCTCAGCGCTCTCATGCCTAGGATGGGGGTGAACACTACTCCGCCGCCTCTGCCGCCCCAACCGTTAGTCATGAAGATAGGCAACGTCGAAAGGGTTGAAGCCCAGGACACGTCGTCATCCCACTCCCACTTTGCTTCTCCGCTTGGAGCTGGACCGACCCCAGCGCGTGGAAAAGCCTCGGCCTTTAATAGGTTAGTTGACATGCGTCGTCGGCCAACATCAGAGAGGATGGAGGGAAGAATTGGTGAACGTGAGCCTGGCTCACCAAAGGAAAGCTTTGGGTCCATATCCCGGACAGCGGATCGACCTTGCCTGGACAAAGGCAAAGTGAAGTTGCATGAAGGTGACGTGCGTCAACACGGATCACGCAGCCCGCATGCAGACACAGGGCATCACCATGGCCGCCAAGGACCCCCGAGACGAGGTCATCGCCCAGCTCGAGCGAAGGCTCGCTCAGATGGAGGCGAATCAGCTTGCCGCCACTCCCGCGGGCAACTCATCCAAGGATCTTGGTTTCAACGCCCTCCTACACAAGGTCAGCGTCATGGAGAGGGAGTTGGCCGAGGGACGAGGTGATCCCATCATATAAATCAGGACGAGGACTCCCTTCACTACAAGGGTACTCTCGGCCCCTATTCCCGAGAAGTACCGAGGCAACGCCATCAAGCCTTTTGAAGGCCGCACCGACCCCCAGGAGCACTTCAGCCGTTATCAGATTAACATGCTGATGGTGAATGCATCAGATGAGTACCTTTGCCGTTGGTTCCTTTCCACTCTTGAGGGACCAGCGTATGAACGGTTCAACGCGCTCCCTGAAGGAAGCATAGACTCATGGCAAGATCTTGCCCAACGCTTCCTCACCCACTTTGCTGGGAGGAAACGCGTAAAGAAGTACTTCACCCATCTCCTATCTGTCAAGCAGCAGCACGATGAATCACTCCGCTCTTTTATTGACCGATGGACGAGGGAGACTTACGAGGTCGAAGGGCCGATGAGCGCACCCTCCTTGTCCTTATTCAGGGCTCCCTCCGTAGCACCCCGTACGCAAGGAGCCTCATCACTGACCCGCCGAGGTCATACACGAAAGCGCTCCACCGAGGGAACTTATACGCTGACGTCGACGAGCTCCACAACCACAAGAAGGATGGAGGGCACCCCTCCAAAAAGACAAACTCTACGCAGGCTCCAGACGCATCCTCGGCTGGGGACCGAGGTCAGGAAGGACAGAACCGCCAAGGGTCTGGCGGGCAGAACAAGAAGGATCGCCCATGGCATCCAAGGATTCAAAGGCCGAGGACCCCCCTCACACACTCGGTCAGCTCTATCCTCAATTGTGCCGAGGAGCATGATCTCATTGAAAGGGATCCCCGGTCGGCAAAGGAAATCTACGCCGTCCACCAAGGGGGTACCTACTGCCGTTACCACAAGAATACCTCCCACAACACCGACGGTTACGTCACGCTGAAGAGAGCCATCGAGCGGATGATTCGCTAGGGGGAACTCTCCCAATTTGTTAAAGGTGGCCCACACAAAATACGTGGGTAAACACCAGAAAAATGGGGGCGAACCCTCTACGAAGAAACTTGAGATTGGCAGACTCAGCGACGACGACGAAGACTTCAAGGAGCCACCTCCGGAGAAGAATGATGTGAGTTTTCTCGCACTTAAAATAGATTGTAGAATAGTGGTGTAAGTACGAGTATCGTCTCCACAGGGACGGACAAAAGGGAATTAAGAATTAAATAAATTTAGCGATTAAAAATAAATAAAATAAATGCGTCGTGCGAGATTTGATTGATTGGGAAAATTAACTTGCAATTAAACGAATACTAAAGCTAGGGGATTCTTTCTAATTAACGACGAAGGGAATAGGGATTGATTCCGGGGTAACCAGATTTCTGCCAGATCAGGTCTAATTATATGAAATTAGTTTAATTGAGCCTAACTAGTCATTACTAAGTTCTTACCGCTCTCGCGGCGTAGAATACAATAATTTAGGGGATCAGGCTGATCTCTCATGGGACAGGATCCTAAATTATTGCCAAGACGAGCGAGCTTACTGCCCCTTAATATCTACTAACCTCTTAGCGAACGATTAAGTGTGTGTGAATTTGTCCTAGAATAAATTAGATCTCTCTTAACTTATTCTACAAGCAATTGTAATTCTAGCGCGCGTTCTAGGTTACAAGAGATCAGTTAAATTAATCAAACACAAATTAAAAGGCATTCATGCAATTAATCCATCAAGAATCTAGCCATACATCATGATTAACCCCTTCATCAAGCTCCCCCTTGAAAACGGGGGTTTACAGGATGTTTAAATAGAAAAAACGGAGCAATTCTGACCGAAATAGGACACCGGGAGCGCACGCACGGCACCCACGCACGGCGTGCGTCCCCCAGTGCGTCCGATTGACATTCACGCATTTATTTGCCACGCACGGCGTACGTCCCCCCACGCACGGCCGTGCGTGGCTGCCAGTGAGTTCCAGGAGAGTATGGGACGCTTTATGCTGATTGGCCGATGTTACACCGACTTGATCACCCATGCCTCCACTTGATGATGTCACAATCTGGCATTAATTGCACCTGGCCACCTGCTGGTTGTCCGTTGCCCGAACGAGATAATGGGCCCTGTAAAACATTGTTGATTTGGCCCAAGTATGATGTATGACCCGAACCCCGTTCGGTATGTCTGTTTTCTGGGCCAGCCTTTACATGGCCCGAACCTCGTTCAGTATGAATATCTCACTGGGCCTACTTATCATAAGGTAGTGGACTCGTTGTTTGGGCTGGATGCCTTGGGTCTTTAATCCGGGTATTGGGCCTCCGGGTCAATATCCCAACATGGTTTATCATAAATATAAATATGTAATTATTTTTTCAAACAAATTGCCCAAACAAAACAATAAAAACAATAATCATAGTTTAAAAATTAAGCACAAAATATATATGCTCATATTTTTCACGAGCCAAACCTAATTGGATTAGGGGTATGTTTGGCACAACTAGCTGAAAAGATATTGATAGAGTATATCTAGAGAGAAGTGAGAGCTAGAGAGAGAAGTGCAATAATATGCTTCAATAGAATGAATTTGTCACCCCTATAACTACTCCCAAGGGGAGTATTTATAGAGAAAATTAGGGTTGGGCTCCCAAGCCTTGGGCTTGGGAGGCCCATTTACAACAGGACCGCTGCTGAGCCGAATACAAAGCCACTAATGGGTTGTACAAATGAGTAAGTATAAAATCCGGTTCTGTGAGGTCTTCGTGGCCGACGAGGGTGTGGCCGACAAGGGCACGACCGACGAGGGCGCGGCCGACGAGGGCACCCGGGTTCCTTGGGCTCAGGACCATAATCTGAGTTGGCACCTTTTCGGCCGACGGGGGTCCCTTGGCTGACGAGGGCGCCACTCAGTGTCTTGTGTTTTCTGTTCTTCCGAGTATGTGGGTTCGGGGGCTCAGACCCATATACTCCATCAGGAGTCCCCCACTCTCTAAGCTGAGACGTAGACGAAGTGAAGGAGAGTAGATTCCCGTGCTTTAGTGCTTTCGGCCGATGCGGGCATTCCCAAGCCGTCAGCTGTTGCGGCGTTGGCGCTGTTTCCATTTTGGTGATCATGTTCTGTGCTTTGGCCGTTACCTGCTCCTCGCTGTGGGCGGGGAGGCCGTTGTTTCCTTGATGTGTTTGTTTGGGGACAATAAGTGTCCTGCTTCAATGATGGCCGTTAAAGGCACGCTTTCCCTTTCTTGGACGTTGATGGTTTGAAGTTTGTGTTTGGGCCGGTGAGGCCACTGAGGTTGAACCTTGCTTTGAGGACGATGGCGTCCTTTCCTTTGGGTGGCCGATGAGGGTGTTTGCGCCCTCCTTTTGGCCGTCGCTGATTGGCTTTCGTGTTGTTGGCCGAAGAGCCCATCATGATTAACTGTTGGCGGAGGACGATGAGTGTCCTTAGCTTAGGTGGCTAGTTGGCCGTTGCTGATGACGTTATGTGCCTTTGTCCGACGAGGCGCAGTGTGATACATGCCAATGTGGCCATGCTTTGTTACATTTGTGTTTGCATTTTTCCTTTTGTTTTGTTGAGGCCGGTGTAGTCTCCCAGTCCCCCCACTGCTTCAGGCCGAAGAGCGTGAGGGGTGAAGGAGTTGCTTTAGTCCCTGGCCGAAGCGGTCTCTCCGTAGTCCCCCTGAATCCAACCCTCATGGCGATTTTCTGGCCAAGGTAACCCTGTGGGAGAACCTTTGTGCGCAGATCGCTTGTAGAGAGTTATCATCAAGGGTCATTACGAGGAGCCGATGGCTGTGGGTTCTTTGTTCCTTTGGATCTGTGGCCGTTACGGGCATTCGTTATGTTCCTAGCCGTTGTCATCCCCTCATTGTTTGGCATTTGTGATCTTGGCAAGCGAGTAGGCCGTTGTGGGCGCTTGCTGGCACTTGTGAAGCCGTCCAGTGTGTAGGCCGTAGAGTCTGATTCGCGAGTGGGCTCCCATTGATATGTAGCTTGGCCCGTTGGTGACGTGGTGGCCTCCCATTGGTGGCCGTTGATGTGGCCATTGGGAGGGTGCCACGTGTAGTGACCGTTGGGTGGGGGGTTCTATAAATACCCCTCCCCCTCCGATCAGAAATCTTATTTGCATTCTGAATTGTCGAAGTGCTGGCCAATTTTCTAGAGAGATAAACTCCCAAGCTTGTTCTTCGTGTTCTTCGTGTTCAAGGTTAGTGTTCATCGCAATCTTCTGCACTTTTCATACTTTGCTTCCTAGGCTAGTGATCTAGTGTTGGGCATTTGAACACCCTTAGATCGTAAGTCATTCTCCTTAGGCTCGTAGTAGTAGTTATGATGAAGAGTTTGAACGAAGACTACTATCCGTACGACGACCAGCCCTCCACTAGGTCACTCGACTATGAGGTGCTCGAGGAGTTCGAGGAGGAGATACAACACTTAAGTCCCTACAAATCCGAAGAGCCGGTGGACGACGAAGTCGAGGACGAGGAGTCCGCCTCGTCTTCAAACGGTGAGGACGCAGGTGTGTCCCGAGTGGTGGACGGGGCGTCCACTTCAGCTGTTATTCCATGCCCGAGGCCGGTGTCTGCCGTTAAGGGAGCTGGTAAGCCGAAGAGAGTGAGGAGGCCGAACAGTGGGCCGGGCATCTCCTACCTGGATCTCACAAACATCTTCCTGATCAAGCCGGAGAGCAGCGCGGCCGACTACCTTGTTGCCCAGATGTACGTGGGGCCGTTCGGGCGGGTTAGGGCACCCAGGCCGACGGACCATGTTCTTCTTCCGCCACCGGGATACTTTGGAGTATACCCGATGAGTTTCGCTAAGGGGTTGAGGTTTCCCCTTCACCCCTTCATCACTGAATACCTTGACATGGTAGGGCTCCCTCCGGCCTTGCTGACGCCGAACAGCTATTCTTTGATGGTGGGGTTTTTGCTTCGCTGTGAGGAGCTGGGCTACAGGCCGACGACGACCCTTTTCATGAATCTGTATCAGATCGGCCGAGGAAGCCACAAAAACTGTGCGGCCTATGCTACTCTTCAACAGCTGCCGAAGAAGAGGAGCTTCACGGACTTGCCTTCGTCCATTCATGGGTGGAAGAGCAAGTTCGTTTTTGTATCCCTTGGTGAGAGTGGCACCGAGTTTCCCTCTCTCGTCCATACCGGGAGGTTTAATCTGCATGACCCGCCGAAGAGCTCTATCTTGGACGCTCAGGTGGAGGCTTTCTTGGAAGGGGGGCCGAGGAGCGTGAAGGATTATATCACTGAATACAAGATGACCGCCCTCGGCTTCTTGAGATACCATGTGTATGGCGATAAGGAGGATGATCTCCAACTCTGGCCGAGGATGACCACCACCTTCGAAGAGGCTGACGGCCCGGATTTGGGCATTCCTGCTGAGGCCGATGGTAATTATTTCTTCGGCTTTCTTTCTTTATGATTTGTTCTTTTGCCTTACTAACATGTTGTTGTTTTTTCCTTGTGTAGATTTTGTCATGGATCGTCGTTCCATCATGGCAATTGCTAAGGCCAAAGCGGCCGAGGAGTTGGCTGCAAAGGCGGCCGAGGCGGCCAGACGTGCCGCGGCCGAGGGAGGTGGGGCTACTGCTGGTGCGGCCCCAAAGCCTGCCCAATCCAAAAAGAAGAGGCCTCCTACTGACGGCCAGAAGAAGTTGACGGAGGCCGGCCTGAACATCGCCAAGAAGACGAAGAGGGCGTCGTCTCCTTCACAGGCTACTGAGGCCGGCACCCATACCGTCCCCAGTGTGGACGATAGTGGTCCTGTTGTGGACCTCACTGCTGCTCCCAGCGATGCTGCCCAATCGCTTCCCCTCGTCCAGGAGCCGCGGACGAAGAGGGCTGGCAAGGATATTGCTGCTGCCACCTACCAGAAGGTGGTGGAATATCCCGTCGGCGGGGGTGTGTTTGACGATGTCGTCCTTGGCCACGACGTCCTGGCCCAGGCCATGCCAGCCAAAGATAGGGCCTATCTGAAGAAGCTCGGGGACGTGAAGGTGTACGAGGGCGGGATGGACCTCCTCGTCCAAGTAAGTTCCCTGCCTTCTAATGTGTCGTTTTTCTCGTCGTCCAAGTGATTATTTGTCTGAGTCTTGGTTTGCCCTTTTTGTGCAGAGTGCCTTTATGCTCATGGAGAGCCACAAGAGGCAGTACCGGGAGATAGCTCGGCTGAAAGAGCTTGAGCAGAAAGCTGCCTCGGTCGATGAGGCGGTAGCTTGCCTGGATCGGCTCTGGGAGGATGCTAAGGCCCTGCAACAGAGGGCCGATGAAGCCGCTGCAGCCAGGGACGATGCCCTGGCCAAGCTCGAGGAGAGCCAAAGGGCGCTGGAGGGCGAGCGGCTCAAGAACGAGGAAGCCGTGAAGGCGAGAGCTGAGGCCGAGGCTGCCGCTGTGAAGGCTGCTGACCAGGCCGTTGAGCAGTTCCTGGCCGAAGGGTGGAAGGCCGATGAGAGTCTCCCCTGGTGTTATGAAGTGGTGGCCGCCAGGCTTGAAAATTGGGGGATGAACTCCCCTGCCGGCCAGGAGTATTTCAGTAGGGAGATGGTCGTTTACTATAGCATGGGCCAGGAGCGGATGCAGAGGCTCCTGTGTCGGCGGCTGTCTCGTGCTCTGAAGGCCATGAATTACACATCTGGGTGGGCTAGACGGAACTTGAAGCTTCCAAAGCTGATGAAAGATCCTGAAGAGCAGGCCAAGCTTCCTCTGTCGGAGCGCGAGTCCCCCATTGAGAGTTCCGGCCTCGGCGAGCCGGATTACACGGAGTTTGATTTCTTGGACGATTCCACCAGTGCTGCGGCTGCCGGCGGCCAGGAGGCTGAGGCCGAGGAGGGAGCCGAGGACGTTGAAGAGCCAGCCGCGGATGGAGGTGCTCAAGAGGCTTGATCGGCTGCTCCCCGCTCCCTTGTAATTAGCTTTTTCATTTTGTGCCCAATTGATGTAATGGCCGAAGCGCCCACAATTGTACTGAATTGATTATAAATGAAAGTTTTTGCTGCCCTGCTCGGCTATGAATTCCTTGTATGCTTATTTTCCTTTGCCATTTCAATTCTGAAATTTGTCTAAGTGTAGAAGTTGCAACTTAGGTCACCCGCGAGTACCTGCTACGTCCTTGAGTTAGTCCATCCTGTCCGGTGGCCTGGTCGGCCTGGCCGTCGTTTCTTTACTATCATAACACTTAGGATTTATTCAAAAAAATTCCTAAGTGTTTTGGGTCCTCGTAGTTGCATTCTTTCCGGCCTGGTGGCTTGGTCGGCCTATCCGGTGTTGCTGTACTATCATAACACTTAGGATTTTTTTTTAGAAATTTCCTAAGTGTTTTGGGTCCACTTAAGTGCTTCCCTTTCCGTCCCTGATCGTGGTGTCCGTTCCGTCCTGGCGTTGTCCCGTTCTTCTTTTTGTTAGAATTTTCCTAAGTGTTTAACTTCAGGTGGATGGGTGTTCTTATCGTCCTGGTATTGGATTTCTCATTGTTGACATATGCTTTTGAACCAGTGTCGTTGTCGGCCTGCATCCTTGTGTTGTGGCCGATAGGGGCATCTTCACCTTACTCTTTTGAACTTTGAATTTTTTCTAAGTACATATGCAAGGCGTAGGTAGCTAACGGCCTTGGAGTATACAGGTACCCGCTTCGTCTAGAGTTCCTCCATTCGAGTACTTAGAAATTTTTCTAAGTATAAATGTAAGACATGGTTCCTTCTTTGCGGTACCGCTGCCGGCTAAGAGATGGCCCACCATCATCGACCAAGGCTTGGATTTGTGGCCGATGAGGGTTCCCCTTGCTTTCCCCAAGAGAAAGGCCTGGATTTGTGGCCGATAAGGCATAGTTCCTTCTTGAGGAACTTTTTCCTCAGAATTCTCTAAGTGTTTGGTAAACACTTGATCAAATTCCCCAAGAACTTTCGCTTGACCAACAGCCTTGGTTCCAGTGCCTGTATCGGCTATCCGGGATGCTGTGGCAAGTAGGGATTGTTTCTTGATTGCTGGATTCTTCCGTGGGTGTGATAAGTGCCCGCTTCGTCCTGGTCATCCTCAGGATTGTGATTCCTTGTTTCATACCGAGCGTTGGTGCTTCAAAGGACTGTGGCCGATGAAGGTTACCTCTCGCGTGTCACCCAACCGATTCGGTTAGGGTTTTATAGGCGTATGTTTCGGCCTTGACCATTCCCTTGTTGTGTGTGGACGTGTCGTCCATGTTACCTGTCAGTGGTAATACACTTGTGTTCAACTGATATGTACTTGGCCAAATTGGGCCTGAATTGTGGGGATTTTATTTTTTCATTGCTCGAGGCCGGCTAGTGTGCACGGCCGTCGGCTTCCCTCTTTTTCCCTTATATATATTTTTTTTTTTCGTTTCCGGGGAGTATCCTTCTTTCAGGCTTCGGCCGAAGGGTGTGCTCGTCCTTCGGCTGGTTCGGACTTCGTTTATAACGTCCGTGATCTCAGGGCGGGTCCCGTCGCCTATTTATGACGCGGGCTAGACTTTTGGTCGGTTTCCAACGGCTGTCGTTGCCCATCCCCGAGTTTTGGGATTTTGTCACCTCGGCCATGATTTCAGGCCTGTCGTCCTGCGATCTGGCGCGTGGACGACGCGGTGAGCTTCCAGTTTCAAGACGTGGGCCGTTTGCGGGCCCCTCGTCCTGGGGACATCGTCGGCCATACCTGAGCGTTTCACTTCTAGGCTTACGGGGCTAGGACGATGTGCTCTCTCAGCTAGGCCTGAGCCCTTCGCTGATACAAAATACAATAGAGTGCCAGAGCTTGTCGCTCGTAGGCTACAAATGCAAGGGGCCACGTCGGCCATGCCTGAGCCTTTCGCTCTAAGTTGGCCGACGGGGCACCTGCTAATGTTTTACTTTAAATTCCAGAGAAAAAATCAGGAGGAACATGATTTTATTCATAAGTGGCTCGAGGCCGAGGGTGGCATTCAATCAGTAACCCCTTAAGGGGTAAGGGCTTCGCCGTCTGCACCTCTTTCGGATTCCCGATAAAACTTCACCAGATGGTGTACATTCCATGTTCGTGGTACATTGGACCCATTCGGGCGTTTAAGCTTGTAGGTGTCGGGTTTGACCACGGCACTGACGATGTAGGGCCCTTCGTACTTCAATGCTAGCTTGCCACCCTCTGTCGGCTGGCTTGCTTCCCTTCGGCGGAGGACGTAGTCCCCCACCTGAAATTCCCGGGAACGTACCTTGGCGTCATAGTATGATTTTACTTGACGCCGGTAGTTCTCTGCTCGGACGTAAGCTTGCTCACGCCTTTCATCGACCAGGTGCAGGTCAATCTTCATGTTCTCTTCGTTGGCGTCAGGCTCATATTGTTCCACCCGTCGGCAGGGGATGGCAACTTCCGTGGGCGCCTTTGCCTCGAAGCCGTAGCATAGGGCGAAATGTGTTTCACCCGTCGCCCTCCTCGGCGTGGTTCTGTAGCACCACAGGATGTTGGGGAGCTCGTCGACCCAACTACCTCCTGCGGCCTGGAGCTTCTTCTTCAGCCCCTCCATTATTGTTCTGTTGGCGTTCTCGACCTGCCCGTTGCCCTGAGGGTAGGCAACGGAGGAGAAACGATGCTTTACCCCAAACTCCCGGAGGAGCTCCTGGAAAGGGGCTGCCTCGAATTGGGTGCCGTTGTCTGATATAATCTCCTGGGGGACGCCGAAGCGTGTGATGATGTTCTTGTAAACAAATTTTTGGCATCTGGCCCCCGTGATGCTGGCCAGGGGTTCCGCCTCGACCCACTTGGTGAAGTAGTCGACGGCGACGATGATGTAGCGGTTGTTCCCGGCGGCTCTGGGCAGGGGGCCGACCAGGTCAATCCCCCATCTAGAGAATGGAATTGCAGTGCTGACGGGGGCGTAGTTGACGGCTGGCCAACCAGGGGCCTTCTGGAGCACCTGGCACGTGGTACACCTCCTGGCCAGATCCGCGCAGTCTCGCGCCATCGTCGGCCAGAAGAAGCCCTGGACGACGAGACGTCGGGACATGCTGAAAGGGCCCTGGTGCGAGGAGCAGACGCCGCAATGAACTTCTTCCATGGCCATGTCGGCCTCGTCCTGGTGCAGGCATCGGAGGAGAGTGCCATTATAGGACTGTTTGTAGAGTTTGCCATCTTCGATGGTGTAGCTTGGGACCCTGAGTTTGGCAAGTTTGGCCCTCTCCTCGCCCGGGGGCAGCTCCCCCGCTGTGATGAAGGTGGCGATGTCGGAGATCCAGTCCTCTGGTCGCTGTTGGACGCACAAGACGGGGCTGGCATGGATGTTGGACATGCTCAACTCCTCGATCTTGGCCAACTGGGAGATGTGCTCCGGGGTGTCCGAGCTGAGTTTGGAGAGGATGTCGGCTTCGGCGTTCTCGGCCCTTGGGATCTGAGTGATCTCGTGGGTTTCAAACGCTTTCAGCAACTCCTCTGCCGCTTGTTTGTACTGTTTCATCCGGCCTTCCTTTGCTTCGTACGATCCCTCCACCTGGCCCACTACCAGTTTGGAGTCGCACTTGATTTTGAGGTGCTTGGCCTTGAGGCCGGCGGCGAGTCTGAGACCGCTGAGGAGGGCCTCATACTCGGCTTCGTTGTTGGATACCCTGAAGTTGGAGCGGATGGAATAGTAAGCTCTGAATCCTTCAGGGGATATGAGGACGACGCCGCCGCCGCATGATTTTACGGCCGACGAGCCGTCAGTGAACAGGGTCCATGTATCGTCCGGCTCCGGCCCGGGGTTGGCGACGGCCGTCTCCCTTGTTGTGCATTCAATGACGAAGTCGGCCAAGGCTTGCCTCTTGATAGATGGCCTTGGCTTGATCTCAATTTGAAATTGGCTGAGGAAGATCGCCCATTTCACCATCCTGGAGGAGCTGGTGGGGCTCCTCATGAGTGCGCCGAGAGGCTGTTGGGTTAGCACATGGACGGCATGGGCCTGGAAGTAGTGTCCCAGCATCTTCACCGTATGGACGATGGCCAACACCGTCTTCTCAATGGGGGGGGTACCTGAGCTCGGCCTCCCTGAGTGTCTTGCTGATGTAGAAGATGGCCTTTTGCACCCCTTCGTCCTCACGGATGAGCACGGAGCTGATGGCCGACGTGCTCACCCCTAAGTACAAGAAGAGGGTTTCGCCAGCTTTGGGCTTGGAGAGCACGGGTGGGGACGATAGGTACCTTTTCAATTCGTCCAATGCTTCCTGGCACTCCGTCGTCCACCTGAAGCTGTTGGCTTTATGCATGATCTGGAAGAAAGGGAGTGCCTCTCGGCTGACCTGGAGAGGAACCGGTTCAGGGCCGCCAGGCGCCCCGTCAGTCGCTGTACATCCTTGACGTTGCGGGGCGGCTCCATGTTGATGATAGCCTGTGTCTTCTCCGGGTTTATCTCGATGCCTCTCCGGCTGACCATGTAGCCGAGGAACTTGCCACCCTGGACGCCGAAGGCACACTTCTTGGGGTTGAGCCAGAGCCTGAACTCCTTCATGATTTCAAATATTTCCCGGAGGTCGTCGGCGTGGGAGGAGGCCTGCCTGCTCTTGACGATAATGTCGTCGACGTATGCCTCCATCGTCCGGCCAAGGACCGCTCTGAAGATCTTGGCCACCATCCTAGTGTAGGTGGCACCGGAGTTTTTGAGTCCAAAGGCCATGACGAGGTAGCAAAAGATTCCCTCTGGGGTCATGAATGCCGTCTTCTCTGCGTCATCTTCATGCATGGAGATTTGGTGGTACCCTCTGAAAGCGTCAAGGAACGACATCAACTCGCACCCCGCCGTCTCGTCCACCAGCTGATCAATGTTGGGGAGAGGGAACGGGTCCATGGGGCACGCCTTGTTCAGGTCAGTGTAATCAACACACATCCTGAATGTTGGCGGCTTCTGGGCGAGGACGACGTTGGCCAACCACGTCGGGTACTTCACCTCTTTAATGTGTTTGATTGAGAGGAGCATGGCGACCTCCCCTTTGACGAAGTCCCGCCTGTCGGCGGACAGGTAGCGCCGCTTCTGCTTGATGGGCGTGGAGGCCGGATCGACGGTCAGCCGGTGAGTGATCACCTGGCGGCTGATGCCTGGCATATCGTCCGGGCCCCACGCGAAGACAACGGCATATGACCGTAGGACGAGGAGGATGGCGTCTCGTTGGTCCTGAGGGAGTTGCTTCCCGACTCTGAGAACCCGCTCCGGTCGGGAGGTATCCAGAGGGATTTCCTCGACCTCCTCGGCCGGCTCCGCATGTGGCCTCTCCTCGTCCTTGGCAACGGCTGCCGTGATGGTGTCTATCCTCTGGCCTTCCCTCTCGGCCGGCCTCGTCAGCTTAAGGTAGCACGCTCTGGCTATCCTCTGGTTTCCTCTGGCGTAGCCGATGCCGTCATTGGTGGGGAACTTCAGACATAAGTGCTTCATGGAGATGATGGCCTCCAAGTCCTCCAGCGCTGGCCACCCCAAGATCAGGTTGTGGGCGCACTGGAGGTTGACCACCATGAACTCCATGTCAATCTTGGCGTGGTGGGGGCCGTCACCGAATTCCACGGGGAGGACTATCGTGCCCTCGGCGTCGATAGAGTCCCCGGTAAAGCCGGATAACGGTGTCTTGATCGGCTTCAGCAGAGCTCTGTCCAGCTTCAGCTACCTGAAGGTATCCAGGTACATCACGTTGACGGAGTTCCCCGTATCGATGTAAGTGCGGTGGATGATGGAGTCACCGATCTCACACCGGATGACGAGGGCGTCCCTGTGTGATTCCGTACCCGGAGGCAAATCCTTGTCGGTGAAGGTGATCGCCTCCGTCCGCTGCCTCTTCGGCTGGGGGGGAACGTGGGACACCTCCCCTATGTAGAGGGATTGGGCCCATTTCTTTCTCTGAGTGGCGGAGACCCCCCCAGTGTTTCCACCTACGATGAGGTGAATGTGATTCTTCTTTGGCGGGGGCTCTTCGAAGTCCTCGTCGTCGCTGAGCCTACCAATCTCCCGCTTCTTCGCAGAGGGTTCGCCCCCATGTTCGCCGGTGTTTACCCATGTGTTTTTGCGTGGGCCACCTTTAACAAACTGGGAGAGTTCCCCCTGGCGAATAAGGCGCTCGATGGCCTTCTTCAGTGTGATGCAATCGTCGGTGTTGTGCGACGAGTTCTTGTGGAACCGGCAGTATGTGCCGCCCTGCTGGATGGCAAGGATCTCTTCGGCCGGCCGAGGAGCCTGCTCGATGAGGCCGTGCTTCTCGGCATAATCGAGGATGGTGCCGACCGGGTGAGTGAGGGAGACCCCCGGCCGTTCCAACCTCGGCCGCCAGTGGCGATCTTTCTTACTCTGTCCACCAGAGCCGTGACGGCCCTGGGCACCCTGGCCGGCCGGGGACGGACCCGGGGCCGGCGAAGGATTTGTCTTCTTGGAGGGATGGCCCCCCTCTCTCTTGTGATTATGGAGCTCGTCGGCGTCGGCGTACAAGCCTCCGCGCTGGAGCGCCTTGGCGTACGACCTCGGAGGGTCGGTGATAAGGCTCCTAGCGTATGGGGAGCTGTGGAGGGCTCCTTGGTACAAGGCGAGAAGGGTGCGCTCATCGGCCCCCTCGACCTCCTCGGTTTCCCTCGTCCACCGATCGATGAATGACCGGAGGGACTCCTCGTGCTGCTGCTTGACGGAGAGGAGGTGGGTGAAATACTTCTTCGCACGCTTCCTCCCGGCAAAGTGAGTGAGGAAGCGTTGGGCGAGATCCTGCCATGAGTCGATGCTCCCTTCGGGGAGCGCGTTGAACCACTCGTACGCTGGCCCCTCGAGAGTGGAGAGGAACCAACGGCAGAGGTATTCGTCGGACGCGTTCACCATCAACATGTTGTTCTGATAACGGCTGAAGTGTTCCTGGGGGTCTGATCGGCCGTCGTAGGACTTGATGGCGTTCCCCCTGTACTTTTCCGGGATGGGGGCCGAGAGGACCCTGTTGGTGAAAGGGGTCCTGGTCCTGACCTGGATGATGGGGTCACCTCGCCCCTCGGCCAGCTCCCTCTCCAGGGCGCTAACCTTATTCATGAGCGCGTTGAGGTCGGGGTCATTGGAGGCGCCGGCCGTAGGGATGTTGGCCGACTGCTTGGCCTCCATCTGAGCCAGCCTCCTTTCCAGCTGAGCGATGACCTCGTCTCGGGGGTCCCTGGCGGCCGCAGCGGCGCCCGACTGGTTCCTCATGCGCTCGTCGTGAGCCGCATTGATCTGGTGGCGCACGTCGTCTTCGTGCAGCTTCCCCTTGCCCTTGTCCGGGCGGGGCTGGTTCGCTGTCCGGGACACAGACCCCAAGCTTTCCCTCGGCGAGCCAGGACGACGCTCACCAATCCGTCCCGCCATCCTCTCCGAAACCGGACGACGGCGTGTGTCGCCTAGCCTGTTGAAGGCAGAGGCTTTTCCACGCGCTGGGGTCTGCCCGGGCCGAAGAGGGGAAGCAGGGTGGGAGTGGGACGACACCGTGTCCTGGGCCACTACCCCCTCATCGTTGCCTATCTGGTCGGCCAACGGTTGGGGCTGAGGAGGTTGAGTGACGTTCCCCCCGGTCCTTGGCAAGAGTGCGCTGAGGACGGTGGGGTTCTGAGCCAGGCTGGCGATGATGACCGACAGCGAGGCCTGGACCTATGGATCCACGGACGGAGAGGCCGCGGCCATAGGCTGGGCCGGGGCGTGATCCGTCTTCTCAGCTCGTTTCTTGTCCAGGCCGAGGCGGGCATCAGGGGCTCCGCCGTTGAGTTGGTTGCGGAGGTCCGTTGTGAGGTTGAAGGCCTCCTGGAAGAGGTCCCCTCCGCCGACCTGGTCGGCCGTGGCGTCCTCATCGTGCTCCCTGTGCTCTTGGTCCTCAGGGATGGCCTTCACTAGTACAAAAAAGGCTTTTCACATCGGTCAAAAAAGGCTTTTCACATCGGTCAAACAGCCGATGTGGTTCCAGCACATGTGAAAAGTATTGACTTTTGACATCGGTCAAACAGCCGATGTGAAAAGTCTTTCTACATCGGTCGTTTAGTGCCCGATCTAGAAGATAGTCCGAAATGGCGTTTTAATGATATTTCACATCGGTTATAACACATGTAGAAAAGAAACCACATCGGTTATTTTACAACTGATGTAGAAAAGCTTCAATTTTTCCCGGAGCATAGGTTTTTCACATCGGTTATAACCCATGTAGAAAAGATTTCACATCGTTCATTTTATCAACCGATGTGAAAAGCTTCATTTTTTTCCAGAACATATGTGTTTCACATCGGTTATAACCCATGTAGAAAAGATTTCACATCGTTCATTTTATCAACCGATGTGAAAAGCTTCATTTTTTTCCAAAACATATGTGTTTCACATTGGTTATAACCCATGTAGAAAAGCAATCACATCGGTTATTTCACACCCGATGTGAAAAGCTTCAACTTTTTCGGTATTTTTCACGAAAAAAATTTGCAATATGACCCCCGTTTATACTATAACCACATCATTAACAGTATCATCAACTACTATAGCACAATTTTTCACCTGTTCACTTGATCCATCTAAAACAATAACACAAGCTATTTTTCAATTCTTCCACAAATGTTAAACAAGTTCAAGTAACAACTTAGTACATAATAATAAGCTAAACTAAAATAATTCTTGCACAAGTCTAGAGTAATAACACATTGTATAAAGTTACAAGTCTCATCATCACTCAAAAACTTAAACAAAAACGTTCATCATGTGTCGTTGACGGGTTGCGTCATTTCTAAGAAATATGATGCCCAACGAGTTCGTACTTCATCAATCTTTTCTGATGAGAATGGTTCCGGATTGGCGAATCGCTACAAATTAAATAAGAAGATTATTAAAAAACAATACATGGAGCAAACCTATTGAATGTAAATAAAATAATAACGTACCTCATCCCACATTTCAAGAATTACCGCCGAAACAATATTCAACATATGCAACACATAATAACCACATTCATAACTCCCAACTTGCATTTGAGACTACAAGTTAAATCAACATAATTACTAATCAGGAATTACGGTATTTGACTTGGTGCTACACAAATGAAAGTAAAAATAACATACAAAGTAAAGTAGTAAGTATTTACCATAGGAATAATCCGTTTCACTCTTCCCTTTCTTGAGTTGAGCCTACGGCTTGCCTCCATTGCACTATGTAACTTATAATATTAAATATATATATATATATATATATATATAATAATAAATTATTTATGTAATTAAGATATACAATATATATTCAAAAATTAAATAAAATGGAATGTACAACATAAAAGATTTTATATGGTCGGTCCGTGACCAATGATGATGGAAAACTAGCCTAAACTGATCAATCAAGATTTTGACCTTTTTTTTGGTGGGGTGGGGGGTGGGGGATGGAGCACAAAGAAAGAAGAGGGCCCCTACCTGGAAGGTATACCACTCAGTCGCATCATAAATCTTACTCTCAGCACAAACGTATGCACACGCAGTCTCTACCTGCTTTCAAACCAACAGCTACAATTCATCAGTACCAGTATTAGTATGTATAGACATACAAGTTCAAATAGTGGTGCATACCTTCACCAATAGTCCATATAAGAAAGGTTGTGAAGTCTGTTCTAAAAGAGAATTCTGAGGAGGAAAAGAAATGAAGCTGCCTACCTTACCTACTAACCAATTAAGGCCGCCTGCTTCCATTACAGACACAACTGCCTTTTTATGCCACTGCAACAATACTTCAGTGAGAGAGCCACTCACGTCTGTAGAAGGTTCAGTTGTTTCCATGCTACCCCTCAAGACAAAAGACTCCAAGTGACTTCTGTTTAGATGAGCCCTATATATGTTCGACTGCAAGTTGACAAAGCTGCCTATTATAGAAACAGCACGCACTAAAGTATTCTGAAAAACTGCAGTCCTCTCCACAACATTGTTTAGCATATTTCCTTCTGTTGAAAGTGCACTAGCAATGAATGGTCTTGAGTTGCACAACTGTGGCTGAAAATTAGTAATGCTCAAAAATTCAGTCTTTATGTACTCAAGACTTCCGGGTATAAAGGTTATAATGGAAAGGGGAAAATGATGAGCATGTAAAAATGTAGGATGAAAGATCAAGATTGGGTGATCTCTGCAGTAAAAGAATAGATCAAAACACTCCTAGAAGGTTCAGTTTTGTCATGCTGTCCCCTTGAGACAATCACAATAAAACGAATAGAATAGTCAAAGAAGAAGCATGATTAAAATCGTACCCTTCATTAATGCAGTAATCTTCTGGATCCCGCCATAGTAGCCAAAGAGTCGGCAATTGTGCAATGAACGAACCACAACAGCCAAAGCATCTAAGATAGGAAAACCTTCAGATGTTAAGGTAGAGAAAGCTCCCAACTGATCTGCAGTTGAAAGCATTATATTAGAGGTAGTGATATTATATCATTATTGTTAGGGACTAAGGATGAAACAAGAATATGTATTATTGACAAAGAATCAATTTACTGTGGGAAGGAGTTTCTTCTACAGAAAAATGTCTTCAAGCTTTTTGCCAGACACACTTATCAAATGAGAAAGGTTACATTTCCTAAAAACAATTGAGCAGACACGCCCAAAATATTGCAATTTACACAGATTTACAGATGACACGTCTTAAGAACATTCTGTCATAACACATATTGAATTCTAAAATTAGTACAAAAGTACCAACATATTCCTTTGAGTGATAAGGCCAGGTCGAGTTTTTCTCTTTTCTTTTATTGACAGTTAAACCTAGCGAAGTGAACTTGTATGAGTTTGCCAACCTTTTTGTATATCCAACAGCCCGCCCCTCCGAAGAAAGAAAAAACACTGAAATAGTATGTGAAAAGAAAACGCTCAAACAAAAATTTGACAGAATCATGGGGCAAACAGTCCAATAAGCCCAGGAAATAAGCATTGAAGAGACTTGATACGAGAATGGCAAGGGCAGCCGCCAGTGAGATCTCCAGACTTTTTTTAAACACCTATAGTCTATAGAGCGCCATAAAATATAACAGCAACTTACATTCACTAACAATGATGGTTATTTGTGCAAGCTCTTCAGTTAAACATAGAATTATTTCTGCAGGATGACCAAATGAACAGCCAAGTACAACATCAGGGCCATGTTTTGAACCCTCCGAGGTAGATGCACATAACATACCCTCCACAGATTGTTCAATATTAACCGGTTCCCAGTTCTTAAATACAACGAGGAATTGCTTCAAGAAAATTTGAAATGACCTCTTCTTTTCCACCTGAAATTTATGTAAACAACTTATGAGCGCTCCAATGTGGAAAAATGAAAAAGCAAAGAAGTGTATTAGCAGAACACCTCATGTATGATATAATCATTTTCTATTTTTTTCAGCAAGCTATAAATAGAGGAATAATATGAATGCTTAAGTAAAACGGTTCATCTAATTAAAGTATTGAGCAAAGCTTTGGAACTAAATAATAAATGTAGTTGCGTAATAAATTACTGCTACAAAAAACACACAATTAGTGAGATGCCAAATCCTAGAATTGCATTAAATGCCAATGTAAAAGTTTCAGCCTGCTCCTGAAGGATAAAGCAGTCCCTGGGTGCCAAGAAAGAAAAGTGGCAGGATGTGAACGAGCAAAGTTACACTACTGGAAGCATAACTGCATAAGGAATTAAGTTTAAATTGAAAAGGTTTTAGATTGTATCATTGTAGAGACTAGAACTGTCTTTCCAAGGATTTATATTAAATCTGCACCGGAAAGAGGAGATGGAGATTATCATTTGGAATACACATCCACCAGCACATAAAAATGGCATGCCGTCATTCTTACATACTGAAAAGAATGAAATAAAAAATTACCTGAGCACTTTCAGTCAGACAGGACTAGTTAGATCCTTTGATTAAAAAAACTAAATGCAGATCAGGTATGAAAGTCAGTACACCTTAAAAAGTTTTCTGGCGAGATGAAAAAGATAATACATCCCAAATTCAGTAACCTAACTAAGCATGAAAATTTGGCATGTGTTTAAAGGCTTCTTTACAATCTATAACTATCAAAGAATTTATGCATTGTGTCTTTTGTTTCATTATGGTATGGCATTTAAACTTAATAACAAGTATTCATATGTACTTCATTAGATACTTAGTTTAAAAATTAAAACATGTTCTTTCAGTACAATTTGGGCTGAATATAAAGATGATTTATAAATCATTTATTTAGACATTGGCAAGCATAATAATTGACGCCTTGATATCATTATTGAGAGTGGCAAAGCTTCGGCTCCTAGAAAGTGATTTTACCTTGACAAGACTCTGGAATATAACCATGACACGCGAGCTGACATTTTTATGCTAAATAACTTAAACTTGAGAAAAGAACAAATCCAATCCAAATAGTTGCATAAAATCGAAATTGTAAAAATCAAATCGAAATTGAATATTTTTCAATTGGCTTGACTTGAGAAAGATCTCTAGATGAATATTTACTTCTCATAAAAAGAGCTCACATTGAATCTTTCTTCTGAAATTCCCACCACAGCTTGATGGAGTATACGTGCTGAATGTGTTCCAATGATCTGATCCCCACCCTCCCACTTCCTTGGGTTGACATATGACTTTCAGCTTAGCCCAATGATATTTAGAACCATCCTCCTCGTTAACAAAAAAAACAGTTAGCAATCTTCCTATTTAGAAGAGTGATGACTCTTCTAGGTGGAGTAGTAACCACAAGAACATGTAAGGAAATGGAGTTGAGTACATGTCTAATGAAAATCAATTCTACATTATACTTTTTATAGATATTAATCTCTATGTTTTTTATATTTGCAAATAAACCATACTGGCATGCTTCAAAAAGACATTGAAAGGATAGATTTGAGCCATTAAAGAATCAGTTTGGAGGAACCGAGCAACCATTTGCAATTCCATTTGAATTTTGTAGAATTTCTTCCAAACTGTAACAAACCTAACATAGATTTTGTTTGGTAATCATTCTTTCTTTCTGTTTCAAACCAAACCGAACCAAAAACTGATAAAAGCTGAACTGAGATCATCAATATTCCCACCCTAGGTGAAATCATTTTAGTTAACAGCATTGAACAGAAGTAAACATCAATCATTTAATTGAAAAAAAAAGTATAATAATTACACAAAACCACCACAATTTCACTCAGACACTTAATATAAATTCTATTATGCCTAAATATTAAGGATGATTGCAAGTCGGTCAAACGGAATATTATAACACATTCACAATTCAATGAAATCACAATCTAACAGCAATTCAATCAAAAAAAATCAAAAAACTAAAAGTAAACACAAATAGAATTTGGATTTTGGAGAATTGGAGTTGGAGGTTACCTGGAGAGTGGGGGAGGCTCAAAGCCGCAGAGCAGGGGTGGACTTGCAGTTCGTCTTCCTCGCGAGGGCCAGAGTGGAGTTCGTCTTCCTCGTGACCTTGCAGGCCGCAGCTCTAATTAGGGTTTGGGGCCGTGGGATGGGGGGTCTCTAATTCGCGTAAGAAGGGCAGCCGCAGCCGCAGGCCAACAAGCTCAGCCGCAGAGCAGGGGCGGATTTGCAGTTCGTCTTCCTCGCGAGGGCCAGAGTGGAGTTCGTCTTCCTAATTCGCGTAACAACCGCAGCCGCAACCGCAGCCGCAGGCCAAGAAGGGCGAAGTCCGTCGAATGCCCTAACTCGCTTAGGCGCGCCTAGGTCTGAAGTGCTCGAAGTCTTCTTTCCTTCACGCTCTGAAACAGGTCTGAAATCGGAAGTGCAGGCCGGGGCGAAAAAGAATGATTAAACGGATCTTTTTTTTTAATTTCTTCCGCATAGGTTTTAACCGATCTAAAATAAAGTTTCATTAATTCTGAAAAGTACCCCGTTTTTCTTTTCACATCGGTTGCAATTATATCCGATTTAGATTATTTCTTAAAATTTAAAAAAGTACCCCGTTTTGGTGTTTCACATGGGTTATAACTGCAACCTATGTAAAAAAGTTTATAAAAATTATAAAAAAGACCCCATGTTAGTATTCTACATGTGTTTTAAAATAACACATGTAGAAAAGGAGATGTAAAAAGCCTTTTTTGTACTAGTGCTTGCTGACGAGGTTGCGGTTTGACTTAGTTCTTCCCATGATCAGTGGTTAGCTGTGCTTGGTAGCGACGAAGGGTGCTAACTTGATTGTTCTAGCTCTCAACGAGAGCACCAAATGATAGAGTATATCTAGAGAGAAGTGAGAGCTAGAGAGAGAAGTGCAATAATATGCTTCAATAGAATGAATTTGTAACCCCTATAACTACTCCCAAGGGGAGTATTTATAGAGAAAATACGGGCTGGGCTCCCAAGCCTTGGGCTGGGCTCCCAAGCCTTGGGCTGGGCTCCCAAGCCTTGGGCTTGGGAGGCCCATTTACAACTGGACCGCTACTGGGCCGAATACAAAGCCATTAATGGGCTGTACGAATGAGTAAGTATAAAATCCGGTTCTGTGAGGTCCTCGTGGCCGACGAGGGCATGGCCGACGAGGGCGCGGCCGACGAGGGCACCCGGGCTCCTTGGGCTCAGGACCATAATCTGAGTTGGCACCTTTTCGACCGACGGGGGTCCCTTGGCCGACGAGGGCGCCACTCAGTGTCTTGTGTTTTCTGTTCTTCCGAGTATGTGGGTCCGGGGGCTCAGACCCATATACTCCATCAAATATTTTTATGAGCTTTTTAGAAACGGTTAGCTTTTAGTGACAGAAAAGATCTTAAAAGAAAAAGGTAATAGTTGTTTGATAAAAACTGACTATTTGATTTAGTTCTGTTTGGTATGGGTATGTTTGGCACAATTAGCTGAAAAGATATTTTTATGAGCTTTTTAGTAACTGTTAGTTTTTAGTAATTGAAAAGATCTTAAAAAGAAAATGCAGTAGCTGTTTGGTAAAAAGTCGACTATTTGAATTAGCTTTGTTTGATATACAAGTTGATAGGACTAATTAATGCTAGATGCTACAGACTTATTTGAGATGCTACTCACTGTAGCATGTCAAAAAAGATCTTTTATATTTATAAAAGCTCTTAAAAATTGGCGTGTCAAACATACAACTACAAGTTTTTAAAGATTTTTTAAATATTACAAAAGCTAGAAGCTGACAGAAATTTATGCCCGCCAAACATAGTCATACAAGCTCCAAGCCGTTGGAACTAATTAATGTTATAAGTTATAGACTTATCTGCGATGCTACTCACTGTAGCATCTAAAAAAAGATCTTTTATTTTTATAAAAGCTCTTTAAATTTGATATGTCAAACATACAACTATAAGTTTTTTAAGTCTTTTTAAATTATACAAAAGCTAGAAGGCATCCGAAATTTAGGAATAAATCTCTTTGTTTTGTCCGGTAAGCGAAAAAGAAAGAAATAGTTAATCTATTTAGAATACTTACATATTTAAGAAGGTAAGTAAAAATATATGTTCCAAACTAGGAGTAAACAAAAAACTACAAGAAGTGAGGCCGATAGAAACCAAATCGAATAAAACCCAAAGTGACCAAAGCCGACCAAACCCTTCGTTTTTTTCGGTCTACCTTTTGTGATTTTGGATTTAAAACTAATACAAAAACCGGCCGATATGTAGTAAAACTGATGCACCGACCAAAACCAATCAAACCCAAATCAACTACACTTGAATCAAGGATTGCTTCTGAATTCTTGGTTTCCCATTTTTAAAAATGATTGATTAAAAACCGAACCTATGAAACCGAAAACTAACGGTTCGTATACCATACCATCGCCCCACTATAAGCATGCTACACTCGCCACCAATACAACGTCGTTCTAGCATTTCGTATATCATACGACCGTCCCATGGTGCGTATGATATTTCATCCCAAATTGCATTGGATATTATTTTTTATTTCTCTTTTTTAAAAAAATGGTAATAACTTTTTTATTTTTGATCCGATTTTTATAAAATTTATATCAACATTTTTATTTTTCATGATCTTTCAAATGAGACCAATATTGTCTATGTAATTTTAACATATTATAGAACTATTATATTAACCTATGCAAAATATGTAATTTTACGTGTAGAAATATGTAACTCACGTCCAGTCAGGCCAAATGCAACTCGTATGTATAAATATGTAATTCTACGTGTAAAAATATGTAACTTTACGTGTAAAAATATGTAACTCGCGTTCAGACAGGTCAAATACAACTCGTGTGTATAAATATGTAACTCGCGTGTATAAATATGTAACTTTACATGTAAAAATATGTAACTTTACGTGTAAAAATATGTAATTCGCGTTCAGCAGGCCAAATGCAACTCGTGTGTATATATATGTAATTTTACGTGTAAAAATATGTAACTTTACGTATAAAAATATGTAACTCACATGTATAAATACATAATACAATAATTTTTTATATACACAATTTTAAGATAAATTGTGATTTACACAATTATTTTTCTGTATTAAATTTAGTTCGATTTTCCTTATCATCCAATACTCATTAATATAATAGTTCGATAATTTCTTAAAATTGCATAAGCAATATTGGTCTCATTTGATAGATAATGAAAAATAAAAAAATAATATAAAAATTATAAAAAATCGATACAACAACATCCAAGCCGTAATCCCAAAAGATATTGGAGATAAAAATTATAAAAAATCGATATGAAATAAAAAAGTTATTACAATTTTTAACAACAAAAAGAATAAAAAGTAAAAAAGTTCGTTACGGTGCTTACCAAAAATAAAGAGGTTTTCACCTTATATCCGTGATACTTATAATTTGCTGATAAGGAACGAATACACGGTTGGAACTTGGAAGGACCATCCACCCACTAATTAACTTTTTCTTCTCGAGTGGGGAAAATGTCGAAATGGACAAAATGGCAATGCATTGACCCAATACAATACTGCTAAGGAATGGAAGAAACCTAGGGAGGGCCACATGGGAATATGCCCACCGGCGTACGGTGTCAAAGAAATAATAGGACCACCTTTGTAAGAGAACAATGATTTGCTTATTTAATTAACGTAGGTCCTTTAGCAGTTTAATTTAATACCACTACTCCGTATCGAATAGAGTTCACCTTTTTGTGTAATCTCTAGATGTATTTTTTTTATAATTCAGATGTCGGTGTTTGAGCTCCTCTAATCTTAGAATCTATTGACTACCCCCAAAACCTCTAGACGATCAAATTCGGATATTATCGCAGTCAGTCTTCGTCGGTACTGGTACTACAGGACGAATCCAACAGAACTTTCTTTCAACTGAATCCAGAAGGGTTCTCCTACTATGCAGGGTTTCCTTTCATCTGTATCCAGAAGGGTCCTCCCACCACGCGAACTCGCGACCTAAATTTTCATCCGCTCCCTTCTAAGCCGCTATGCAACTTCGTGAAGGTAGGAAGAATCATTGGGAGCAAGACCTCCCTCCTCTTCTCTAAATGTGCCTAGCGGGATTCGAACCCAAGACCTCTGCTAGGACACAGTAACCTTCCATCCAGTGAGCTGGAATGGTTGGTTAAAAATGTACTTGTATTAACTACGAAGTATTAACTAGGGTGGTGTACAGGGTGGAGACATGGAGGGACCGGAGGGGTCTCGGCCCCTGTAAGAAAAAAGTTTTGGCCCCTGCAATGTAAAAGTTTAAATACTTTTAATCTATAGAAAGTATGTTGATATTTTAAACTTTAGCTTCTTCAATGTAACAGTTTTAAAGACCGGCTCCTTTAACCATAGATTTCTGACTCCGCCGCCGGTGGTGTACCATTCAGGTGTATCATTTATTTTTTTCAAAAGGTGGAATCTCCCACTCCAGGAGTCCCCACACCCCGACCCAACAGAATGGTGGAGGAGGAGGTCACGGTGATTTAGTCGGTCCAATAGTGGTAGACCTTATACCAGTGCGCATCAGAGGTCCAACCCAGCACGCAAGAGTTGTAACCTCCACACGGTCACTGCGGATTTCGATGTTTGATCATTGTTCCAAATTTTCCACCGTTGGATCAACTGAGCTACCCGTGCGGGTAGGGGTATCATTTAATTGTATTATCCGCAGGGAATTTTTTATGTGGTTTTAATAAGGATTAGTAGACTAGTAATGATTGCACAAAAGGTAAAATGGCAATTAGAATGTATAGATTTTCTATATCTATCTCTCATCTCCGTATAATTGATTTTTAAACCAGTTATATGATTGATTTATCATGATACTTTTAACAATAATATTCATGTCGTTTTGCTCAAACAAAACATATCATTATTGAAAAAAGTTACGTTTTTTGCACAATGATTAGATTGACAACTTTTAATAACATAAACTTTGGTTTTCAATTTTACATAGTAGTGATCATAAAGAAATGCTATATTAGTTATAGTCACATTTTTGTCTGTGTTAAAGTTCAGTAATATTGAGAATAAATTTCAATAGCAATAAAAATAATTTCAATTTTTATGATCAAAATAGAGGTTGTTTATAAATGTATATCATTTAAATCTAGTGACTTTTAACATACATCAAAATCTAATAGAATGGTGGAAGAGTAGGTCACGGTAATTATTTTCCAATGGAATCTAACATAACATACAAAATACATAACTTTTTGTACGTAGTTATATACTTTTTGTTCTCATAGGGTATCAATGTATCATCACAGTTAAAATCTTATCCATATCAACAAAACTGTTCTGGTGTGTAGGTATACACGTTATACAAAAATGTTTGTTCATGTAGACTGCAACTCAAAAGTTAATGGTTTTGATAGTACGAATGCAGATGGTTTTTTAGTCAATAACAAAAACGAAAGTAATGAGTGGATTCACTCAGATTAGCCCCTTCACATGGATTCACTTCAACTGTACAACTTGCTGCATAAAAAATACTAGTGTAAAACAAGGGAAAGAAATGCACGGTAGGAGCATGGAAAGATGCTCTGGAAATAGATCAGAAGAGCTAGCCAAATTGTGTGGGAACTATATAGAGTCATGATAAGATGAATCCTCTTCTTTTTTGTCGCTTACAGGGAGTTTGGGCAACTCGGTTAGCATTTGCACAACCTCCCTCATTTTTGGTCGTTCCACGGCACGCTCTTCCACGCACAGCATAGCGACATAGAAAATGTGCATTGCCTCATGAATGGGAGCAACTGTCTCTAGTCTTGAATCCAGGATCTTCACTACTTCTTCCTTTTTCCAGTCAGTAATTTCCCCAACCCATTGGACTATGTCAACCCCATCCCCGAACTCCCCAACTGGCTTTTTTCCAGTTATCAATTCCAGAAGAACCACTCCGAAGCTGTACACGTCACTCTTCTCATCAACCTTGAGAGTGTATGCATATTCTGCACGATTTGGTATCAATCAGAAACTACTACAGCATCATTGGAAATAAAGCAAATTACACATTCTAAAAATTATTAATGAATGAGTGTTCAGACTTCAATGACCAGTTTAGTAAGGGAAACATGGCAAAAATGGCCCAATCTGCCCAATTTTCTTAAAGAAAGGGCTTTGGAATTATATATGCCCAATTTTTATTGTTAATTTCAGCAAAAGTAGTAGTGCTATATATGTTATGCGACAGGACACTGGTGTTTATAACTGAGTATACATCAAAAGCTTCCTACGGTGCTATTCTGATTATTAAGCTTTTTGCTCATTAAGAGAATAAGAGAAACCCCCTAAGCAGTCATAATTGAATTTCTTCTTAGATCTAAGGCTAGAGACAACAACAAAGAGAAAAAGACATTTGAGCATAACAGAAAATCAATAAAATATACAATTAATTAATACGGAGTATATACTACCTGGAGCTATGTATCCATAAGAACCAGCAATAGCAGACATGCATTCTGAAGTTCCAGAATCTTGCAAGAACTTGGCAAGTCCAAAATCAGCAACATGGGCTTCAAAGTTGGAGTCCAAAAGAATGTTGTTTGACTTCACATCACGATGTAGTATCAAGGGTGAGCAATCATGATGGAGATAGCAAAGACCCTTTGCAGCCTCTACTGCTATCTTACACCGTGTGTCCCAACTCAAATGACCACCTTTACTCCCGTGAAGAACTTCACCCAGACTCCCATTCGGCATATACTCGTAAACCAAAAGGTTTGATTCATAGTTTGAGCAAAAACCCAATAATCTCACGATATGCCTATGCCTGATCCTACCAAGAGTCTGTACTTCTGCATTGAAACCATGATCATGTGAAGTTCCACGGCTCATAACTGACAACCTTTTCACGGCCACCTGTTCTCCATTGGGCATCACTCCTTTGAAAACTATACCTGCTCCTCCCTTTCCAATGATGTTTTCCTCCTTCAAGCACTCTATGACATCATCAGCAGTAAAACTTAAGCGTTGGAAAGCAGTAAGTTTCCATGCACGAGCATTGCTTGTTTTCTTTAAAGATCGGGCCTTGACAATAGCTGCAATCGCAAAGAAGACCGAGCATACAAGCAATCCAACAACAAGTAAAAGTTTCAAAGTTGGTGTGAGACCACCTTTATGACCAGGCTCATCTTTGCAAGGGCCCAAGAAAGGGCCACAGAGATTCGGGTTGCCCCGAAATGAAGTGTGGTTAAAATAACTGAACTGGCCGGTACTAGGAACCAGTCCAGATAAATTGTTATACGAGAAATCAACGGATGTTAAACTCTGCATTTTGGAAAATGAAGCCGGGATGTTCCCATACAGGTGATTTCTGGACAGATTCAGATAGTTTAATATCTTCATGTCTGTGATCTTGGCTGGAATTTCACCAGAAAGTTGGTTCATGCTAAGATCGACAAAAGTCAGCAACTTGCACTGGCTAATTTCAGGTGCAATCAAGCCGGAAAAACTATTGAGGCTGAGATCCATCTTGGATAGCTGTTTTAATTTTCCTATTTCAGATGGAATGTGGCCGGAGAAGGCATTCCCTTCTAAAAGCAGTTTCTGCAAATGTGCGAACTTTCCAATGCTTGAAGGCAATGGACCGGTCAAATTGTTGTTTGAGAGGTTAATCTCTCCAACAATACTAGATGTGTAAATTGACTCCGGGAAAGTACCAGTGAGCATATTGTTGTGGAGCTCAACTTGTGACAGTTTAGTCAAACTGAAAAGCCCTTTAGGAATCGACCCATTGAGATAGTTGTTGTTCACACGAATTCGAGTCAGTGACTGACACTGGCCAAGAGATTCTGGGATCGGACCGAACAGGAAATTATCCAGAATAATAAGGGTTCGAAATTTGTTTCCTGTGCACAGGGTTGTGGGTATATTTCCGGTCAACTTGTTGGAACTTAGATCGAGATTATTAAGATTACCATTCTTCCCCAACTGCTGCGGAATGCTCCCTGTGAAGTTATTCTCCCATAGTTGCAACACCTCCAATTTAGGCAAATCCTCTATGAACTCCGGTATGGAACCATAAAGGTTGTTCCGGAAGAGATTCAGAAGAGTGAGATTTTTTAGCTCCGCAAATGTAGGCGGTATTTCACCAGAGAACATATTGTTTGATAGATCAAGTGACTTCAAATTCGTTAGATGCCCTAGCTCCGGCGTTAATGGCCCAGAAAGGTCGTTCACTTGAATGAATAGAGTATTCAGGTTCTTCAGTTTCCCCATCTCCCGTGGAAGCTCTCCTGTAAGCCCACAGTTAGAAGCATCGAAGTGAGTCAGCTGAGATAAGTTTCCTATCTCCGGCGGTATTCCACCTCTGAAGACGTTAAAGTAGCCGATATAGAGCTCTTTAAGCTGGGTCAAATTTCCGATCTCTGAAGGAATTACGCTATTCAGCTCGTTTCCTGCAACAGAGAGATACTCGAGGTGAGGGAAGCTTCCGTATTCTGGAGGAAACTTGCCGCTGAAATAGTTCCCGCCGAGGTGGAGGTAGCGGAGATTAATCATCTGAGAGATTTCAACCGGGAGATCGCCGGACAAGTTGTTGTTGTAGAGGTCAAGCTCTTGGAGATTGTGAAGTCGAAGAAGCTGCAGAGGGAAGACCGAACTGAAGTTATTAATGGAGAGGTTTAGCAAACGGAGATTCGTTATGGCGGAAAGTTCCGGAGGAATGGAGCCGGAGATCTGATTTCCGGCGAGAGATAAGTTGACCATGAAGCGAAGATGGCCGACGTCGGGGGAGAGGACGCCGGATAGGTTCAAGCCGGAAAGGTCGAGAGAAGAAACGTGGAGGCGCGTGTCGCACGTGACGCCTCGCCACGAGCAGATGTGGTTGGAGCCATTCCATGAGGCGAGAGAGGACCGAGAATCTTCTGTAAAGGATTGCTTTACTGATAGCAACGCATCGTACTCTGACACGCCGGACGGTACGACGGCGGAGGAGGAGTGCCGGAGATTCAACTGAAGTAGGAGGAGGAACAGTAGCAGCTGCACCCACATTTTTGTCTCTCTCTCTAAAGGAAGAGCTTAGAGTTAAAAGTTACCATAAAAGTTAAGTGTAAAATCGTAAGCCAAAGTTGATATTGTTGCCTTTCAACATTACTCGTCACTTTCCTTTTTTAATGTTTTTAATACAAAGTCTTAAATAACCATAAAAAAAAAAGTCTTAAATAAATAAAATCCACTTTTAATTTATTAATTATGAAATAAATTTCCATTAAATTAATTTACTGTCCCTTAAATAATAATAACTGTATAGTGTGAAGTGTTATACTGAAATGAATAAATTATCTAATACTCGCTCCGTCCCAATTTGATGGTTTCATTTCTTTTGGCCACAAGTTTTAATAAAGTGATTGAAATGGTAAAAATTGTGGTTGAGATTTGAGTATAATAAAGTGAAATGATATGGACCACATCTTTCTTTCCTAAAGGGAAACATGACCATCACTTTAGGACATCCCAAAAAAGAAATACAGGACCATCATTTTGGAATAGAGGGAGTAATAAATTAGATATTTCTATATATTCCATTAAAAATAAATATTACTTTAAAGCATCTACTCTATCCAATTAATATGGGAAATGTTCAAACGATTAGTGCTATTAAAATCCCTTCAATCATTGTTTTATGTATACATTCAATTTTGGATTGAGCCTTAAAGTTGTTATGCTCATGAACGTGCATGGGAGACTATTTTAAAGTTAGCTATTACTTATAAGAACGTTCATGTCTCAACGTTATTGTTTTTTAATAATATGTACGTTAGTATTAAATACTACTCGTAATTTTTCATCTGCCAAGCAACGTTCGGTATTGCATGTATATATAGTAGCTATGATTCCTATGAATAAAAACTTAGAAGTATCCCTTAAATTTTTTACTCTGCTAGATTAATATAATTTTTCACTCTCGTTGTTCTGTTACCGGCTTACGCTGAATAGCTTGTTTTATCTTTGGGAAAGATTTTCGCTAGTTGGAAATACTTTTTTGAGGACAGCGTTCACGTCATGGGCGGAGCTAGGGGTGGGCCAACCTAGGCCATGGCCCACCCCAAATTTGAAAAATGGCTAAATTTTTAAGGTAAAAAATTTCGTGTAAATTTTTTTCTAAAAATATTCTTTGTACCGGCCCAGTCCGACCCAGTGTCCTAGCTCCGCCCCTCGACTTCACGCGACTCGAGCTATATTATTATTTCTAACACCTTTTTGCAGGTTTATCCGGCGAATTCCACCTACAATCTCAAGAAAGTATTTAGCGTCGGATATGTATGCACGCATGATCTCATAATGCGTTGTTGTCGCACTCATCGCGGCCATGTTATTTTTGCATGTGTGGTGCGATTTAGACTGCTATTTAGATATATCTCTACGTATAACGCTTACTCTCTTTACTTTCCTAGTTACAATAAGTCATACTTTAACAACAATTTTTAAGAAAAATTTTATTCTTGTATTTAGTGGTATAATGACAACTGTGAAAAACAACAACCCACTAAAATCAAGTTTCAACTTGGTTTGTGGTGATGATAATTTTATTGCGGTTGTTTCTCAAAGTTGTAAAACTAATGATGTGAATGAGTGGGTAGTAGACTCCAGGGCTACCAAGCATATTTGTAAAAACAAAAATGATTTTACCTCCTATACTTTTATAGGAGATGGTGAAGAGCTCGTGTACCTAGCGAACTCTAAAACTGTTAAGGTGCATGAAAAAGGGAAAGTTCTTTTAAAGCTCACGTTAGGGAAAACTTTATCACTAAATGATGTGCTTCATGTGCCCGAGATTCGGACTAATTTGGTTTCCGTTTCTCTCTTGGGAAAAGTTGGGGTTAAAGTTTCTGTTGGTTGTGACAATTTTGTTATGACCAAAAATGACATTCTTGTGGGAAATGGCTATTGTAAGAATGGACTTTTTGTGCTTAGTATTTCTGAAATATTGCATGATAATGCTTCAGTTTATTTAATTGATTCTTACGATGTGTGACATCCTAGACTAGGACATGCAAGTAACTCTTATGTTAAAATGCTAAGTGATTGTGGTTTGATTTCTTTTAAAAATAAAATGGCACTAGAAAAATGTGATGTTTATGTTCAATCTAAACCAACCAAAAAATCTTGTCCCTCCATATATAGGAAATCAGAATTGCTTAGTTTAATTCACACAGATTTAGGTGATTTAAAAAATACCATGACTAGAGGTGGTAAAAAATATTATGTCACCTTTATAGATGATTTTTCTAGATACACTAAAGTTTATTTGCTTAAAAATAAAGACGAGGTTTTTGATAAATTTTTAGTGTATAAATCTGAGGTAGAAAATCAATTAAATAAAAAGATTAAGAGAGTTAGATCGGATAGAGGGGGTGCGTATATTTTATTTAATGATTTTTGTGAAAAAGAAAGGATTATTCATGAGGTTACTCCGCCATATTCACCTCAGTCTAATGGAATAGCTGAAAGAAAAAATAGGACACTAAAGGATATGATGAATGCTCTTTTAAATAGTTCTGGTGCACCTGATAATCTTTGGGGGGAGGGGGGCTATTCTTTCTGCATGTCACTTACAAAATAGGATTCCTTATAACCATAATAAGAAAACCCGTTATGAATTGTGGAAAGGTTTTGCGCCTAATTTGAAATATTTGAAAGTGTGGGGGTGTTTAGCTAAGGTCTTATTGTCTAATCTTAAGAAGAGGAAAATTGGTTCTAAGACTTTTGATTGCATGTTTATTGGTTATGCTGAATCTAGTGTTGCTTATAGGTTCCTTGTTTTGCAAAGTGATGTGCTTGAATGTGATACAATTGTTGAAACAAAAAATGGTGAATTTTTTGAAAATGTGTTTCCTTTGAAATGTGAACACAAGACCGTTGCACCATATAGTGAGTATGATCCATTACAAGGAAATGAAACCTTTAATGATGAACCCTCTAGTGATAGTGAACCATTAAAAGAAAATGATTCTTTTAGTGATGAACCTTCTCTTTTGAGAAGAAGTAAGAGGCCAAGAATAGAAACATCTTTTGGAAATGATTTTATACATATCTCGTTAATGATGAGCCTTTAACTTATTCACAAGCTATTTCTTCAAAAGAAGCTTCATTTTGACTTGAGGCCATACAAAACGAAATTGAGTCAATCAAACAAGATAAAACTTGGGTTTTAACTGACTTACCAAAGGTTGTGAACCAATCGGATGCAAATGGTTTTTTAAAAAGAAATTAAATCCGGATGGTTCAATTGATAAATATAAAGCGAGACTTGTGGCGAAAGGTTTTTCTCAAAAACAAGATGTTGATTATTTTGATACATTTGCACCGGTAACACGTGTTTCTTCCATTCAAACTTTAATTATCTTGGCTTCTATTCACAAACTTTTTGTCCATCGAATGGATGTTAAAACTGCGTTTTTAAATGGTGAGTTAGAGGAAGAAATTTATATGGTGAAACCGGAGGGTCATGTAGTTATTGGTCAGGAACACAAAGTGTGTAAGTTGATCAAATCTTTATATGGTTTGAAACAAGCTCCAAAACAATGGAATGAAAAAATTGACGAAGTGTTATTTGCTCATGATTTCACTTCACTAGAAGTAGATAAGTTTGCATACACTAAATGTGAAAATGGTGCGTGCATTATTATTTGCTTACATGTGGATGACATGTTAATATTTAGTAGCAACCTTGAGCTAATAAATGAGACAAAATCCTTTCTTGCTTCAAAATTTGTTATGAAAGACTTAGGGGGAGCAAAAGTGATTTTGGGTATGAAAGTCATAAGGAAGGATGATGGTATTATACTATCTCAAGAGCGTTATGCTGAAAAACTTCTAAAGAGATTTGGACATTTCAATGTCAGCCCCGTAAGCACCCCTTATGACTCTCATATACACTTGAAAAAACATAGAGGTGATCCCGAGGCTCAATATGAGTATTCCCAAATTATTGGAAGTCTATTACACTTGATGAATTATACGAGGCACGACATAGCTTATGTTGTCGGAAGATTGAGTCGATATACTCATAATCCAAGTGTGGATCATTGGACCGTGTTGAGGCGGTTACTCAGATATTTGAGAGGTACCATTAATTAGGATATATTTTATAGTGGGTTACCCACTGTACTAGAGGGGTACAACGATGCTAACTGGGTCTCTGACTCAGATGAGATAAAATCCAACAATGGATATATATTCACCCTTGGAGGTGGTGCCATTACGTGGAAATCAACCAAACAAACTAAAATTTCTAGATCCACTATGCAGTCCGAGCTTATTGCTTTGGAAGTGGCTAGTAGTAAAGTGGAGTGGTTGAAAAGTTTCTTAGCAGAAATTCCAGTTGGTACAAAACCAAAACCATATGTGTCTATTCATTGTGGTTGCAGAAGTGCAATAGATACTGCTAAGAAAATGTGTTATAATGGGAAGAATAGACACATTCGTTTAAGGCATAAAGTTATTAAACGATTATTGAAGAATGGAATTGTGTCCATTAATTTTGTGAGGTCGCAAGGAAATTTAGCGGATCCTTTGACAAAAGCTTTTGGACGAAAATTGATAACTGAAACATCGAAGGAAATGGGCATAGTGTCACTTTGAAACAAATGGGGATGGGAACCCAACTTGTGTGATTAGAGATCTCATGAAGCAAGTTCATATGGGTAATAACAAGTCTTCCATTTAGTTCTGCTAGCCTAACTAAAATTGCCCATTTCCATGATGTGAGATATAGGCTAGAAATCGCATTCTTTGAGAGGGTGATCTAAAAGCTCTTAATGATTATCATAGCCCTTAATTTTAGGGTGGTGTGCAAAAGCAGTACACACCTGATGATGTCACCTATATGAGTGTGAGTTGGGGCCGCCTCTATGAAGCATGATAAAACTTCTAGAGCACTCATGAACACCAAGCACGTGCATGGCCTTATGGCGCACAACGGCGTAATAACGAGAAATTGTGCGGGGTGAGACATGACCGTTAAGATCCTGATTTACCAATAGTAGCTTGTTGGTTCATAGAAACTATATGTTTTACCAAAAGCTCGGTTTATTAAAACTTAATCGTCTCGGTTTGGTTCATAGTCTACGGACACAAATTTAAAGTCTCATTCCTTTAATCCAGCAAAAAAATTATAAACTTTTTTAAAAATCTAAAATTATTCATTTGAAATGTGTGGGGGATTGTTGGAATAATTGAGAGTATTTCAAATGAATAAATTACCTAATAATATTATTTTATTAATAAATTAGATATTTCTACATATTCCATTAAAAAATAAATATTATTGATGGAATATATGGACTCCGACCCCCGGTCTGCCGACTATTGGACCTGGACAGCGACCCACACACATTTAGCGGATATCATTCCTATTATTGTATATTATTATTATTATTATTCAGATGTTCTAGATTAGCTTTTTATACTATCAGTCCATTTATGTAACCGGATCTGTCATGCTCATATTATAGACCCAGACCCGTATTTTCCCTATATATACTCCTTATAGGAGGCTTGTAAACAATAACCAATATTCATTCATTCTATACACTTTCATTATTCCTTCTCCACTCTTGTTCAATCTCTCTTTAGTTGTGGGATATGGGTATCAATTATCCAACAATGGTGCTCTCGTTGAGAGGTTTGAACACAATCAAGTGAGAAAACCTCCCAAAAACAACCAAAAACTATTCTGCAATTTTTTATACAAGAAATCAGTCTGAAAAGAACAAAAAAGGAGAAAAAACATCAGATAAGATCTGGAAATTGGCATCTGGGATTTCCGACACAGTGGCCGGAGATGTCTTCGTCGGAAAAGTCATCGCCCTCCTGATCGTCGCCGTGCGTCGATAGCAGAAGTTGGTCGCTTGTCGAAGCTCACCAGCCGCTCCCAGATCTGAGTTGAGGCCCCCCCACGCCATCCACTGCAGCTCACGGCACCAGGTACGAGCTCCTCCGTCACAACCCTGTCAGCATCGCTCCGAGCCGCTGCGCCACGACACTGCTCTCCGTCACGGCACGAATACCGGAGCCTGAAGCCCGGAATCCCAGTCACCATCTCCATAGTCATCATTTTCAGCTTCTGAATCTAGACCTTCAGGTATCCGCCATTAATGGCCGCCACAGAGCTTTTCTCGCGACCCAAGCAGCAACATCGGTATCTGGTGCCTTCGACTCTCTGCTCCCCTCTCCAACAATGGAGAGCCTAACCAACAAGCGGCGAGGGGGGCTGGATGGCGCACTCCTCTTCCCTTCCTTAACATCCTGTCAACTGAGTTTCCTAAACGAGGAGGGTCATGGCCGTATGTTTTTGCTTGGGATCTTGGCCGCATAAGGAGTTCAAAGTTCTGCCCACTTGCCAAACGAGAGGACAGGCTGCAGAGCTGCTTCCCTTATCTCCAGACCTAATCAAATGCCAACTGCTTCCCTTATCTCCAAACCTAATCAAATGCCAGGCTGCAGGATTTGAGTACGGGCCAAGAGTAGCAGTAGGCTAGGCCGCATGTGATCCAAGTGAATAGTTCAACGGGCCTCAATTTCAGAAACATATTCACACCAAACTACCCAAATTTCAGCCCATCAAAAGATAATTACTCTTTAATTTTTGTTATTTATGTTTATTTAAATCATTTTTTTCGGTTAAATGTCACACTATCACGCAATTATGATCAAATGCCTAGTAGATTGTGACTTGGGACCAATCACTAGGATTTAAAGCCTTGACTGCTCAGGCACAAAGCCCTGACTCCTCAGACACAAAGCCCTGACTCTCAGGCACGAAAACCGGTCTTAGTCATTCCAAGAATGGCGACTGTTGCGTATGTATGGCTCACACCTCCACTCTACTAAGTATTTTATCGTTACATCAACATTTCACATTACCACTTTTTTCAAGTGACGAACTCCCGATCGGAAACATAAACCCCAAGAAAAAAATTTATATGCATGTTAAATGTGTAGGTACGAAGATGACTTTACTCATTTTTCACCTCGTCTCCACTCGCCTAAAGGAGTGGGGGACTGGGGGACTGAGAGGTCAGATTTTCTGGATGAGCAGCAAATATCACGCATGAGCAGGAACGAGAGCTAAGTCAGATGAAGACGGGTTGAGCTAGACAAAAGTGAATATGCCGGAGGGGGCCTACTTTTCTTTTTTTATGTTGGGAGCGCTAGGTGTACTCTCTTTCCCTTTATTAGGTTTTTTTCCCACGAGGTTTTTTCCTAGTAAAGGTTTTTAACGAGGCACCTCCCCATCATGGACAAGGGTGGTGGTCCCCGGTCGGAGAGGAAGAAATCAAAGACAGAAGAACATTGCAGATACAGTGTGGACTACTCCCTTTCCCTAGGCAAAACGTGCAAACAAAGAACTCCTCACCACCATACAAACTACAACATAGAAGCATCAGAGGACAAACATAATTACTCCTTTTCCCTCAAGTACCTTTCGGCAAAAGGAGTGAGGGACTCCTGATGGAATATATGGACTCCGACCCCCCGGTCTGCCGACTATTGGGCCTCGACAGCGGCCCACACACGTTTAGCGGATATCTCCTATTATTGTACATTATTATTATTATTATTATTATTATTCAGATGTTCTAGATTAGCTTTTTATACTATCAGTCCATTTATGTAACTGGGTCTGTCAGACCCATATTAGAGGCCCATACCCGTATTTTCCCTATATATATTCCTTATAGGAGGCTTGTAAACAATAACCAATATTCATTCATTCTATACACTTTCATTATTCCTTCTCCACTCTTGTTCAATCTCTCTTTAGTTGTGGGATATGGGTATCAATTATCCAACAATTATTTTAAAGCATCTACTCTATCCAATTAATATGGGAAATGTTCAAACGGTCAGTGCTATTAAAATCCATTAAATCATTGTTTTATGTATACATTCAATTTTGGATTGAGCCTTAAAGTTGTTATGCTCATGAAGGTGCATGGGAGTCACTATTTTAAAGTTAGCTATTACTTATAAGAACGTTCATGTCTCAACGTTATTGTTATTTAATAATACGAACGTTAGTATTAGATACTACTCGTAATTTTTCATCTGCCAAGCAACGTTCCGTATTGCATGTATATATAGTAGCTATGATTCCTATGAACAAAAACTTAGAAGTATCCCTTCTATTTTTTACTCTGCTGAATTATATAATTTTTCACTCTCGTTGTTCTGTTACCGGCTTACGCCGAAGAGCTCGTTTTATCTTGGGGAAAGATTTTCGCTAGTCGGAAATACTTTCTTGAGGACAGCGTTCACGCGACTCGAGGTATATATTTCTAACATTTTTTTGTAGGTTTATGCGGCGAATTCCACCTACATATACATGGTTAAATAATGTTAAAATAGTAAGCCCTATAATAAAATTTATCCATGTAAAAAAGGGTGTTTAAGAAAATCAAAGAAAAAAGTGGAATTGGTAGGGTGTTTAACTAAGGGCCGGAGTATAATTTGACATTTTTCTACGTAATCCCCAATTTGTGTATATTTTCATGAGTTTTTTCCATGAATATCAATGAAAAAATATTGATAAAAATATGATTAAAGTTACTATGACTACAATGTTATAGTCACTTGAATTTAAACATTAGACATAAATATAGTCACTAAGAACCCTTTGATGACTTCTGTTTTCGAGTTATGAGCCTTATCAGTTAACTTTTTCGTCAAATACATATTTATTGTTTTTTCGCAATAAATTGTGTAATAATCATAATAAGTAAAATTGAGGTCACTTTCATATTGAATTGACTGAAGTTACTGTGGAAGACCATTAAATTTATTATTCATATAATTTTGTTTATTTGAATAATAAAATATACTTCCTCCGTCCCGGTCATTTCTTCCAGTTTTGACTTGGCTCGCAAATTTAGATAGTGAGAATAAAGCGGAAATGTATGATTATAGTTGTGTAAGAAAAAAGTGAATGAATGTGAATCACACATTTTTTTTTCGAAAAGTGAAAGTTGGATGAATTAATTGGGACGACCCAAAAGGGAAAGTTGGAAGAAATGATCGGGACGGAGGGAGTATTTTTTATATAATTTTCCCATAGTTTAGCAAATTCAGCCAATTCAACGTTTCAATCAAACTATAACCAATTTCAGCAGAATCACTCGATTACATCAAGTTCAATGTTACCAAATAGGCTCCAAGAGTTACTGATATAGTGACTTTAGTTAAGAGGTCACACATTTTTGTCTATATAATTATTATAGTCGATGGATTTTTTCTGTTTTCATAATGTGAAAACCCAAAAAATAAGATAATTTGCGTAAAGTTTGACCCTTAATTCAGATGTAATTTTTATGATGAAATAGTTTTGTACTTTTTCTTACATGTTGTGTCAATACATATAAGTAGTGTTTGAGGAAGCGGTCCAGCCTAGCTGGCCGCTGACTCACACTTCCTTACGGGAGGTCTCGAATTCTAAACTCAATAGAGTGAGTTTCAACCTAAATTACTCTAGGCTCCCCCAACCCCCACCCCCAGACTCCCCCTGGAGTGAAAAAAAAAGTAGTGCTTTATTTTAGCGGCGATCATTACAGATAAGTTTGTCTTGTCACAATTTAAAACATGTTACTCCGTAAATAATTGGATTCAAATTCAGGAGAGGTCACATGTAGTATAAAGATATTGGGAGTCTTTCTAATTAGGGATTCTAAAAATAAGGATTTGTAACATTTTACTTTGTTAAAATATGAGTTTCTATCTTAAAAGGTTAACCTGATGGAGAAGTAGCTCATAACTTAATATAATGTTTAATTCTTTCAGAGATATCCGATGAGAAACTTTAACATACTTAAACAAAATATTTTTTTATTATGAGAAAATAATTAAGTTATTTGTGAGTACTTTCTATAGGCTATATGGAGTAATATTTCATTGATTTTCAAAAAAAAGATGACACCCCATCCCTGAGGGCCCCCTAACACCGACCGGACAGTTAAATGAGAGAATGTCAATTGGACTTTAATCAAATGCTGACAGATAAAAAATAAGGCTCTGAATCTAGTACTTGTAGAAACTCCATGCATTTTAGCATAATAACCATTGAAAAGTGTAACACTGCAAATAATTTCAGTTGGTACTTTTCAAAAGTATCAAGGAGATTTTTCAGAAATGAAGGATAAAGAAGATACAGTAAGTTTTACCCGTCATTTACATGTGAAGTACAAAATTCGTTTTTCAACTAATCGTGGTCAGTTCCCAGCAAATTATCTCGTTTAGGATCATTGCTTTTCCTAGAAATCCGTCTTGATTTGTGCTCCGGCAGCAATAAACTAGCTGGACAATTTTGAAGAAGTACAAGAGAATTCCCACTCATCAGCGTATCGTTTGGATTTGCTCTTAATAGTTAATACCATAATAAAGTGCTCTTAATAACTTGAGTTCAATTAACTCAAGTTATTAAATTAACATGTGTTTAATTAGCAAACTGTTTGTAGTTTAGAGTAACTCCAATGCTTCTACCTTTTCTATTGAAGTGTGTCATATCATTAATTTAGACATGGTGTATTAAATTTCACTTTCAATGGACGTAGTTTTATGCTAAGTTGATAAAAAAGTAGACATGATGAAGAGAACGGTGTGAATATAGAAAGTCTCGCTCGTTTGTTGATATGGACATAATCATAAAAATCCCTTATGCCTCTCCCATGTGAAAACCAACCCTTCCACTAGACTTTCTAGAGCCCACCATTATGAATAATGATAAAACAATATTACAAATATTATAATAAAGAGTATATGTAGAAATATTTATATAAATAAGTATATGAAAATAGTTGAAGTGTATGAAAAATGATGAGCTTGATATAAATTTATACTTTTTTACCTCACCCACAACACTCATAATAGCCGTTGGGGGCTGTTTGGCTCCCATTCAACCAATAGGAAAAAGAAAAAAGGAAGCGTACAAAAAATTGGGTACAAAAAATATGGAAATATGGTCTCGTACCCAATCCCAAGATAAGATCTCCCGGATCAGTGACCGGTCCACCCCTAAATACATGTGGGGGACACTTTTTTTGGTAAACTCATAGGCACAATAGCGCCTATCTTTCATTCACAATCAACGAGGTTGGGATGTAGAGGACACTTTGGGGTCTAGACTGATGTTAATTATAGTTTCATTTTTGGATGAGATTTAAATAAATCTGCAGGCTAGAGTTAACTCACCCGATCAGACTTAAACAATATTATATGCATATATATTGTACCATACATCGATATCATATTAGAGTACACCAAATATATACACACCATACCACATTGAACTCATAATGGAGTAAACCAGATTTAAGCAACCAAAAACTCGTCAGATCAAATTAAATTGGAAAATTTCAATCCAATTAAACATCAAGCGCACCCTAATTAAAATAATTTATATCTCATCTCAGATTTTCTTTTCACCAGCTGATGGAACATTAACTTTTTTATAGGGCTGATATTGATCACAAATTAGTCATTATACAAGTAGAGAGCACAGAGTGATAACCAAGTCAATACATTACAAAGTAGGAAAAAATGAAAAGGGGAGTGTCTTATATTCCCTTCGTCCCTAATAAATTTGTCAAGTTTGACCGGCACAGGGATTAATAAATTAAAAACCGTGTGGTTGAGGTTTGTGCAGAAGAAAGAGAATTAACTGAAACCACAAATTCTTTACTTAAAAAGAAAAGTGGTAAAGTTAGTGGAACATCCAAAAAAGGAATGTTGATAAAATTATAAGGGACGGAGTCAGGGAGGGGGTATAATCTTTTGGAATTGCGTAAAAAATATGGCACAAGAAATCAGAAAAACCCAGAAATCAAATCTCATGTACATAAATTCTTTAAGAGAAACAATTGTATAATGCCCTCAAGTCCTGAATTATAGAATTCTTAATTGAACATAATTATTGTTGTAACTTGCAACTGAAATGCACAAACGTTCTGATCTATGTTTGTGCCATCCATGTTTTGCTTAAATGAGAACTGGTATCAACAGATGTATATGGCTAATATAAGATGTTTTACGTACGTGTCGTATTCGTGTCCGAAACCGCACACCTAAAAGGCTAAATTAAAAATGTGTGTCGATACGTTTTAGGCTCCAAGCCTCTTAAAGCTCCAAAGAATGGTTATGTTTCGGGTTTATCTCGTCTTCCCTCCTTAGATTGTGAGGACATCATGACAAACAACCCCACAAGGCATACCTACGAAGGGCCACATCCGTGTTTAATTTAGTTCATACTCATCTTTGAGATCCATATCGTTTCAAATCTACCATAGGCTTCCGTAATTTGTTATATTCATAGATGATTATTCCCGTTACACATGATTAATTTCAATGAAGAAAGATTTGGGTCAACCCGATCAAACCAAACCTACATAAAGTATAACCTGTTACGGGCCGGGTCGGGTTGAGTCGGGTTGACCCGTTTGAGAGCTCTAAGCTAGCTACTACATGGTTTCATTTTGCAAAAATAAGTAGCACATGTAAACAATTGATGCAAGATACCCCTATACTTAAGTACTATTCTATTTGATGTCATCATTTTATACTCTTATTACTTGTACTATACTTGGTACTTAGGGCATCCTCATTCATGGATTTTTTTGGAGATCATTTTAATGATGTGGATTTTTTTTAAGGATTTGAGATTAATTTATAAGATTATTTTGAATAAAAATATGGTATCAAATATCAAATCTGGATCATTCAAGATTATTCTCAAACTTTTAGACATGCATTCTCCAACTCCCAATACATTTACACGCATGCATGGTGACTCTTGAAAAAAAAAGGACGACACCCCATCCCCGAGGGCTCCCCAACCCCGACGGACAGTACGTTGGGAGGATGTAAATCGGACTATAATCCCAATCTGACAGATAGAGGGTGGAGCTCTGTCTCCGGTACTTGCAGAGGCCCTATGCATTTTTAGCATACTAACCCCTCATCGAAGTTGTCGGGATTCGAACCCGGGACCTAACCCTTGTGGCACTCCCTTGCTATAGTTGAGCTACGCCCACCTGTCATGGTGACTCTTGGAGTAACCATTTATCCTTGCCCTGCAAATCTTTTCCAGAGTCAACAATTTATTCCCAACTATGACCGGGAACGGAAACCACCTGACACTACTTCGTATTTGTAGTTTGCGTGCAATTTATATTTAACAAAGTAAAGATACTTGTATTTTTCTACAACGTATTCTTTTTCCAGGATTTGTTTTCTACTCCTATGTGCACATACATGTATATAAGTATATTTATACGTGTATTATATTAGAGTGCTTGTGAGTGTACGTAGAAGGCTTGTGAGTGCATTTAAAGATTCAAGTGAGAGATTTTGAATTTAATTGTATGCCCCATAAAAAATCTAGGGAAATTGAGATCATGGTTGAGATTAAATTGATAAGTTTTGAGATTATTTACATGTCAACTGTCAATGATGTGGCAATTATAAATCATAAAAAACCGTTAATTTGAGTAGCATGAATGAAGATGTTTTTTAGTAACTTTTTTAGTAGAACATAAGTAGTATTCTCTTTTATATTGTTTTATAAGACAGTGCATCTTTTTGTCCTTTTATTATCTACTAATAATACAAGTAATTGAGCCAATTGATTTCATTTGCAGGCAACATTCTTAAATGAGGTATTTTCAAGTGCAAGTGTTTGCTAGCTGCTGCTCAAGTATGTTTGAAGGTAGTATGCAGGCATGGAGACAGTCCATTTGCAACGGAAGTTTCATAAACTTTGTTATTTTTTCTGGTACTTATCTTTGTATCTATTATGAAAAATTCTTAGTGTACATGAGTTGTACACAAAGTGTATACAAAACCTCTTAACTGCCTATGTATACAGGCAATTAATTTGAAAAGAGGCAGGATTTGATGTCAAAACCCCCCTAGTTGCCTGTGTACACATGCAATGTACAATTTGTGTACACATTTTGTGTACACCAAGAATCACTTTTCTATTACTCCCTCCATTCCTAAAAATTCTTCCCGATTTGACTTGGCACGCTTATTAAGAAAGTGGAATAAAGTGAAAATGTATGGTTGTGGTTGTGTAAGAAAAAAGTAAAATGAATGTGAGCCACACAAATTGTCCAAAATGGGAAAGTGGGAAATATTTTTGGGAACAGCCCAAAATGGAAAGTGTGAAGTATTTTTGGGAACGGAGGGAGTATTAGCATAGTTTTTTACAAGTTTCAAACAAGACCGAATAACTTGGATCACCGTCAATGATGAAGCTTTTACCCACTTCTATGGATGCTTCTATTTCTATTTTCACTCCAAATCACTACTATGTTATTTTCTTTGTTCAGTGGTGTGTTCACTTGTACTAAGAAGTTCATTGCCATGCCCAATTTATGTCCTGTCTTTGTTTTGGTTTATTTTATTTGGTTTGTTTTGAATTGAAACTGAACGAAACCATTCAAAACAAACTTAGTGGACTGCAAAATTATTAAAACGTAAAGGCAAAGTGAACCGTTGTCATTGAGTCTTTGCCTCTAAAAATTGAATTGCTCGAAGCTACTGAATTATGAAGAGATGATGTTAAAATATGTTTTATTACTACATATGTCCCAAATTCATTTTCAAAGAATGATTGACCGGGTTCATTGACACACACACAAAAATGTATTGAAGCACAAAGAAGTGTTCATATATCATAAAAAGTGAAACACCAAACAAAATCAAAAAACCTAAATTTGTCATCTTCATCAATTAAAATGATTTCAATTCTTTGTGTGTACTTAGTGAAGTAGTCTTTGATAAAATCTTTATTGATAATACTAATATGCTAAACAAAATGGTCACAGAAAATTAAAAGAAGATTTGGAAGAAGCAAAATGTACAAGTTATAACTCCTATTAATTGAAGCCTCGCCTTCCTTATATTTTCTAGTTGTAGCCAATTTAGATATTTTCCTATAAACTTAAGGTAAATATGGATTCATCAACAACCTTAAATAATTATAATAATAGGTTATTAATAATAATAATGTCACTGAAGTCCAAACATATAAATATTCTCTGAGAGCACTAAGCACAGGCACACAATCAGTATATACTTGAGCCACTTGTAAAGAACCAACTAACTATGGAACCAATCAACTAATTAGCAGAGTAAAACTATAAGCAGTTGCGGCAAATGGTAGTCTAAGCTAAGTTGCGTCACACTTCCATTTACTGGTTGGCACACAGCTTAGGTATCTGCACCAATGACAATGAGCATATCCGTTCACACCTCTGAACAGCATCACCAAACCCACGGCAAACCTGCAATTTAGTCATTTTTAGAAGAGGTTAGACTTTACTAAGTACTAACCTTAACCAACACAAAACAACCTCTGATCAACATTCTAGGACACCATTGTTTTTTCCTCAATTTGAACCCATCTAGTCTGCTTATGAGCTGTCTGGCCCTGCCTAAGAGCTAGGCCTCAATTATCAGCCTACCTTGTAGCACCTAGTGCTTTTCAGAACATCACAAAAAATGATTAATTACATCCACCTCCTAAGTTTTAGCCAAATTAGCACATGATCAATGAGGTTTATCAAATATTCCGAGAAGGATAATGAATTCGTTCAATTAACCCGAAATTGAATGTTTTAAGAAATATGAAGTAAGTACTTCCAATATTTTCCCCAGCTTGCTCCCTACAACGTTAAAACAAGTTAATAGAGTATATGCTAATCAAAGTCTAGTGAAGTACTGAAGTAATTACCCTGCTATGAGTAAAAGCAGAGATGCAAGGCATAGCACATATTGATAAGGCTTGTATTTGGACGTGATGCGAATATCAGCCGGACGATTCCTACGTTCCATCCACCCTAACTGAGGACGTGGCAGCAGAACAAAGCCAAGGAGGAACCCCGTCAAGAATCCACCAATGTGGGCAAAATTGTCAACATGTGGTAGGATCCCAACTGCTAGGTTGAAGGCCACTATCACCAGAAGCGTGAGTAGAGCAGCAATCTATATCGAATATCAACACCATTAACCAAAACCAGTTTTTCATACAAGTAAATTGTCAAAAACCGTTGAATTTTAAATTTTAAATAAACCTAACAACATGTTTTGCTGCATCATGAGTCGAGACTTTAGAATCTAGCAATACAACAACAACAATAACAACAACAACAACCAAGCCTTAGAAGCTCAGCAATAATGTTTACTAAATTTGTACCTTGTATAGTGGGTGATATGTGGGTAATTTCCAAATGGATACTTAAAAAAGTCTTATTTGATAAAGTGGACTAGATATAAACCTAGGTGTTAAGTTGTTAACTGTGCACAGATGTGTGAGGAAAACATCATTTATGACTAATTTAATACAATAAGTCTAAGGCTAAATGAGATGTGTACAATTCTTGAGTGCATTGATAGGTGACACTCATTAATAGGGTGCTGAAAAGTTGAATAACTACTTCACACCCAATAAATGCGTGCCATGCCACATGAATATATAGTTGTACAAAAAAATGTACCAAAATCATGTACGCATATCCTTACTTAATTTAACATGATATCATAGCCTAAACTGATTGTGGTTTTTGTGTTTGTTTTGGCACTGTGTAGCTCATTTGAGGTAAGTTGGGCCTATTTATTTATCCTTGAGTTGTCCAACCCGGTTGGGACTTAAGATGCATGTTAAATGTCGTATATTGTGATGTTTACGTTCTTTCCATATATATACCCTAACATATATGGGTGACCTCATTTTTAATATCCTTTTGGGGTGAGTTAAGTCCAATATAATGCTAGGCAATAAGGCGAGTGAATCCAGCTTTCTATAACATACTTGAACAAAAAAGAAACCAAAATGCCCACCTTGTTGGTGTAAATTGACCAATTGGTGATGAGCTCAGAAAGCATGGCCCCAAGAAGACCAAAGAGTGCACCTGAAGCGCCAACCGAGATGCTCTTCTGAATGAACAGAGAAGAAAGCACGCCCCCACCAAATCCTGATATTAAGTAGATAACTCCGATCCGAGCTGCCGGATGAAAATAATAAAAGAATTAAAAACAGGAAGATACAGACAGATAGGACAAAACTAGTTCAGAAAATAGATACCAAAGCCACATTGTTGTTCAAGGCGAACACCGACAATTACAAGACTCAGCATGTTTGCAAGCAGGTGGATAAGTCCAGCATGTAACCAGATACACGTTATAAGCCTCCATCCTTGATGATGGTGCACCACCTTGTCCCATTCAAGACCACCTACCTTCTGTAATCTTTATTTTATGAAGAAATAAAAAGTTAATGGTAAGTAACACCAAACATTCATCATAATTATGTACTACCCCCGTCTCACTTAAAACCACACCTTGAGGCAGAAGAATTGACAAAAAAAATGAGATTTTATTTCATTAATGCCTACTAGTTGTTGTAATGCCTACTAGTTAAACATATTTACTAGAAACGGAAACATGCTTTGAAGTTAAATCAACTCCAAAGTAAAGCTTTGCTTTTCTTGTTGTCAAGCTTCATAAAGTGGGAATATCCAGTTTCGTTAAGGAATAAAATTGAATTCCTTTATTTATTAACTTATACCAAACATTCTTTCAAAAAACAAGACTTTCCAATGGAAGTCAATTCAGTTCAACCTCCGAACTTTCCAACACTCTGTAAAACAGAATATACTCCTCCCCCCAAAAAACACCTTGTTCCAAACACATTCAAGACCAACTACCTTCTGTAATCTTTATTTTATGAAGAAATAAAAAGGTAATGGTAAGTAACACCAAACATTCATCATTATATGTACTATCTCAGTCCCACTTAAACCCACACCTTCAGGCAGAAGTATTGACAAAAAACATGAGATTTTATTTCATCAATGCCTACTATTTGTAATTTGTTGTTGTTGTAATGCCTACTAGTTGCACACATATACACTAAAAATGGAAACACGCTTTGAAGTTAAATCTACACCAGAGTAAACCTTCACTTTTCTTGTTGTCAAGCTTCTTAACGTGGGAATATCCAGTTTCGTTAAGGAATTAAATTGAATTCCTTTAAATATTAACTTATACCAAACATTCTTTCAAAAAAAAAGACTTTCCAATGGAAGTCAATTCAGTTCAACCTCCGAACTTACCAACACTCTGTAAAACAGAACATACTTCTCCCCCCAAAAACGCCTTGTTCCAACCACATTCAAGACCAACTACTTTCTGTAATCTTTATTTTATGAAGAAATAAAAATGTAATGGTAAGTAACACCAAACATTCATCATAATATGTACTACCTCCGTCTCACTTAAAACCACACCTTCAGGCAGAAGAATTGACAAAAAACATGAGATTTTATTTCATCAATGCCTACTAGTTGCACACATATATACTAAAAATGGAAACACGCTTTGAAGTTAAATCTACTCCAGAGTAAACCTTCGCTTTTCTTGTTGTCAAGCTTCTTAACGTGGGAGTATCCAGTTTTGTTAAGGAATTAAATTGAATTCCTTTATTTATTAACTTATACCAAACATTCCTTCAAAAAAAAGACTTCCCAAATCCCAAAGGAAATCAATTCAGTTCGATCTCTGAACTTCCCAAACACTCTGTAAAACAGAATATACTCCCCCCCCCCCCTCCCCAAAAAAAAACGCCTTGTTCCAAACACTTTTTAGGGGTCATAGCGGAAGTTGTAAGAAACCAAACATTCCAGCCCAGCTGATTCAAGACCAACTAATTCCAGCTGAGGTTACCGTGCCTAGTGAGAGGTCTCGAGTTCGAAATCCCCTAGGCACATAAGGATTTGAAACTCAATTGAGTTTCAGCCCTGATTATGAAGCTGGATAATCAATGTTTGTCTGGGAAATGCTTGGGGCTAAATTTGAACTCAATTGAGTTTCAAACCCGGTCCCCAGACGCCCACTGGAGTAAAAAAAAATGAAGTTGTAAGAATACATGATAAATATAATGCCTATTTGTAAGCTACTTTTTTGAACTCATCAACCTTATTAGTTATTACCCAGATTCTTATCAGCTCATAAAGCCAATAAGCAAATAAACTAATAAAGGCAATTTACAAAACAGGCATTTAAGTTCACAGTTCACACATTGCAATTCAAATTTAGCCCCAAGCATTTCCCAGACAACTTAAATCAGTTAACCAGAAGACAAAACCCTCCAATTGTAACCAACTAAATAATTTGAAAGTTTTAAAGAAAAAATACATAGCTAAAAACTAAAATAAAAAACAGAAGATGATGACTTGAATGGGAGATTAATAGAAAATCAAAGTCCTTCTTACGTAGAAGCAGAAGGGCCGAAGAGAGGATTCTCGCGCAGGGGCTGGAAAGAGAAGCGTCGGAGGAAATCAGCCACACAACCGGAAGCATGCTTCGGACAATCGTTGACATACATAGTAACAACGAACATAGCAACGTTGGCAGCAACGAACAGAGGGATCAGCCACGAAACCCTCTGCCTGTCTCCGACATCAATCGCCGGGACGAAATCCCTTCCCCTGTTCTTATCTCCCGCGCTTTCGATATCGTCCCTAACCATCTTCTTCTCTCTAAAACCTCAGTGGAATATTCTTTCACCGCTGGAAGTTGTTGCTGATTGGTATCTCTGGGCACGCGTTTTAAGCAAGAGTCCCATGATGTCTCCCCGGTTTTCTCGAAAGGGAGAGAGAGAGAGGGAGGTGGTGGTGAACGTGGCGAATGAGGGTGGCCCACGATAGAGTCCCGACAATATGCGTCTTCCTGTAATTTGCAAGTCTTATTCCTTTCTGCTTTGACTGCGACGCGGGCGGTTGCAACCGCATTTGTTGTTGGGTACAAGCAATTGAGATTTGGTGAGATTATTATCTCATTATTATCTTGTACTTCCCTCCCTTTTCATGAAATTTTTTATGATGAATGTTTGGTGTTACTTACCATAATAAGTATTTCTCCCTATTACGCGAGTATATACCTCCTTCGTATCTGAACCAAGTTCCACATTTGACTTTACACATGTTAAAAAAATAAATTTGATTGATGGATAGTGTACCCGGAAGGTAGCTTATCCGAGGGGTTATTGCGGAGAATAACTAAAGAGAAATCAGAGCAAATAAGTAAGAGAGAGAGTGTATATTCGATATGTATTTAGCGTGGTTTACAATGGGGGAAAGGGGTGCTATTTATAGTAGTAATAAATGCTAGATAAGGACACGTGTCAGTTTTCTGGTGGTCGAGGGGTCACCTCAACCGGGGTGGCACTAGCACTCGCATGTGGCCGCATTAAATGCTGTGGTTGGATGTGACGTTTGTACTTGGTACGGTGATCCAGGCGCATGTGAAGAGGATATTCTGTCGAGGTGGATGCCTTCGGCTGAAGGGTGCTGGGCCGAAGGCTCTTCTAACCGAGGGCTCCTACCTGCCGAGGGCTGCAGGTGCCGAAGGCTTGGTTTTCAAGCCTTGTTCTCTTGTGATGCCTCTTCTAACCGAGGGCTCCTACCTGCCGAGGGCTACAGTTGCCGAAGGCTTGGTTTTCAAGCCTTGTTCTCCTGTGATGTTTCTGAGCTCGATTCCGTCACTGGTAGCCTTCGGCCATGGGGCTGAAGGCACCCCTTTGCGTATTATGGGCTGCTTAGAGCTCCATTTTGCTGGGCTTGGCCCATTTGGGTCTGTTGGGCCTGATTGTAGTAGAGGAAGTATGTGGGTCGGGGGTCCCTGGGCCATATACTCCATCAGGAGTCCCCCACTCCTTTTGCCGAAAGGTACTTGAGGGAAAAGGAGTAGCTGTGGTGATTGCCCCGAAGGCTTCCCTGTTCTGTTGGGTGCCTCATTTTCTCAATTCCCCCATATGTCGAGGGCTAAGAGCTTCCTGAAGGGAGTTTGCTCGTAGGTGTTGTAGCTCGTATGCCTCATTTTCTCAATTCCCCCATTTGTTGACTGAAGGCTTTGTGTGGCTGAAGGCATCATGTGGCCGGAGGCATCATGTAGCCGAAGGCATTGTGTGGCCGGAGGCATTCTGTAAGCCGAAGGCATCATGTCGAGGGGAGTAGATTGTCATTGTGATCTGGCCTCAGCTTGCTGTAGCTGAAAAATAGAAAATTTTTAACATTTGCGTGTTTTGGCGGGGGAGTCCCCCAGTCCCCCACTCCTTTTGCCGAGAGTTTCTCGAGGGAAACAGGAGTAGAGTGATGCATGCCTTCAGTAGGAGCCGCCGAGGGGTGACGCCTTTTGTTCCACAATGGGGAGATGCCTCGTTAAAAACCTCATTAGGAAAAAACCCCGTGGGAAAAATCCTAATGAGGGAAAAAGAGTACACCGGATGCCCTCAGAATGAAGCAAAAGGAGTGCACCCTTCGCCTTGATTGTTGAGCGGCGGTTGTGTCCGTCTGCTGAGGGGATATCCAAGATCAGCCTTAGATCCTGCATGAAAAGGCTAAGGAGCTTGTAAGGACCCCCCCCCCCCCCCCCCCCGCCGTTATCAAATAAAGGTGACGGAGGGGTGCAAGGCCAGGTGGGCTTGTGTTAGAGCCCCTGACATCAAATACAGATGCCGGAGGGATGGAGACCGAGGGGTCTTCGTGATGGCCCCCGACATCAAATAAAGATGTCAGAGGGATGAAGGCTGAGGGGCCTGTATGATAGCTCCCGACATCAAATAAAGATGCCGGAGGGCTGAAGGCCGATGGCCTGTGTGATGGCCCTCGACATCAAATAAAGATGTCGGAGGGATGAAGGCCGATGGGCCTGTGTGATTGCCCCCGACAGCAAATAAAGATGCCGGAGGGATGAAGGCCGATGGGCCTGTATGATAGCCCCCGGCATCAAATAAAGATGTCGAAGGGATGAAGGCCGAGGGGCCTGTGTGATGGCCCTCGACATCAAATAAAGATGTCAGAGGGATGAAGGCCGATGGGCCTGTATGATAGCCCCCGACATCAAATAAAGATGTCGGAGGGATGAAGGCCGAGGGGCCTGTATGATAGCTCCCGACATCAAATAAAGATGCCGGAGGGCTGAAGGCCGATGGCCTGTGTGATGGCCCTCGACATCAAATAAAGATGCCGGAGGGATGAAGGCCGATGGGCCTGTATGATTGCCCCCAACATCAAATAAAATGCCGGTGGGATGAAGGCCGAGGGTTGCTGTGATGTGGAATCACACTGAGGCCGAGGGCCGTTGTGATGTTGAGGCCGAAGGCCGTTCTGATGTTGAGGCCGAGGGCCGTTGTGATGTGGAATCACGCTGAAGCCGAGAGCCGTTGTTGATGTAGAACCACGTTGAGGCCGAGGGCCTTTGTTGATGTGAAATCATGTAAGGCAAAAACCGTTATGACATAGAGTCATGTTGAGGCCGAGGGCCGTCTGATGTTGAGGCCGAGGGCCATTGTGATGTCCTCACGCTGAGGCCGAGGGCCGTTGTTGATGTTGAGGCCGAGGGCCGTTCTGATGCTGAGGTCGAGGGCCGTTGTTGATGTTGAGGCCGAGGGCCGTTCTGATGTTGAGTCCGAGGGCCGTTGTGATGTCCTCACGCTGAGGCCGAGGGCCATTGTTGATGTTGAGGCCGAGGGCCACTTTGATGCTGAGGTCGAGGGCCGTTGTTGATTTTGAGACCGAGGGCCGTTCTGATGTTGAGGCTGAGGGCCGTTGTGATGTGGAATGACGTTGAGGTCGAGGGCCGTTGGTGATGTGAGATCACGCTAAGGCCAAAACCGTTGTGGCGTAGAGTCACGCTAAGGCCGAGGGCCATTCTGATGTTGAGGCCGAGGGCCGTTGGTGACGTGGAATCATGCCAAGGCCGAGGGCCATTGGTGATGTAGAATCGAATTGAGGCCGAGGGCCTTTCCTTGATAGTTCTAGGAGTCCTCTGGGTGTATGTTCCTTCTTTCAGACATCGACCGAGGGGTTGATTCCCTGCCTCGGCCAGAAGGGGGTCCAAGTGATCTGTTCGGTGGTTCGTCTGTTAGTCCCCCGGCGCTGGGCCGTTCCTTGATTGTTCCAGGAGGTCGTATGTTAGTCCTCCTGATGTGTGTTCCTTCTTCCAGGCTTCGGCCGAGGGGGTTGCTTCCCCGCCTCGGCCGGAAGGGGGTCCAAGAGATCCGTCCGGGGGGTCGTCTGTTAGTCCCCCGGCGCTGAACCGTCCCTTGACCTTGGGGGATCCCGCCATCTATTTACGGCGCGGGCTAGTCTTGGTCGGTTTCCGACGACTTCCGTTTCACCCCCAAGTTTGGGGATTTCGTCACCTCAGCCATTCTTTCAGGCCTGTCGCCGTGCGTTGCACGCCGGTGACGCGGCGAGCGTCCCGCTCCAAAAACGTGAGCCTTTTGCAGGCCCCTCCTCGTCTTTAGACACCATCGGCCATACCTGGGCATTTGGCCTCGAAGGGGCCGATAAGATGTCTGGATTGTGTTGTAGTTTACTTAAATTCATAGAAATAAGCGGAATACAAGGGGTGCGTTGTTTGACAACGGCTTTGTTAAGATTCACCGCTCAAGGTCGAGGGCTCTAGGCGGAGGGGATGATAATGTGACTCGAGGTCGAGGGCCCAAGACTGAGACTAACGCCGAAGGCGAGGAACATGATTAGCGGAGGTGGCGTTTCTTCGGCTGGGGCTCCTCGAACTCCTCGCCATCAGTGAGCCTCTCGATTTCATGTTTCTTCGTTGCGATGTCCCCTTCTTCTTTATCGGTGTTCTCCCCGGTGTTTTTCCATGGGGCATTTTTTATGAATTGGTGGAGCCCACCCCGTTGAATTAAGAGTTCAATAGCCTTCTTTAACGAGACACAATCGTCTGTATTGTGGGAGGTGCTTTTGTGGTAACGGAAATAAGTATTGCCTTGGTGGATGGCGTAGATCTCCCTCGCCGACCGAGGGTCCTTGGGAAAAAGATCCTGCTCTTCCGCATAGTTGAGGATAGTGCTCACCGGATGCGTGAAGGGAGTCCTCGGCATGTCCAGCCGAGGGCGCCATTGGCGTTCGTTACGGCCCTACTGGGTGTGGCTTCCATGGTCTCGGCCTCCGGCCGAGGGCGCATTTGGGACCGGCGTGTTGTTTGTCTTCTTCGAGGGCTGGCCCTCATTCTTCTTGAAGGAGTGGAGGTCGTCGGCGTCGGCGTATAGGCTCCCCCGCTGGAGTGCTCTGAGGTATGATCTTGGGGGTCGGTGATGAGGCTCCGTGCGTAGGGGCTGCTGCGGAGAACCCCCTGGAAGAGGATGAGGAGGGTACGCTCGTCGGCGCCCTCGACCTCGTCTTTCTCCTTCATCCACCGGTCAATGAAAGACCGAAGTGTTTCGTCAGGCTGTTGCTTGACGGAGAGGAGGTGGGAGAAGTGCTTTCTCGCGCGCTTCCTTCCGGCAAAATGGGTGAGGAAGCGTTGGGCAAGATCTTGCCAAGAGTCAATGCTGCCCTCGGGCAATCGGTTGAACCATTCGTATGCTGGTCCCTCCAAGGTGGAAAGGAACCAACGACATAAGTATTCATCTGATGCCCCCATCATCATCATGTTGTTTTGATACCTGTAGTAGTGCTCCCGGGGGTCAGTTTTTCCTTCATAGGGCTTGATGAGTTGCCCTCGGTACTTTTCCGGGATTTGGGCCGCCAATACCCTTGGGGTAAATGGCGTCCTAGTTCGGAGTTGGATGACGGGTTCCCCGGAGCCTTCAGCAAATTTCCTTTGCATCTCCTCCATTTTGGCCAGCATGGCCTCATATTTAGAATCTGCATGAGGGGCGGCAACGGCGGTATGTGCTTGATGGGCCTCCATTTCATCAAGCCGGTGCTGGAGGGCTGCAATAATTTTGTCCCTGGTGTCCTTCGGGAGGGCCTCCGCCCCCTGCGAATGGCCATGAGCCGAGCGGGCCTGGTTGATTTGATGTCGGGTGCCGTCGACATGGAGGGGTGCTTTGCCTTTATCTCGAGGGGGAAGCTTCTCATCTGCCCTGGAGACGGATCCGCCACTTTCCTGAGGTCTTTGGAGCACCTTTCCGCCGAGGCGGTCTAGCGCCCCTCCGAGTCTCTCGAGGGCGGAGGTCCGGGGCCTTTCTTTATTTGCGCCATGGCGGTCCCGGGATTGGACTTCCTGAGAGGCGGTGTCCTGCGCCACAACCCTCTCGTTGTTCCCTAACCGAAGGATAGGGTTCACGAAGGGGAGCGGAGGAGGGGGGAGAATGGCGTTCTCCCCGACATGCGGCTGAAAGGGTACCAGCGTGCCGAAGGCACCTGGGTTTTGAGTGAGAGTTTGGATGAAGGCGGAGAACGCTGATTGGACGTCAATGGTGAGAACCAGAGGGCTCATTTGGTTTTCGCTCCGGTCCTTCTTTTTGACCTCGATGCCAAGGCGGGCATCAGGGGCATTATGTTGGAGCTGAAGGCGAGGGCTCCTACCTGCCGAGGGCTGCAGGTGCCGAAGGCTTGGTTTTCAAGTCTTGTTCTCCTGTGATGTCTCTTCTAACCGAGGGCTCCTGCCTGCCGAGGGCTGCAGTTACCGAAGGCTTGGTTTTCAAGCCTTGTTCTCCTGTAATGTTTCTGAGCTCGATTCCGTCACTGGTAGCCTTCGGCCATGGGGATGAAGGCACCCCTTTGCGTATTGTGGGCTGCTTAGAGCTCCATTTTGCTGGGCTTGGCCCGTTTGGGCCTGTTGGGCCTGATTGTAGTAGAGGAAGTATGTGGGCCGGGGGTCCCTGGGCCATATACTCCATCATTGATTTTACTGTAGAGTGCACTGTTTGTCACTGTTTGAACAATGTTTGACACTTTTTTGATGTAGATAATTTGCCAAAAATGGAATGTTTGAAAGTGGAACTTAATTTAGAATATGCCCGAAAAGGAAAGATGGAACTTTTTTTCGAATCGGAGGGAGTATTTATTTCTGCAAAAGAGTAATTTAATTGAACTCAATTATATAAAACACAAATACTTGAATGATAAATCAAAAACATTAAAAGCTTATAAACATCTTGCTTAATAAGATATTTTAATTTAATTTGAATTGAATTTTTTGTGATTTGATGTGGTCACATTAGGGAAGCCTGTACGGTACAGCCGGTAACATTTTGGTAATTTAAATGACATTTGCGTCTTCTGCTAAATGAGCATTAATGCATTTTTAGTGAGTAACAAACATATTTTGTTGAGCATTAAAAGTTAAACAATAAGCATCGCGATCTCTGTTTCATATCATAGAATTCACATTCTTTTCTTATTTTTTCTTTTATAACACCTATTAAATTATATCTGTAATCAACTCCTATAACTCCAATATGCGCATCTAAAATATAATATTGTATTTTTGAAATATGCATTGATATGACATTTTAAAAATGAGCATTGATATGAAAATCATTAGTTTTTTAGTTGAACATCACGACATTTTCTTTGAACATTAAACATTCTCTATTGAGTATTAGAAATTTGCAATTGAGTATCATGGTTTGTGCTCTCATATATATAATCCCACGTGAATCTAATGTAATATGGTACTTTTGAAAATATGCATTGATATAACATTTTAAAATGAGCATAAAACCAATACCAGATGAGCATATGTAACTTACAAAATGAGCATCGAAAAATTCAAAAGTTCATTTACATTCTCTAATGTGTTCAAATATTCAATTGTGTATGCTCATTTTTTTAATCCTTATACTTATTACAATATAACATAAACTCTTTTCTACAATATGTACATCTAGTAGATTCGTTATTAACAATTGTGTATGCACATTTATTTTAAATTATACTGATTTTAGTATAACACAAAACTCGTGTTAGTAAACACACAATATTTAATAAACTAATAAATATTCATCTTAAAATTAATAATAGAAAAAATAAAAATTAATACCTAAAATATTTTATAATGCACAAATTAAAAAATTTAAGTTAGAAGGTTGATTGGAAAAAGAAAAAAAACTCAAACACTAAATAATACGTTGTATTTTATATAATACATTTTCATAATAATTGAATAAAAAAATAAAGTAAAAGATTGCTAAAGAAAAAAGAGAAACGAAAAGCAACAAGTAAAATAAACAAAAAGAAAGAAGCAAAACAATCAAGGCATGATCAAGTAAAGCAAGGAAACAAGAAAAAAAAAGAAAACAGAAAAGAAAAAAAATGTAAACCAACGATCAAGATGCGCAGGAGCAATGACAACGAAAAAAAGAGACTAACATACGAATAAGAAAAAAGTTAGATAGAGGAGCATGTTACTTAAATTAGAGGCTTGAAATTCAAATATATTACAAAAATATCCGACTGTACCATGCTCAAGGTACAGCCGGTTGTAGGATGTAATTTATCATCACATTAGTGGTGGGTTGAAATAAACATCTAGTCCATTTAAATCCGGTTCTCGGTTGTATAATAAAGGTTAGGTTTATGTTTAAACTATTTTCTAAGTGTGATATGATTTGTTTAGGTCTGGTGAAATCTACTCGTTCATGTAAGTCTGGTTTCTTAGTCTGATATGATTTGTTTAATTAGGTCTGGTTTGTTTATGTAAGTGCGGCCTCTTCTGATTTGAAACCACCAGGCAACATGTGCAACACAATATAAATATATATCGAAAACAAATGAGCATGTGCAAATCTGTGTGATCCAATATGAATCGGTTTCAGTGGATTGATCCGGAAATCGATGACCCACTTGGATATTTTAGTTCGACTGGTTTCAATCTCAGACCAGACATAAGCATTTCAGATGAGACTAGATTTAAACATCATGTAAGTCATTTAGTGAGCCTTAATTAGATAGCTCGTATTACGTAAGTATATCAACATCATAATGGATATATATGAGATTGTACTACAAGTGTTCATACTAGTGTAAGGAGGATTCCATGGTGCCCTATTACTATCAAAGTGCATAAAGAATTGATTCTGAGTCCTTCCTAATTTGTTATAGTCGTGGATGAACTCACGAACTCAACTCAAAAAGATACATAGTCGTGCATGATGTTTGTCAACGCTATTATGTTGATTGAAAAGACAAGAATGAGGGTTAAATTAAAGTTGAAAGTATGACGGTAAACTTTGATATTTACTCTCAACGTGGAATAAGGCATATATACTTAAAAGTATAGATTCAATGAAAAATAAATCGTGAAGATATGCATGCATTTTCTTGGGACTATACTGTCATACTCACGGGTTACCATCTTTTTTTGGCACATTTTCAATTCGTATATGAGCATTTATTTAACACAGTATTTTTTTCAAATTTAGAATGACCATTTCTCATATTCAATCAAACATTGTATCAAATGTGTACAAAAGAATTAGAGTATATTTTAGTTGAAGTAAACAACTTTTAGTCACCAAAGATGTTTTTAATTGAATTGAAATTTTCTAATGTGAATTAATCTGATTTGATCTCTTTAGTCTTACCTGGTCTAGTGCGATAAAAACTAGACTAGTAGATTTTGTTCTATCAGTATTTTATAAACAATCAAAATCTTGTATGGTCTAGATGTCCATTATATATGCATTTTACAATAGTCTACCCTAATCTCCCCTAATATGATTTGAACCGATCTAATATGATCTAGTATGTGACTGAAGTTGATCTAATTAAATGAGAAAATGCTTAAGGTTACAAAATATTACGTATATGATATAATTTCTCAATAGTTGAAGTTCAATAGTGACCTTGGGAATTTAACATACAGGGAGAACAAATGATCCTTTGACGTGGAATAATACTACAAACAGCAGAGGCAAATGTTCTTGTTATAACAGACACCAACCAGTTCACAGCAACATCAAAACAAAACAAAAAAAGGCTTAACTGATCTGGAGTCTGTACATTATCATCCCACAGAAAACTGCTAATACACTCACACAAAATCGAAATGCATCAACAGCTTAACTGAACGAAACTTTACCCCGTCACGGTCATGTAGTGGAACTGCCCGAATCCCTCTTTGTAATTCAGATACGGGCAGGCATGTCTGCCCACCAAAATCATCCTTTTCAGACATGTCATACTCATTCACAACAATCTGAAGGAGAGCCAAATCTGGAACAGTTAATGGAAACTCGAATTCCTCATTCCAAACAGGTCTCCAATTGTCATCCACTTTTTCTGTCTTCTTCATTTCACTATCTGCAGGGACTCCAGCAATTCCTACCTACAGGGTGACCAACCACAAACCATCAATTTAAGTTTATATAATATTATTCTAGAGATAAGAGGGAGGGGCATGGAATAAAGTATTGACATACCCTAACATAGAAATCTGGTTTGCTAAATAAATCAAAATCTTTCTTCTGGAAATCATTGTACCATCCATCCCCCATATAGACTTTCACCTGATAGGAGTATTACAGTCAATTCGATTAATAGCATTATGGTGGTGTAGTAGAACGATCAAGAAAATGTCAAACAATTGGGCACACCTTCAAAGTTGTCTTCACGGGTAACTCAGCTCTAGGATCAAACACCTCACCATGAGGACCAGGCTTCAATAGAAAGTCAGGTTTCTTCACATAACCACACCCACCGTTAGATTTGAACATTCCATGCATCAACCATAGTGATCTTCCATGTCCCTATCAATAAAAAAACTTCTAAGCATTTTTGGCAGAGATGTACTTAAAAAAACTACGAAAAGAATAAGTTCCACTTTTTTATGCAAGGCATCAACCAAAACTGTCTGTAATTAGGGACAGTTGTTATGCTAAATAAATAATACTTTCTTTATAAGCTTATCTGAACCTTTAAAAAAGTTTACAGGCTCGCATGCTCATGGCGACTAAACTGCTAACATAATTACGACCAGTTAGGTAAGGAATATTTGACTAAATTCACTGAATATGTTGAATTTTAGGAAAGCAAAAATGTATAGTAATGTCCCCCATGCAAATAAGCAAATCAAAAGCTAACTACTCTACATGGTGCTTAATCTAATTTATTACTACAAACAGGACATAAACCACAAGGATACTGTCTTGACCCAAACATTAGGAAATCACACCTTTAATTATCTTAGATAAGTATTTTTATTCAGAAACCTGCATATTAAAAGCAACCATTTGGGCTCCATGCATCCATCCAATCATAGGGTTGTAGTTGGATGAGTCTACACGAATACCCTTTGGGTAGACCCTAAGAATATTCTGCTGTGTGAACCTACATGACAATTAGTACTATCAGAAACCCTGCATCACGTGATTAAAATTTCAGATGATTCATGAAACATTATCTGCATATTAAATGGGTGTAAAGATGCGCATAATTGATCTTTAAGTATAAATAATTAAATATTCAGTTTCTTTTTAGTGGAAAGTTAAGATGGCATTTGAGAAATTTCATATATATAAATTGGCACCTGACAATTTCTTTTCCATGAGTTTCTGCAGCATCTTCGAGTTGTTCCTCACTTAAGCTAAGACGTCTCACTTTCCCAGAATCCAGTTTCAGGCTTACATCAAAACCACCTTTAGGCTTCCCAGCATGAATTGTAATTAATTGTTTATACTCTGGGGCTACCTTTCGGTTTGACTTTATATCCCCTTCAACTTCTTCATCATCACTATCTTCATCTAGTTCATTCTGTAAGAAAAGGGGAAAGTGTTGGTAACTTGAATAAATAATTCTTTATTAGACGTCACTACACTCTCCTTTCATACACACCTTGTCATCAGCTTGGATGTGGCAAGACTTTTCACTGTCCGTATCACCCTTCTTCTCTTTAATATCTTTTCCCTCAAGGTATTCCTTTGGTGGTTTGGTTGATATGAGAATTCGTTTCTTCAAAAATTCTGGGGAGGGAAATTCCTTTAAGCTTACTAATCCAGGAATGAACAGAATATCTCCAAAGGTTTGAGTGACCATCTACAGATTAAGATTGAGACATTACTTCCACAACAGTTTGGAACACCTAAGACTTCATTTGGATGAAGGTTTTTGGATGTCTTTTTGGGTGTTGGGGACAAAGTTAGTATCTTTATTTATACACACATACATACGCATGTCTGGGTGACAATTAATAATATCGACAACATTACATAAGAGGTGATCATATAACATTTTGATCACCTATTAAATACCTTCAAAGCATTTCCCTCCAAAAATTCAAAATCCCTCCATTGAAACTGACCCTAAAAGATTAGAAAGATTTTTACCTCAGCCACTTTAGTCTGAAGATCGGGAGTTAGGTGGTCTTCTAAGGTTATAATAACTGGATAATCTGATGCAATAAACGCATGTTCTTTGATAGATCTTAGACATCTGATAAGCTCCACGTGAGATGTAAGTGTCCTACATAAAGTAAACAACACAAGTAGTCGGTGCAGAAAAATGCTTATTATTTTAAAGGAATTTTAAAAAGATGATTAAGCTTTGATCAACTACAGGATATATATCAGAAGACACCTTACCTCCCATGAAAAACATGGACATCATCCCCAGTGGAATTAGGCCAAATGTCCAATTCAATAACTCTAACTCCTCTTTTCAAGGCATCTATAATGGGAGCATCACTGCTGTCACTACTAAGTTGATTTCCAGTAAGATATGAATTGTGCCCAGTAAATATGAAATAATGGGACAGAGGGGCAGTCATGTCATGGTGAACCTGCAACCCAAATAAATGCACTAAAAATAAATTACTCTTTTAAAAAATGTGAATAAGAAGCATGCAGGTAAGATAACCAGAACTAAAATAATGGCCTGTGTAATTACAGACCACAACCATTGCAAGAAAGACAAATGATATTGACGGCTTCTTTCCCATCTTCTTGCTTACTTCTATTTATGTGTTACATCCAACTCCGCATTTAAGGATTAAAGTAGCAGACAGATATTTAAATCAATGCTGTGGCATACGTGGGAAGTTGGATAGTAAAGAATCTCGATCACTCATATATTCATATCAATCATAAAGAGACAAAAGCTCTGTATATTCTTTCTAAATATAGAAAAGGGAACCCACCAGCACTGCTCATTCTGCTACTCATTACGTAGTACTCCATAATAACCATCAAAATGGGGAAAGAGCCAACCCCGAGCAGACGGTACGTTGGGAGGATGTAAATTGGACCATAATCCCAATCTGTCCCAGTACTTGCAGAGGCTCTATTCATTTTTAGCATAGTAACCCCTCATCGCAGTTGACGGGATTCGAACCCACGATTTAACCCTAACACTCCCTTGCTGCCAGTTGAGCTACGCCCACCGGTGAAAATGGGGGAAAGAGCCAAACAAATCAATATACACGCCTAGAACCCGTTTGTTAACACTAAAATTGGTTGAATTGGCTCATTCTGCTGAAATTTATGAAGTTTTGGCTGAAGTTGTTGTATGATTCATAAAAAATTATATCTAAAAATATTTGTTATTAATAAATAGGAAAAATTGACAAAATAATCCCACCTTTCACTGGTTTTCTCATAATAATCCCACCCTTAAATAATCCCAAAATAATCTCACCTTTACACCTCATCTCCTTTCATGGGACCCGACCAAGTTTTTTTACCTTTTTTAAAAATCTTATATAAATAATCTCACAATTATAAGGATATGATTAAAAAGTGAAAGGTGAGATTATTTATATAATTTTCAAAGAAAGAGTAAAAAACATGGTCAGGATCCAATGAAAGAAGATGAAGGGCAATGTGGGATTATTTTGAGAAGACCGGTGAAAGGTGAGATTATTTTTGTCAATTTTTCATAATAAATAAAATAAATAATTATATAAAAAATAGCTAAAATGATCCGGACAATACAACCAGAAAAGTAACTTCAACCTACTTTTTCCGTTTATTACATAATTCAACGGACGAAATCAAAAGTTACATAAGCCCGTGGAAAAAAGAGACAGACACGGAGTGATATAAAAGTCCAAAAGAGAGAGAAACGGAGGAAATTACAGAAGTATACCCCGCTGTTAAGATGGAGATGAGGAGAGTTGAAATCATCAAAAAGGTACTTGAAAAAACTGTACAGATTTAAACCGTGTTCGGGTTGAACATCAATTTGCCGAAACACATTGATCGCGTCTTCCATTGTAGCATTCTGTTGCTTTTGGATCTCAATGAGGAACCTGTGGAAATGGTCAACGGTCATGATCCCACTATCAGAGTAATCATCAAAGAGCGCCTTGATCGCCTCTGGCGCCTCCGCCTCCTTTGGTGCCATCACGAAAAGCTACGCGCAGACGGCTGACTGTGGCGGTGATGAGCTGATTTATGGAGTTACCTAATACAGAGTACGGACAGCCATCTCCTTTACCTTTCAACAATTAAATAAAGCGTAATTGCAACTATGGCGTTTTAGTTGCATTAATTTGTGAAATGAATGCCGCTACTTGGCATCTATTTTGATCACAATTTATTTATTAATAATTGAAATCGTTTCGTTTCATTTAAAGTCCGGAATGCCGTTTTTTATACTATTGTCCCCTTAAAATTTTATCAAATTTGATTGATATGGGATTAATAAAGTAAAAATTGTGTGATTAAGGTTTGTAAAAAAAATGAATCGAATTGACTATGAACATAAAATCTTTCCTTAAAATGAAAAGTGACAAAATAAATGGAACATGACACTATGGAGTTCACCATGGGAGAAATTAGTTACCAAGTTGTGCATGCTCTCTCTGTCTCTGGCACGATGGAGTTCACCATAAATGATTCTTTAGATAGGGAGTATTATTATGAACCATTTGGTAAACCTATTTTTTGGTCTAAAATTATTAGACTTATTAGTCAATATTTTTATTAAATACATAATTTTTTTATTTTCCGCGTTGCATTGTTTAATAATACAAAAAAGTAAGGCGTTATTACTTTTCTGAATGTGTTGACTAGAGTTATTACAGATAGTTATTTTTATATATTTTTTAGGCGAAATTCATACCAATAATTCATACTTTTAGCGCTTCTACAATCATAATCAATACCGAAGATGTTTATAAAAATAATCCATACTCACAAACACGTCTACATAGATAGATTAGATTAATCTTTTGGGAGAACTACCAAATAAGCGCTCGAACTTTCATAAAAGTGCAAATAGGTCCTTTTGTAGGAGGCTCTGTCCGGCCGTCACCATTGGGCGGTTTCCGGTGGAATTTTTTTATTAAATTTTTTGAGTATCTTCTTCATTAAGTCTAGTTTACCCATACCAAATTTCAGTTACAAATTCCATTGGGAAGATAGTCAAATGCATTTTTGAAGATAACTGTGCAGTTAGATAGCGCAAAATATTTCAGAAAATCATTTGACTGCCTTTTAGATTGAATTTTTAGCTGAAATTTGGTATGGGTAAACTAGACTTAATGAAGAACATGATCAAACAATTTAATCAAAAAAATCCACCGGAAAGCACCCCAAATGGCGACAGCCGGACAAAGCCTCTTGTAAAAGGGCTTATTTGCACTTTTTATGAAAGTTTGAGGGCTTATTTGATAGTTCTCACTAATCTTTTTGATATTTAATATATAAGGATACAATATTGACTTTGTTTACCATTGTCATAAATTTGATTTTAGTGTTTTTTATATCATTACTATGATTATTTTCTTGAAGGATAATAATCTATCTATGAAGGTTTCTATCTACGTAGACGCAATTACGAGTTTGGATTATTTGTATTGACTTTTTCAGTAGTAATTATTATTATAGAATCATCAAAAGTACGGATTATTTGTATGAATTTCACTTTTTTATTATTAATAAAATATATTTTTTTCACAAATCAACAGAATCAGTCAATCCAGTCACTTCAGCCAGAACTTCATAAATTTCAGTAAAATCAACAGATTCAGACTATTATTTCAGTGTAACCAAACATGCTCTATATTTATACTTTTATACTCGTATTAGCCGACCTCAATTTTTTTGGAATTAAGGCTTGAATGTTGTTATAGTTATAGTGATATAAAATTTGAATAAAATTAGAGTCATTAAATTTATTTTGTCATATTCTTTCCATTAATTATATTTCATCCAAACATTAGGAGTTATTTCTTTTTAATGTTACGTCATCCAATGGTATTAACTAAACATATGCTTTGTGAATTGATTTATAAACAGTTATGTCCTAAGTAGGACTAAAAGTAGCCCTAATGCAATAATAAAATTATAATCCTTTTATTTCAAAAACTAGGGTATTATATGTCTCTTCTTCCTAGTCTACTATACATTCTTATAATTTCTAATAAATTTTTTATGGCTAAAAGGTCAAATAGGTACATGAACTAACTTAAAGTGTTCAATTAGCCCCTTGTATAGGAGGTTCTGTCCGTCCGTCGCCAATTAGGGAAGTTCCCGGTGGAATTGTTTAATGAAATTTTGTGAGCATCTTCTTCATTAAGTCTAGTTTACCCATACCAAATTTCAGCTAAAACTTCAACCGGGAAGGCAGTCAAATGATTTTTTGAAGATAACTGCGCAGTTAAACAGCGCAGTACATTTCGGAAAATCATTTGATTGCCTTCCCGATTTAATTTTTAGCTGAAATTTGATATGGGTGAACTAGATTTAACTAAGAAGATGTTCAAAAAATTTCATCAAAATTTTTTACCGGGAACCGCTCCAATTGGAGACGGTCGGGCAGAACCTCCTATATAAAGGGCTAATTGAACACTTTAAGTTAGTTCATGTACCTATTTGACCCTTTAGCCTTTTTTATTAATAATAAAATCATAGTTTTATTTACAAATTAATAAATAAGAATACCAAACACAAATGTAGATCACTACCGCCGCATCCTTCACTTACCAAACACAAATCATAGCTTAGTACATCACAGGAGTGTGAGTTTCAACTTAATATGAGAAAGTTGAAATGATTCATGCAATATTTAGGTGTGATATAAATGAAGAAAGCGGGAAAATTTCGTCATTTCGATATGATGCATCATAAAAAAGCATAATAAGTAAAATGAGGTCATAAATAATCTACTATAAATAATCTACTAAAGGGTCAAATAGGTACATGAACTAACTTAAAGTGTTCAATTAGCCCCTTATTTAGGAGGTTCTGTCCGACCGTCGCCAATTGGAGTGGTTCCCGATGGAATTTTATGATGAAAATTTTTAAGCATCTTCTTCATTAAGTCTAGTTTACCCATATCAAATTTCAGATAAAAACTAAATCGGGAAGACAGTCAAATGATTTTCCGAAATGTACTGCGCTGTTTAACTGCGCAGTTATCTTCAAAAAATCATTTGACTGCCTTCCCGGTTGAATTTTTAGCTGAAATTTGGTATGGGTAAACTAGACTTAATGAAGAAGATGCTCAAAACATTTCATCAAAAAATGCCATCGGAAACCACCCCAATTGGCGACGGCCGAGCAGAACCTCCTATATAAGGGGCTAATTGAACACTTTAAGTTAGTTCATGTACCTATTTGACCCTTTAGCCTATGGAATATGTTTTGAATATATACTTTAATTTATAGTTGATAATTTATGACCTCATTTTACTTATTATGATTTTGTATGATGCATCATATCGAAATGACGAAATTTTCCCACTTTCTTCATTTATATCACGGATCCGGCGTCTCTGCCTGGACTACGCAGAATTGGAGGGTGCCTGGAAATTGTAAGCTCTCAGATCAAAAAAGGGATGGTAGGAGATCAAGGGTCCCATTTTTTACACAGATCTCAAGGCTTGGGTTTTAATCTCTGCCATTAATTTTAGCAAGGCACTCTGTCTTAAGGCAGAGGATCTCAATCCTTATATCACACCTAAATATTGCATGAATCATTTCAACTTTCTCATATTAAGATGACTATGGAAGATGACTTAACAACACGACTTTAGATTTTATTTTGACCACATACCAATCTATAGTGACTCAAAAAGTGTCATTGTTATCTCATGCAATCCAGTTCATCATTCTCGCATTAAGCACATCGACCTGAGATTTCATTTCATCAAAGATCATGTTGAGAAAGGACATGTGGACCTATACTTTGTGTGCACTGAGTTGTAATTGGCTAATCTATTCACAAAAATTCTAGACGAGAAAATAATTCAGTTCCTGGGTTTCTAAATTGGGAATGTTGAATTTTGATTTTTAAATATGTGCACAAGTATAGGGGGAGTAATGCATATTATTTGTCATGTCAGTTACTTAAGTCTAGTTTATTTCATTGAGCGAGTTCTTGGTCGTTTAGTCCGTTTCCCTAAAGTGTGCATGCATTTAGGGGGGATCAAATATTTTTCTGATCTGAGTGTTACAATTGAGTGGGAGTTTTATTTCTGTCAGTTTCCGTATTCTGTCTTACTTAGAAAAATCAAAAAAATATTTACACTTTTATTCTTGAGTCTGTTATTTCCTATTTTTTTTTAATTTTTTGTTAAAGCCGCACAATTGATGGCGCACAATTCTAGGAGTTAAAGAAAGTAGTATTATGTCTTACTTAGAAAAATAACAAAAAGATTTACACTTTTATTCTAGGGTGGGTTTCCACCGCTAGGGTTTTTTCCTCCGCACAAGGTAATGGCGAGATCAAGTGTCAGTTTCCTATTCAGAAAAAGCCAAAAAGATTCCTATTCAGAAAAAGCCAAAAAATTATTTCTTTTTCGCGCGTACTTAAAGACAGAATCGGTCTTTTTACTTCTTTCTTCATCATCTTCTTCTCTCACTCTCAATCTCTCTTGCATTCAAAAGCTCTCAAGCACTCTCAGTTTTCAGCTCTCAAACGACCGTCTTCGTGCATCTTCGTCCTTCACCGGCTCTCAATCTCTTTGTCAAAGGTTTATTACTTTCTTCTTCAAGTATGTGTGTGTGGTTTTCTGTTGTTGCAAGTACACTTTTTGAGAACGACGAGTAACCGTTCACTACCACCGCCCCATTATCCAACTGGTAATTTTTATCCAAACCATAACCGCCCCTAAAGGTAACGGGTATAATCGCGGGTAACCGCGAGTAATTACTGATATACTATACGTCTAGAGAAAAGTGAGAGCTAGAGAGAGAAGTGATTTGTATTAAATGAGTTTTGAACCCTTACAACTACCCCTAGGGGAGTATTTATAGGGAAAATATGGGTTGGGCTCCCAAGTCTTGGGCTTGGGAGGCCCATTACAATATGAGGCCTCTATTGGGCTGAGTACATTCGTATATGTGAGCTAAGTATGGAAGTCTGGTTCTGCGAGCTCCCTGTGGAAGACGTACGTCTGGCTGACGAGTGTGTGGCAGACGAAGTTCTTGGAGACGTACGTCCGACTGTGGCAAACGAAGTCCTTAGAGATGTACGTCTGGTTGTGGCAGACGAAGTCCTTGGAGACGTACGTCTGGCTGTGACAGACGAAGTTCTTGGAGACGTACGTCTGGCTATAGCAGACGAAGTCCTTGGAGACGTACGTCTGTTTGTGGCAGATGAAGCCCTTGGAGATGTACGTCTGGCTATGGCAGGTGAAGCCCTTGGAGACGTACGTCTGACTGACGGAGTGCTGCGCCTGAAGGTCGTTCGTCCCCGGGTGACTGTTACGTGCTGGAGACCGTACGTCCCCGGGGCCTTCCTATGTGCTGGAGGCCGTACGTCACTGGGCGACTGTTACGTGCTGGAGGCCGTACGCCCCCGGGGTCTTCCCATGTACTGGAGGCTGTTCGTCCCCGGGTGACTGTTACGTGTTGGAGGTCGTACGTCCCTGTGGCCTTCCTATGTGCTGGAGGTCGTACGTCCCCGGGGTCTTTGGGCCACTCGGGCTCGTTGAGCCTGTTCGTAGTAGTGGGAGTATGTGAGTCATGGGGTCTGGATCATATACTCCATCAATTACTTTATTAAATTAGTCATTGATATTTCAATATAAAAACTTTACTTTAAAAGACGAAAAATGGCATCACCTAGACCACTCTAGACTCATACAACACTTTACTTTCGTATATCTACAAGACGAGAAAGAAAACAACATAAATTAATATGAACCTAAAAATATTTAATATGAAAAATAATTAATCATAGAAAAAAAGATTATAATAATAAAAAAACACCATTAAGATCTATTATGAACTTTCATTTATACACTATAGTTAGTACATCTATTATTAATATATATACACAATGAGAATAGGAAAATCTCATCTTTTAGTAGTTGTGGAACAAATAATAGATAAAAATGTAATAAAAATATAGCCAAAATTAAAAGGGGTGGGTACGAGGCGGGTAATGGGGAAAACATGTATAAAACCGTAACCGCCCCGTTACCCGTAAAAACCAAACGGGTATTCCCCGCCACGTACCCGTTACCCGGTCAATGCGGTTTTTCCCGTTTTGACCGGGGCGATTCGGTGCGGGTATCTATCAGATCGGTCACAATTGTCATCCCTAATGGGAAGCCTTTATTATATCTATTCTTTCTTTTAAACCTACATATCAATATATAATTCGGAATTTTAGTATTTTAGTTTTCTTCAGTTCTTTCTCTCTCTAGGGTGGGTTTCCACCACTAGGGTTTTTTCCTCCGTTATCGTTTTTAATGAGGAGCGGCCACCGCAGACGGGCTTAGACTTAGGCGTATAGGGTTTCTTTTTCCGCCATCAATTGTGCTGCTATTTTTCTTAATTTGCTTTGGCGAGATTAAGTTGAGGGAAGAGGATGTTTGGTCTCAGGCGGCCGAAGGTTGTGCAGGGATGTGAGATGGATGCTTGGTCTCTGACGGCCAAAGATCATGGACGAAGTGTGGGGTTACAGGCTTGAACATATCTGGATTCGATGCCATCTGTGATAGGTGGCGATATAGGAGACTTGGTAGAGAACATGATGAATAAGAGACAAGGTGAGGAAGAAGCTACAGTACTGCTCGATCGTCCCCCTCCTAAACCGCCGTCATGGAGTGCATGAGATTCTAGGGTTGGAAGTATCTTTTTAATTTTACTGTTTGCTTGCGATTTATTTTTCATGATCAGACTGCTTATTTTTCTGTTGATTACTTTTATTGTTGTAAGACTCTTGCATTATGATTGGGTGATGAGAGGCATGCTTTAACAGTCGTTGGCTCATTTATGTCCATTATAGGATCAACGAGTTCTCTTGCTTTTCTGAAGGTGATTAACTCTATGTCTGGTTCGATGGCTGACGGTTATCTATTATCCTTTTGTCGTTTAACTCTCTATCTAAATTCTAATGTTGTGATATCAATTTAAGCACATTTTAGGAAATTAAGGAGTAGTTTTTAGTCACTTTTTTTGTCTTTCAATTTATTATTAGTAATAGTGATAGAAAACTCATAAAAATCACTTAGGATTTATTAGATCATATGTTTGTTGTTTTAATAATTATTTCACGATTCATAACTTATTAAAATTAATACAATTGTACTAATTAAAGTTTACAACTCCTTTTAAAAAAAATTATAGTTTACTACTCCGCAATTCATAGGAAAATCAAATGCAGTGAGGCTCTCAAAGCAAAGCAAAACAAGTGATCGGAGGGCCAGGTTATATGCATCGAAATGAAATTTCTCAAAACAAAACACATCTCATCAAGCTTCGGGACAGAACGAAATGCAGGCTTTTTATCAGAGCCAGGTTTCGATCCTGGGACCTGTGGGTTATGGGCCCACCACGCTTCCGCTGCGCCACTCTGATTTGTTGTTTAAAACTTGTTATTCTACGTTTATATACTAATTCTGAACAACTAACTCCTTAATTTGCCGCGGGTCATTGTCCACGACGGTGGACTATCGATGATGCTAAGTGCTAACCGAAACGATGATGCTAATTACGATATAACATGTGAAAATATGTCACATATATTATTATTAGCGTTTTAAAAAAAAACTATAACTCTTTATTTCTTTAACATTTCCAAAATTTTGACTCCACTCGTAAAAAAAAATTAAAATGTTTACTCATTTTTAAAGAGAGATTTACCTAAATAGGACTAAAATTAGGTAGAATTGCAAAAACAGGACTACAATGTTTTATTTGACAAAAATAGGACTAAAAAGAGGTAATCTACCAAAAATGCCCTTAATGAAGAGTTCGCAGGGGCCTTTGCTGCGCATATGCGATTCCCCCTGCTACGCAAATGCTGTGCCCTGTGCGTTTCCAGGCCTCCAAGATCGGCTCCTCCACCAATGGAGGCTCTGCCACCATCCATCAAGTCTGCAACCACCTTCACGCCTCAACAAGTACGCTGTCATTATTCTCTAACAAAACTCTACCCTCCAGTGAGGCTGTGTAGACTTCCATGAGGAATGACACTTCAGATGCGAGAATGCCACTTAATATATGCATAATGACACAATAATGACAATTTCGTATAGATACATGACATTCTCAATATGACATTTTCAAATACTGTAATGACATAAAAGTGACATTTTTTAAAAATGACCAATAATGACACAACAATGACATTCTCTTATTCAAAAAGTGTCATTTTCTGGAAATCTAAAGAAGAAGAAAACAGAGGACCCAGATTTGAAGAGGATGGGAAGTTCATATCCAAAAGTTTCAAATCCCAAAGTTTCAAATAAAAAATTTTATTTGAATCTTAAAAATCAACAAAGCTCTATTTTTGAATTTTAAGAACAACATTGAAAGCATATAGAATCACGATTGGAACAAGCATCGTTAATCCATGAATGGAATCTTCAGTGTCTGGTTCGCCGGGAGGGTTTGGCTGACCGGAGTGGTGAGAGGGAGGCTGTTGGCACCCAGGATGGATCAGAGATTTTTTATGTTGAATAGGGATTTGATCCCAGGCTGATGGCGGATATAGTGGTTGCGTTGGGGATGTAGTCAATAGCGACGCAGATTGAGGTTTTAATCCCAGAAGGGCAAAAATGTAATGTGGAGTCTCATTTAGGCAATTTAAAACTTGAAGTCCTATTTTGGAGTTTTAACCATGTTTTAGTCCCATTTAGTATAATTTCTTATTTTTAAATTACTCAACCTATTTTGTATTTTATATGACATGCGTTTTTTAGTTAGTTACTACCTATAAAATAGTTCTCACTTTCCTTTTTAAATCGTCCAAATTCCCTTTTTGAATTTTTTTTTATGTCTATCATTCATTTTCTTTTTTCTTACTCAAACATATTCATATATTTCTACTTTATTAAAATCTGATCCAAATCCTAGTGAGAATTACAAAGGAAGTATTTTTTTTTTTACAAAAATGATATATGTACACACCTACTTACACGTAGGGGTGGGAAAATATACCGAAATTTCAGTATACCGGCCATACCATACCGAAAAATACCGAATTACCGAAATTTTCGGTATACCAAAAAGTTCGGTACGGTATGATACCATACCGGGTCACTTCGATACGGTAAAGGTATGAATATTTTAAATTTTCGGTATTTCGGTATATACCGAAATACCGTTAATTTCGGTATGGTACGGTATATACCGAAATACCGATATACCGAAATAGAATTTGTAAATTTTTAGGGCCAAACCCATTAAATGAAATTATTAAAATACCAAGGCCCAAAATTAAAATAACCCATCTTATAATACTACAGCCCTTCTCTAGTTCTCCCAAGTAGAGGCCTAAATCCCTAATCAAATAAATGGGAGAATATGAGTTTGCACCCCATGTTTTGGGTGATATATTTATAAACAAATGATAAAGTATATTGATAAAATATTTATACGGCGGACGACCATCATATTACCAAAGTAGAAAAATCTCTTATTTATACGGAGCTGCAACAATGATTTAAAGATTTGTTATTACAAACATTAGTTATCATTGATTTATGTTGGATAAATATTCTAATTTTCATTATGGATTGTGTTGAGACTTGAGATATTAGCACATAATTTTAGTATTTTCTACTTTGGATTAAATATTGTGTTTTAGTTTTGGTATCGGTTTATGTATTGATGTCGTATGCTACTTTTGACTTGTTAAAATCAGTTTTTTTGGATGTTCGGTAGGCTCCTTAAGCTAATACTTTATACGGAATTGCCAAGAAATTTATTTTTTTGAATTTTCGGTATAAAACGGTATGAGTTACATACCGTACCGAATTTTCGGTATACCGAAATTCGGTATACCGAAAGTTTCGGTATGATAACGGTATGACATTTACCAATACCGGATTTTCGGTACGGTATGCGGTATGGCGTTGAAATTTCGGTATACCGTACCGAACCAGCCCTACTTACACGCATTGGTGGACCTACAGTATAAGGAGGGCAAGCATTGGTTTCACCTCAAAAAGTTTCACTAGCCTATGCGGTAGTAACATAAAAATTAGATGCTTCATTAGACTTCAGGTCATCAGTTTGAATCCCCCTAAGGCTACACCCATTTGTTTTTTAACTTCTTAGGTGGCACTTTTAGCATATGGGCCATGCTTTTATTTTTTTGTTTCTTTGATTGACTGGACCTAAATGATGCGTAGTACATGAGGCCATGAGGGATGGGAATATGGGATTAATAATTTTACAATCAAAATAGCTACCATTTACACCCAATTCAAAATGCATAGGCCCTATTTCCTTTCTTCTTTCAAAAATCAAAACCTGTCCCTTAGACCTTACTGCAGGGGCGGACCGTAGTAGAGACCCAGGGGGGCGGTCGCCCCCCCCCCCCCCCCCCCCCCAAAAAAAAAATTAGTATATATATATACGAAAAATAATTTTACCCCCCTCAACAAATAATTCTCGCCCCTCCAAAAAAAAATTGAACCCCCCCCCCCAAAAAAAATTCACCCCCAAATCATAGCTCACTCACAGAAATCCAATTTTTTAATAGCCTAAAAAATAGAAATTGTAGAAATAATATTATATCAGCCCACCCAAAAGTTTATTCCCAACCCATCCCAAAATTTATTCCCAGCCCACCCCAAAAGAGCTTTCCCCAGCCCACAACCTAGCCCATACTAATGAAAAAACCTGCGCAAACTGAACTGCATTCATTCTGTTGTTCCGCCGATTCGGATAAAAGAAGAAGAAAGGAGGCCGAGCCCCGCCCACCGCCCACCAGCCTTGTTCCACTTCCTCCGTTCCCGTCCAGTCGGCCACGCCGTGATTCCGCCATCCACGCCGACGCCGTGCTGCCCCTCCGTCTCAATCTCTCTGGCTCCCTGGCTCCGGCAGTCCCGCAGTCCGACTCCACTGCTCCAGGCAAGACCATGCTCCATCTATTATCACTAAGGTCAGTATTTACTTTTTACTTTTTAGACTTTTTCTTTCTTAGTTTGTTAATTGTTATGACTTATGATTGTGTATTTGTGTTAAGTTGTATTATAAATTTATAATTTTAGCCTTTTAGAGTGTTAGGGTTAGTCCTTAGTTATTAGTTAATCAATTTTATCAATTGATTTTTTTGGAGGATTCAATTGATGGAGGATATATCATATATGTCTTTGTAAATATTTTTTACCTTTGAGTGTTTTAAAGTTGTTTTCCTAAATTCTTTGTGAAGGATATAGTGAATGACCAAAAAGATGAAGAAGCAGACAAGCATTGACTCTCATTTTAAGAGAAAAACTGTTTTGAGTTGTAGTCCGAGTAATCCGGTCAATGTAGAAACTGCAAATGTGGAAGTTACTAATACTTCCAAATATTTGGGTTGTTCTAGTCTTTCATTTGATATCAAGAATCTAGAACGTGATCCCGGAAAACGCCCTCAGATATGGGAATATCCTTTTAATCAAAGAGATGAAGTTATTCGAGCATATTTGGAGATGGGGCCATATCAAATACATTCTGCAAAGTATCCCCTATCTGATGAGAAGCTTTCTCGAAGATTTCAGTTTTCTTGGTTTCAAAAGTTTCATTGGTTGGAGTATTCCCCCTCAACAGATGCAACATATTGCTTTCCGTGCTACCTTTTTGCAAAACCTATAACTCGTCATGGAACCAATGCTTTCACTATTAAAGGTTTTAATAGTTGGAAAAAAGTTAATAACGGGGCTAGATGTGCTTTCCTGAATCATGTGGGCCAAGATCCATGTTCTCCACACAATAATTGTTGGAAAAGTTGTCAAGAATTATTGAATCAATCTCTCCATATTGACAAAGTCATTGAAGCACAAACTCTAGAGATGAAGGAAGGTAACCACTTACGGGTTATGACCTCTATTGATGCTGTTCGGTGGTTGGCTTCACAAGGATGTGCTCTACGAGGTCATGATGAATCCTCTAGTTCTAGAAATCGAGGTAATTTTCTTGAAATGATTTCACTTTTAGCATCATATAATGAACAAGTTGCTAGTGTTGTCTTAGATAATGCTCCAAAAAATGCTATGTATACTTCTCCCAAAATTCAAAAGGAGATCTTACACATTCTTGCTACTAAAGTGCGACATAGGATTCGACATGATATTAGTGATTCTAAGTTTTGCATTATTGTTGATGAGGCACGTGATGAATCTAAGAGAGAGCAAATGGCTATTATTTTGAGATTTGTTGATGAAAATGGGTTCATTAGAGAGCATTTCTTTGATGTTGTGCATGTTAGAGATACCGCAGCAATGACTCTCAAAAAAGAAATTTGTGCAGTTCTTTCTAGATTTTGTCTTGATGTACAGAACATTCGTGGTCAGGGATACGATGCTGCTAGCAATATGCGGGGAGAGTGGAATGGGTTGAAAGCATTATTTTTAAATGATTGTCCTTATGCATACTATGTTCATTGCTTAGCACATCGGTTGCAATTAGCATTGGTTGCTGCTTCTAGAGAGGTGAAATATGTGCATAATTTTTTCACCGATTTAGTCTTTATTATTAATGTAAGAATGTTGGAAATTGGTGAGCTTGAAACAGGCAGAGGACTTAATCAGGTTGGTACGTTACAACGAGCTGGGGAAACTCGATGGAGCTCGCATTTTCAGTTCTGTTTGCAGTTTGATTAGGATGTTTGCTGCAACTTGTTCTGTTTTAGAAGATGTTGAAGAGAATGGCAATAACTATTCTACTCGTGAAGATGCAGCTGGAGCACTTAAGAAGATTAAATCTTTTGATTTTGTTTTCTTGTTGCATCTTATTAAAGAAATTATGAGTATTACAGATCTTCTATGTCAGCATCTACAAAAGAAGTCCCAAGACATAATAAATGCTATGCATTTGGTGTCAAGCACCAAAATGTTGATCCAAAAGTTAAGGGAAGGTGGATGGGATAACTTCTTAGAAATTGTTAAAGTGTTTTGCCAAAAGCATGATATTGAAGTTCCTAATATGAAGTCTCCTTATGTGGTAAAACGCAAACGCCATGATCAAGAAGGGTTTGATTTTGAACGTCACTATCGGGTTGATATGTTTTACGCAGCCATAGATTCACAATTGTTAGAGCTGAATAGCAGATTCAATGAACAGATAATGGATCTTCTTACTCTTAGCTGTGCTTTGGATCCTAAGGACTCATATAAGTCCTTTAACGTTGATGATATCTGTTCTTTAGTGGATAAATACTACCCCTTTGATTTTATTGAGCAGGAGAAGGTGGGCTTGAGGTTTCAATTGCAACATTATAAGCTCAATGTTCTAAACCATCCAAAGTTGGCGAATTTGTCTACAATGGCTGAACTTTGTCAAGGATTAGCGGAGACAGAGATGTCAAAAGTTTACTTTCTTATTGATGGATTGATCCGACTTTTGTTGACTCTACCGGTATCGACAGCAACAACAGAAAGGGCTTTTTCAGCAATGAAAATTATAAAAACAAGGCTTCGCAATAAAATGGAGGATGAGTATCTTGCAGACAACCTTGTTGTTTATATTGAAAGAGAAATTGCTAAAACTTTTGACTCAAAAGTCGTGATTGAGGAATTTATCTCGTTGAAGGAGCGTCGAGCACAATTCTAAGGTATTAACTTTACTATTTTGTAATAATATATTTGTCTCTTCTTCTATTTTTTGCCTATTGTGTACTATTTTAATGCTTCATTTTATTACTATTGTATAAAGGTTATAACTTATAATAATGAGCAACTAGATTTTTTTTCTTTAAATTAACGCCCCCCAATGTGAATTTCCTGGGTCCGCCCCTGCCTTAGCGTAATTTTTTCAGCAAAAATCAAAATCTGCCCCTTCTTTCAAAATCAAAATACCTAAAGGTAGTAGGTACGTATCTTCTCACCGGCGAATGGTGATTGAACTCCTTAGACCTTAGCACTATTTCAGGTTTTTTATTTCTCTAACATTAAAGGTTTCGTAGTTACTAATTATTGTTATAATTCATTTAATGTTCAAAATTATTATTGTTATTAACAATGACACAATCAATCTATTTATTTAAATATGTATTATCTAATTTATATGTGGATGAAATTGCAGAGCAGTAGTCAGTAGAGGACCGGAGCTGGAAATCTGGAATTCACATCCACTCAACTTCTCAAGGTTTTATTCATTTCTTTTTTCTTAAATTATTAAAGCCTAATTAATATAATTGTTAATACTGTATTTTTTTAATCTCGAGTACTTAAACGTACTTCACATTTAAACAACTAGTACTGTAGTTTTACTTTTGTATGTTATTAATTTTATATTTGTAACTAGGGGGAAATAACAATAACCAATTTTGAATTTATATTTTTTTCGTTTTTCTGTTAGTATATTATAATATTAATATTGACATATTCTAGTGTTCATATTTATAATCATATTTTGATTTATACATTTTCTGTAGATACAATGTCCATGTATAAATTTGTTACTGTTACAAGAGCAAGTCGTGATGTAATTCATAATGAAGCTAGCGGGTCTCGTGCTTTTAAACAACCTCGGATTGAGGTCAATTTAGATGATTTCGCCACAGACCCTGGATTACGTTTTCTTTTACTATATCTATATATTTTATTTAGTCTTTTTTAATTCATGTAATATACTATTAGTTTTATTTATGTGCATACACTGAGATCCGGTGCATAGATCCGTCACTACTTATACACCAAGTGTATTTACTTGACGTGTAAGTTGGCATATACAAGTAGAACGATTGTTTTATGAGTTACCACATCTGCCCTTTTTCTCAACTCTCCTCTCATCATCACATTAAAATATTTATTCATATAATTATTGCTAATTAATTTTGTTGTACTCCTACTATGGATGTTTTTAATTGGATTAGTTTGAATCTCATACTAGATCGATCAAACAAGATAAGATTTCGACAATCGTAAAATAAACACAGAATATACATGATCAGACCAATCAAAATCATACTAGACCAGAAAATTTGAGTCCAATTAAAATCATCCTAAATTTTACGTCAAATCATTAAAAAGGTATTGTTCCTATGATTTTTATCCACGAATTTATCATATTTTCACTCCGCAACTCTCTTCTCATTCTCAAGCTATGATGCACCGATAATTAGCAATGATGGTGTATCCGCTTATCTGGTACGTATTCGATAATGATACACACTTTTACATGTACTATGAAATTTTGGAAAAAGTGTCGGACCCATTTTCAAAATAAGAAAAATCATTTGATACCCGCATTCCTGGATCGATATTGTGTATCTAAAATATTGTATACTCACATGGGAGAAGATACAGAGGAACCTAAAATTATCAATTTACAATTGATGAGCCAAATTTGGAATATGTCTATATATAAAAAATAAATGTAAAAACAATTTGTCAAAAGAAAATATATACCGAGCTTAAGTTATTCAGTTTTAAAGTTACGTTTAATATATGAGTTAGGTGTGGGAGTACCATGCTCATCATGGGCCGTTACTAAGGTATAGCGACTACGAGTAAGTGGCTAAGATCGGGATTAAGGATACGCTCATGGATTTACAAAATAAGGATGTGTGGAATTTTTACACTTGTTATATCGTGGGAGCGATGCTTAGTGCACATGGTACTCCCCCTGCAGCAGGAATGGTAAAGATGTGGGTCGGGCTCGAGTCGGGATTTTTCTACTTTTTACCCATTGATCTGAGCGGGCCTAGCCCGGCCTGAGAAAATTTTATATTTTTCAAAATTGTATAAGCACCTTTTAACATTTTTAAAATAATTGATGGAGTATATGGGCCTGGACCCCAGGACCCACATACTCAGAAGAATGAGGCACAACTGTCACCCAGTGGGGCCTCCATCGGCCAGAAAGATATCAACTCAGAACACGGTCTAGAAGCCGGGAGAACCGGGTGTCCTCATTGGCCATGGCTCCGTCGGCCATGGCCCCGTCGGCCACAATGGGCTCCCAGAACCGGGGTTCGCACTTAATTAGTTCTACATATTTTGTACTCAGCCCAATAGTGGCCCAATTGTAAATGGGCCTCCTAAGCCCCAGACTTGGGAGCCCAGCCCTAATTTCTTCTATAAATACTCCCCTTGGGAGTAGTTGTAGGGGGTTCACAAATCATTTATTGCAAAGAATTATTGCACTTCTCTCTCTAGCTCTCACTTCTCTCTATGCGTTAATACTCCATCATTTGGTTCTTTCATTGAGAGTTAGAACAATCAAGTTAGCATCCCTCGTCGCTACCAAGCACAGCTAACTGATCATGGGAGAAACTAAGTCCAACCGCAACCTCGTCGGCAAGGCCATCCCTAAGACTCAAGAGAACATGGAACACGAGGAGGACGCTACGACCGATAAGGCCGTCGGGGGGATGTCTTCCAGGAAGCCATCGACCACATGACAGACCTGCGCAACAAGCTCAACGGCGGTGCCCCAGATGCCCGCATCGGCTTGGACAAGAAGCGCGCAGAAAAATGGGACAATGCCTTGGGGCAACTGGCTTTCTCTTGTCGTTGACCCTCAGCTCCAGGCCGCACTCTCGGCCATCATCGCCAGCTTGGCCCAGAACCCTACCATCCTTAGTGCACTAATACCGAGGACGGGGGAGAAAACTACACCGCCTCCTCAGCCCCATCCGTTGACCATCAAGATAGGCAACGATGAAGGGGTGGTGCCTCAGGACACGTCGTCATCCCACTCCCACCCTGCTTCCCCGTTTCGGGTTGGACCGACCCCAGCGCGTGGAAAAGCCTCAACTTTCAATAAGCTAGGTAACACATGCCGTCGACCTGCTTCGGAAAGGATGGCGGGACGAATTGGTGAACGTGAGCCTGGCTCACCAAGGGAGAGCTTGGGGTCCGTATCCCGGACAGCGGATCGGCCCCGCCTGGATACAGGCAAAGGCAAGCTGCATGCCGACGACGCGCGCCATCAAATCAACACGGCTTACGCAGCCCGCTTGCAGACGCAAGGCACCACCATGGCCGCCAAGGACCCCAGGGACGAGGTGATCGCCCAACTCGAGCAAAGGCTCGCTCAGATGGAGGCCAAGCAGCTGGCCGCCACCCCCATGGGCAACTCATCCAGGGATCCTGGCTTCAACGCCCTTCTGCACAAGTTCATCATCCTTGAGAGGGAGTTGGCCGAAGGACGAGGAGACCCCATCGTCCAGGTCCGGACGAGGACTCCCTTCACTGACAGGGTACTCTCGGCCCCTATTCCCGAGAAGTACAGGGGAAACGCCATCAAGCGCTATGACGGCCGCTCTGACCCTCAGGAGCACTTCAGCCGCTACCAGAACAACATGCCGATGGTGAACGCGTCAGATGAATACCTCTGCCGTTGGTTCCTTTCTACTCTTGAAGGGCCAGCGTACGAGTGGTTCAACGTGCTCCCCGAAGGAAGCACAGACTCATGACAGGATCTTGCCCAGCGCTTCCTTACTCACTTTGCCAGGAGGAAGCGCGCGAAGAAGTATTTCACCCATCTTCTCTCCGTGAAGCAGCAACATGATGAGTCACTCCGGTCATTCATCGACCGATGGATGAGGGAGACCGATGAGGTCGAGGGGGGCGATGAGCGCACCCTCCTTGTCCTCTTTCAGGGCGCCCTCCGCAGCACCCCATATGTAACTATGCAAGGGGTTTCATCACCGACCCCCTGAGGTCCTATATGAAGGCGCTCCAGTGGGAGAACCTATATGCTGACGCCGACGAGCTCCACAACCACAAGAATGACGGAGAGAATCCCTCCAAGAAAAGTGTTGCACTAGCTCCAGGTGCACCCTCGGCCGGGGACTGAGGTCAGGGAGGGCAAAGCCGCCACGGGTCTGGCGGAAAGAACAAGGACCACGTATGGCGGCCGAGGATGGAAAGGCCGAAGACCCCACTCACTCATTCAGTCAGCTCCATCCTCGATTATGCCGAGGAACATGATCTCATTGAACATGATCCTCGGTTGGCGAAGGAAATCTACGCCGTCCATCAGGGCGGCACCTACTGTCGTTACCACAGGAACACCTCCCATAACACAGATGACTGCGTCATGTTGAAAAGAGCCATCGAGAAGCTGATTCATCAGGGGGAAACTCTCCCAATTTGTTAAAGGTGGCCCACGCAAAAATAAGTGGGTAAACATCGGAAAAACTGGGGGCGAACCCTCTGCGAAGAAGCGTAAGATCGACAGACTCAACGATGATGATGACGAGTTCGAGGAGCCCCCTCCGAAGAAGAACCGCATCCACCTCATTGTGGGGCAACATTGGGGGGACTCAACCACCCAGAGGAAGAAATGGGCCCAATCCCTTTACATTGGGGAGGTGTCCCACGCTCCCCCCAGCCGAATAAACAACAGACGGAGGCGATCACGTTCACCGACAAGGATCTGCCTCCAGGCCCCGCATCACACAGGGATGCCCTCGTCATCCGATGTGATATAGGTGACTCTATCATCCACCGCACTTACATCGACATGGGGAGCTCCGTCAATGTCATGTACCTTGACACGTTCAAGCAGCTGAAGCTGAACAAGGCCCTGCTCAAGCCAATACGGACACCGTTGTCCGGCTTCACCGGGGACTCTATCAACGTCGAAGGCACGATAGTTCTCCTCGTGGAAGTCGGCGACGGCTCCCATCACGCCAAAATCGACATGGAATTCATGCTGGTCAACCTCGAGTGCGCCCACAACCTGATTTGGGGGAGGCCGGCACTAGAGGACCTGGAGGCCATCATCTCCGTGAAGCACCTATGCCTAAAGTTCCCTACCAATGGTGGTATCGGCTACGCCAGGGGGAATCAGAGGATAGTCAGAGCATGCTACCTGAAGCTAACGAAGCCAGCCGTAGGCGCCGAGCAGCGGGTGGACACTATCACTGCCACCGTCGCCAAGGACGAGCAGAGGCCACACGTTGAGCCAGCCGAAGAGGTCGAGGAGGTCCCCCTGGATGCCTCCCGACCAGAGCGGGTCCTAAAAATCGGGAAGCAACTCCCACAAGACCAACGCGACAACATCCTCAAAGTCCTGCGATCATATGCAATCATTTTTGCGTGGTTGCCGGACGATATGCCCGGCATCAGCCGAAAGGTGATCACTCACCGGCTGTCAGTCAATCCCGCCTCCACGCCAGTCAAGCAGAAGCGGCGCTACCTTTCGGCCAACAGACGGAACTTCGTCAAGGGGGAGGTCACCATGCTCCTCTCAATTAGCCACATCAAGGAGGTAAAGTACCCAACCTGGCTGGCCAACGTCGTCCTTGCCCAGAAGCCGCCGACGTTCAGAATGTGCATTGATTACACTGACCTGAATAAGGTGTGCCCTATGGACCCGTTCCCTCTCCCCAACATCGATCAATTGGTGGACGAAACGACGGGTGCGAGCTGATGTCGTTCCTTGACGCCTTCAGAGGGTACCATCAGATCTTCATGCACAAAGATGATGCCGAGAAGACGACCTTCATGACCCCGGAGGGAATTTTCTGCTACCTCGTCATGGCCTTTGGGCTCAAAAATTCAGGTGGCACATACACTAGGATGGTAGCCAAAGTCTTCAGGACAGTCCTCGGCTGGACGATGGAGGCATATGTTGACGACATAATCGTTAAGAGAAAGCAATTTACCACTTATGCTGACGACCTCTGGAAAATTTTTGAAATCATGAAGAAGTTCCAGCTCCGCCTGAACCCCACGAAGTGCACCTTCGCCGTTTAGGGAGGCAAATTCCTTGGCTACATGGTCAGCCGAAGGGGCATTGAAATCAATCCGGAGAAGATCCAGGCCATTGTTAGGATGGAGCCACCACGAAATGTGAAGGAGGTACAACGGCTGATGGGATGCCTAGCGGCCCTGAACCGTTTACTCTCAAAATCGATTGAAAGGTCTCTCCCTTTCTTCCAGATCATGCGCAAGGCAAATGGCTTCAAATGGACGACGGAGTGCCAGCAAGCATTTGAGGAGCTGAAGCAGTGCCTATCGTCCCCACCCGTGCTTTCCAAGCCCAAGGCCGGTGAAACCCTCTTCTTGTACTTGGGGGTCAGCACGTCGGCCATCAGTTTTGTGCTCATCCGCGAGGATGAAGGGGTACAGAAGGCAATTTTCTACGTAAGCAAGACGCTACGGGAGGCCGAGCTCAGGTACTCCCATATTGAGAAGACGGTGCCGGCCATTGTCCACAAAGTGAAAAAGCTAGGGCACTACTTCCAGGCCCATGCCGTCCACGTCTTGACCCAGTAGCCCCTCATCGCACTCATGCGGAGCCCCACCAGTTCCTCGAGGATGGTGAAGTGGACGATCTTCCTCAGCCAATTCCAGATTGAAATCAAGCCGAGGTCATCTATCAAGGGGCAGGCCTTGGCCGACTTTGTCACGGAGTGCACAGCAAAGGAGACAACCGTTAAAACATCCGGGCCAGAGCCAGACGAAGCATGGACTCTCTTGACTGACGGTTCATCGGCTGCCAAAGCATGTGGGGGCGGCGGCGTCCTCATCTCTCTTGAAGGGTTCAGAGCCTATTATGTCATCCGCTTCAACTTTAGGGTATCCAACAACGAAGCCGAGTATGAGGCCCTCCTCAGCACCCTCAGACTCGCCGCCAGCCTCAAAGCGCGACACATCAGAATCAGGTGCGACTCCAAGATGGTGGTGGGCTAGATCGAGGGCTCATACGAGGTCAAAGAAGGGAGGATGAGACAGTACAAACAGGTGGCCGAGGAGTTGCTCAAGGCATTTGAAACCCATGAGATCACACAGATCTCAAGGGCAGAGAATGTCGAGGCCGACATCCTCTCCAAGCTCAGCACAGATACTCCAGAGCACATCTCCAAGATAGCCAAGGTCGAAGAGCTAAGCATGTCCAGCATCCATGCCAGCCCGATCATGTGCATCCAGCATCGGCCGGTGGGCTGGATCACCGACATCATGACCTACATCACTTCGAGAGAGCTGCCCCAGGACGAGGAGAGGGCCAAGCTAGCTAAACTCAGGGCCCCAAGCTACACCATCGAGGATGGAACGCTTTACAAAAGATATTACAATGGCACTCTCCTTCGACGCCTGCACCCGGACGAGGCCGAAGTGGCCATAAAGGAAGTCCACTGCGACATCTTCTCCTCTCATCAGGGCCCTTTCAGCATGTCCCGGCGTCTCGTCGTCCAGGGCTATTTTTGGCCGACGATGGCGCGAGATTGTGCCAATCTTGTAAAGAAGTGTACTGCATGCCAAGTCCTTCAGAAGGCCCCCGATCAGCCAGTCGTCAACTACGCCTCGGTCAGCACTGCCATCCCATTCTCAAGATGGGGGATTGACATGGTCGGCCCCTTGCCCAGAGCCGATGGTAACAACCGCTATATCATCGGTGCCGTCGATTACTTCACCAAGTGGGTCGAAGCGGAACCTTTGGCCAGCATCACGGGGGCCATATGCCAGAGGTTCGTCCACAAGAATATCCTTACCCGCTTCGCCGTCTCCCAGGAGATAATATCCGATAACGGCACCCAGTTCGAGGCTGCACCCTTCCAAGAGCTCCACTAGAAATGGGGAATCAAACATCGTTTCTCCTCCGTTGCCTATCCTCAAGGTAACGGGCAGGTTGAGAATGCCAACAGAACCATCCTAGAGGGCTTGAAGAAGAAGCTCCAGGACGTAGGAGGCAGTTGGGCCGATGAGCTCCCCAACATCCTGTGGTGCTACCGTACCACGCCGAGGAGGGCGACGAACGAAACACCCTTTACCCTTTGCTATGGTTTTGAGGCAAAGGCACCCACAGAGGTCACCATATCCAGCCAACGAGTGGAACAGTATGAGCCTGAGGCCAACGAAGAAAGCATGAAGATTGACCTCCACCCGATCGAAGAAAGACGAGAGTAGGCCTTCATCCAGGCAGAGAACTACTGGCGTCAGGTAAAATCATACTATGACGCCAAATTACGTTCCCGGGAAATCCAAGTGGGGGACTATTTCCTTCGCCGAAGGGAAGCGAGCAAGCCGACGGAAGGTGGCAAGCTGGCACTCAAGTATGAAGGCCCCTACATCGTCAGTGCCGTGGTCAAGCCCGACACCTACAAGCTAAAACACCTGAATGAGTCTAATGTACCACGAACGTGGAATGTACATCACTTGGTGAAATTCTATCAATAATCCGGGGACGGCGCAGCCGGCAAAGTCCTCACCTTCCCACGGGTTGTTGATCGAACACCACCCTCGGCCTCGAGCCACTTATCAATAAAAGTTATATTCTACTTACTTTTTCTATAAAAGTTCAAGGAAAAGATACCATATTACATCGACCCCTTAGAGTGAAACGCTCAGGAAAGGCCGACAGAGCACATCGTATCGGCCCCTTAGAGCGAGACGCTCAAGTAAGGCCGACGGTGTCCCCAGGACAAGGGGCTCGCAAAGGGCCCACGTCTTGAAATGGGAAGCTCACCGCGTCGTCCACTCGCGAAATCGCAGGACGACAGGTCTGAAATCATGGTCGAGGTGACAAAAATCCCCAAACTCAGGGATGAGGAACGGCAGCCGTCGACAACCGACCAAAAGCTTTAGCCCGAGTCATAAATAGGCGACGAGACCTCCCTGAGATCATAGGACGATCCAGTAGGACTGCTTACTGGCCGAGGGACTATCGAGTATCGACCCCCTCGACCGAAGCCTGAAAGAAGGATATCCACTCCTCGCTCAAAGTAAAGAGGTAGCAAATAAAAGAGGGACAGATGAAGGACCGCGCACTGTCGGCCTAAAGTGATATCCCCACAAGTAAAAGAGGGACAACCGAAGGACCGTGCACTTGCCAGCCTAAAGCGATATCCCCACAAATAAAAGAGAGAAAGCCGAAGGACCGTGCACTGCCGGCCTAAAGCGAAATCCCCAAAAATAAAAGAGGGAAACCGATGGACCGAGCACTAGCCGGCCTCGCACAATAAAAATAAAGTCCCCAAAATGACTAAGTACATATCAGTTAGACAGTTACAGTATGGACGAAGCACTCATACACGACCCAAAAAAAAACTTGGACAAAAGTTCCAAGGCAAACTCTACTAGCCGATGAGGGCATGAGGCAACCGGCATGAAATTAAATGGTTCTGGGAAACTCCCTCAGCCGACCCAAGGCCATAACTTTTCATCGGCCACACCCAAAGGAAGTAACTACCTAAGTCTGTTCAACACTTAGAAAAATTTCAATTCATCAAGTTACTTGGTGAAAATTCCCAAGCGACATCAAGTGCGGCCGACGAGAGTTCCAAGGCTGAAAGTAAAACGAACCGCCTAATTCCTTTAGCCGAAAGTGGAAAAATATTCCCAGCGGCCGAACAAGGACCAACGACCCTCATCGTCTACACCGGGGCAAAGCAACCACATACTCTAAGCTACACTCAGACATATTTCCCAAAGCCGATCAAAGGGTGATACCCTTCGTCGGCCATGAGTACAGGAAGCAGCTACTCGAACTTTTGATACACTTAGAAAAATTTGCGAGTGAAAACAAAAAAAAGGGGGGATGGGAAATGACACAAGACGAAGAAGGCACAAAAGCCGGAAGCGGCTGAATATTTCCATTCATTAAAAAATTCATCACAGGAGGGCACAACGGCCATTACATTTACAGGCACAACGGCCGTTACATACCAACAAAAAAATGATACGGTAGAGAAGAAATCAGGCGTCTTCTTCGGCGGCATCCTGAGCTGGCGTGGCGACCTCATCAGACTTGGAGGTGGCAGTATCTACAAAGATGTCATCATCGCCCCAATCCTCCTCACCGATGTTGGAACTGAGGATAGGATCCTGCCTCTCCTCCACAGGGAGCTTGACGTCGTCCTCCGGGTCCCTCATCTTCGGGGGCAATTTCAGCTTGGCGGCGAAGCTTTTCGTCAGCTTGAGCTCAGTAAACCGCCTGTGGAGCCTCCGGTAGATTAGCAGCTGCATCCGCTGTTGGCCCATGTCGTAATAGACGGACATCTCCCTCTGGAAGTACTCCTGGCCGGCAGGGGCAATTCTGGCCCCAGTCTTCTAGCTGGGCCGCCACAATCTCATAGCATCAGGGCCGGCGTTCTTCCGCTTTCCAGCCCTCGGCCAATAATCTATCAATGGCAGCATCAGTGGCCTTCTCAGCAGCCTTCTCGGCCTCTGCTCTGGCCTTCTCGGCCTCGTCAGCACGACGCAGGGCTTCTTCACGGCCCTTCATCGCCTCATCTTTTTCCTTCAGGGCATCATCCCTATCGGCCGCCACTTGGCGATAGGCCTTATCGGCCTCATCGGCCCTCTTCTTCAGGCCCTCAACCTCAGCCCGCAACCGGTCTAGGCAGCTCATGGCCTCCTCGGCCGAGGCAGCCTTCTGCTCGACTTCTTTCAGCCGAGCAATCTCTTGTTGCTGCCTCTTATGGCTCTCCATCAGCATAAGGTCCCCTGCAAAATGGAAGCGTTGGGAAGATCAAGACACTTATGATGACAAAAAGAAAGACGAAAAAATGTTGCAAGGATCTTACCTGGACGACGAGGTCCATAACACCGTCATAGATCCGGACGGGGCCAAGCTTCTTGAGGTAAGCCCGGTCCTCGACTAGGACGGCTTGTGCAAGCACATCATGGCCGTCAATACCATCATTGAAAATGCCACCCTTTACAGGGTACTCCACCTCCACCTTATAGGTCCCAACAGCTAGCTCCTTCCCGACCCTCTTCTTCCTGGAGTCCTGGACGATACGGGGAGGCTGGGAGATAGCAGTGGACGAAGGGGCAGAAACCAAGTCAACCACAACGACGACATTGGAGCCTCCAGCATCTTTGGCCGGTACGGTCGCAGCCTCGGCTTGAGCTTCGACAGAAGGAGAAGCCCTCTTCGACATCTTGGACGGTTGCATACCGGCATCGACCAGTTTTTTCTGACCGTCATCCACCGGCCGCTTCTTCGGCTGGGTGGGCGGTTTCTTCGGCACATCCGAGCTTGGCTATGCGCCACTCGCAGTGGCCAACCTTGCGGCCTCTTTGGCAGCCATCTCCTCGCGCGCTTTCGCCTTAGCTAGGGCCATGACGGATCTGCGGTCCATCACAAAATCTGCATAACAAGAAAAAACACATTAGCAAAGTGCACAAAACAAAATGGGATCAAGTGCTTTGGGAAGGCATTACTATCAGCTTCGGCTGGCACTCCCAAATCCGGGTCATCGGCCTCCTCGAAGGTGGTTGTCATCTTCGACCATATATACACCATAACTACAACACTACGTCATATATGCACCATAACGTCCATGACCTTGTGGTGCACCCTCGGCCGCAACAAAGTCAGCAAACAAAGTACTCCTCCCAAAATGTGACACGCATCGTCCCTTGACGCGCGCCACTCAACGACGTTGAGATCACATACTCCACTATCGGCCAAGATAAGAAAACGGGGACACAATGTCCTCGGGTCATCATCGTCCATAAGATCAAAGTACGCGCTCCTTCTGAGGTAGCGCCGTTATCGTCCTACAAAATGGACACCAAGCTACGGATATCACTAAAGGCAACCGCCAATGACCATAAAGAACAGCACCCGCATCAGTCATTCAACTCAAGAGCACATACCGGCCACTAAAGAGGCAGGACACTCATCGTCCTCAAACAAGCAAACTCACCCCATCAGAAGAACGTCAACCTTCTTCATCTATAGTAAAGAGCATACAACGGACAAAACAAAAGAACCAAAACAGGAAGTGGCCACAACGGCCAGAAGACATCTAAACTGGAATCTACTATCCCTCACTTCATCTACATCTCAGCTCAGAGAGTGGGGGACTCCTGATGGAGTATATGGGCATGGACCCCACGACCCACATACTCAGAAGAATGAGGCACAACTGTCACCCAGTGGGGCCTCCATCGGCCAGAAAGATATCAACTCAGAACACGGTCTAGAAGCCGGGAGAACCGGGTGTCCTCATCGGCCATGGCTCCATCGGCCATGGCTCCATCGGCCATGGCCCCGTCGGCCACAATGGGCTCCCAGAACCGAGTTTCACACTTAATTAGTTCTACATATTTTGTACTTAGCCCAATACTGGCCCAATTGTAAATGGGCCTCCCAAGCCCAAGACTTGGGAGCCCAGCCCTAATTTTCTCTATAAGTACTCCCCTTGGGAGTAGTTGTAGAGGGTTCACAAATCATTTATTGCAAAGAATTATTGCACTTCTCTCTCTAGCTCTCACTTCTCTCTAGGAGTTAATACTCCATCAATAATAGTACAACATTTTTATCTACTAATAATATAAAGCCTCTAAGGATGTTAGCGTGGCCCATTTACCGTTGCTACAACCCCAAATAATTCACGCCGTTTTCCTTTCTTCCGCTAGAAGTGAGCAACGATGCTTTTCCCAATTCATTTTCCATTCTTTTCTCAATTTCCCATGCTAGGGCGAGAGGCTCCGCCTTCTTTCAACTGTTCGTTGTCTTCTTGCTTCCCAAGGCCTGCGTAGCACACCATGCCGCCGGTGGACGGTCAAGAACCGGTGTCAGAGCATCGGTGCTTTTTACGCTGCAGCGGTAAGGGCTTTCGTCCCCAGCCGAAACGTACACTCCCAAGCGTGCCTCTTCTCCGACTCTGATCTTCTGGGATTCAAGCCCAAATCGTCTGGCTAATTCAAAGGTTTTCTCTGAGGACAACACCCATGTTTTCTTTACTCATTTTCATTAAGCACCGGTTGGTGCCTTCTCCGATGGTTGGCTCCTCTTGATGCGATTCAAAGGGCCTTCGAGAAGCTAGGGTTCTCGCAACCCTACACTGTATGCCTTCTTCAATCGCACATTCTTTTGATCAATTTCAAATCTAACTCCGATGTTCAACGATTCTGAGGTAACAAAATCCTCCTTAGGCTACCTTGGCCAATGATGTAACCCTCTCACTGATTTTTTAGGGCCCTTCCTGTTGCAATCCTGTTGTCTCTATATCTATTGTCCCTATATCTACTGATGCAATAGCCTCCATTTTTGATGTTGTTACTACTTAAATTGTTGCCTTTGATGAACTGATGGTCTCACCCGGTACTGAAAATGTTATTGTTGTTGTGATGGATTCGGTTCATAATTCTGATAATATTGCTACCTTTGTTGACAAAGTTAATTCTATAATTGATCCTATTGATGGCCATAATTGTTTTGAAACTGTTGTCCCAGTTCTCGTAGTTGTTGATGGCCAAAATTGTTGTGTCTCTATTAAATACAACTACATTTGAACCTGTGCTCACTGATGCTCCATGTCGAGTTGCCAAAGTACAAGATGAACCCCCGTTGGCTATTTGTTACAAGGTGGTAACCGCAGGCGATGTTCATCTCCCTGTACCCACTCAGGTGATTGCTTTATTAATTTTAGCCATCCAAAATATTGACATTCTTCTATGATCGGTTTTATCGTAATGTTTGATCTAGGTCGGATATACTAGAAAGTTCTTTAGCCTAGATAAGCGCTTGTTGGCATTCTTATTTTTTTGTGTAAAGTTGGTAACTTTTCCGTGCAATCTGATTTTCTAGGCCCTCTCTGTCTCATATTGTATTAAGTTCTGAAGATGATATCCAAACTAACAGTGCACTTGAACAGGGTGACGTGTCGTGACTCGTTCCAGCTTAGTTTGAAGGAAGGCCTAACGGTCTTTCGTGAACTTAGATAGTTTCATATACTATCCTCCGTTCTTTTTTAATCGCAACATGTTGAATTTTACACTATTTGCATGATCCACTTTGTTTACATTTTGCACTACTCCATCTGTTCTGAAATTATCTTCATTCTTTCCTTTTCGGTACGTCCCAAATTTATCTCCTCTTTCCCTTTTTGATAAAGAATATGTGGTTCACAACCATTCTTACACATTTCTCTCTCCTCTACACAACTCTCCACCACACAAATCTCACTATCTTAATCCCCGTGCCTAGTCAAAACCGAAGTTAATTATGGGACAGAGGGAGTATTATTTTATGAAAATTATTTTAAAAAAATAATGTTCAATTCATCTCATTACAAATTTTCAAAATATGATTTTTATTTTTTTACTAATAGAGATTAAGATATAATTACGGTCAAAGACGTGCGTTGGCAAATGTGAAATGTTGATCGTTGCAACTAAAAAAGAACGGAGAAAGTATATGCCACGTGGCAATGAAACTGCCCCCGAGCAACGAAAAATATGGACCCAAAACCGATGATGTGAGATTTAGCTGAGACTAAGGGGCTGTTTACTTGCGACTTAATGGACTTAATGGAAATCATGACTTATTCGTTCAGCTATATCGGCGTGTTTACTTGCGACTTAATGAAATAAATGACTTATTCGCTCAGACGTAAAACGTCTTAATGGTTCAGCTAATATTCTACTCTCCTTACCATTCAGACATATCATTTTATATGAAATGTCTATTTTACCCTCTTTTCAAGCCCTGTTACTCCTGCTCAAAAATAATGTTGGAGGTGAGAATCGAACCCAAGTGTTCATGCTAGCCGAGTGAAGGAGAAAACAAAGAGCTACTAAAGCTTGTTGATGGTTTATGACATTGCAAAAATATATAGCGTATATTTCCAGTCTAGGCTAGAGGAGTCGCCGTCTGGCCACCCCATTTGGATGGTTCCCAGTGCTATTTTATAATGAAATTTTATGAGCATGTTACTCATGAAGTTTAGATTATTTGTAAAAAAATTCACTTTAAAATTCAATCATGAATGTAGTAAAATAAAATTCTAAAACATATGCGCCCATACACATAAAAAATGCAATTTTTTTTTCTAAAAAAAATATTTATCTGGCTTCACGATTTAATTTTAAAATAAAGTTTTGTGGAAATAATCTACACTTTATAAAAAATATGATCATTAAATTTCATTAAAATATTCCACCGGAAACCACCCCAAATGGGGGTGACTGGACAAGTCTCTTCTGTAACGGCCGGAGATGAATGACATAATTAAATGAAAATGATATAATTAAATGTACTTCATTACAAAAATGTATGATTATTAAAAATGTATATTTTACCCAATTACAGATTAATTGGGTAATTTTTTTTAGAAAAATGTAAATGACATAATTAAATATATATAATTACAAAAATGTATATTTTACTATATTTGAACACAATTATCAGGTTGGGCGAGTGAACAAATACCCAACGAGCTAATAATGCTTATTGGTATATTTGCTACATTGTAAAAATATATAGTATATTTTTGGTCTGGACGGGTTAGAAGAGACTGTCGTTTGTCCATCCCATTTAAGTAGTTCCCGGTGGAAGTTTTTAATGAAATTTTATGAACATGTTCTCCATGAAGTGTAGATTATATTAAAAAAAATCACCTTAAAATTTGATTGTGAAAGTTGTGAAATAAAATTGTGAAACATATTGCGCCAAAATAGATATAAAAACGCAATATTTTTCAAAAACGTATTTAAATAACTTCCCAAATGAATTTTAAATTTTTTTTTTTTGTGGAAATAATCTAAATTTCATGAGAAATGTGATCATAAAATTTCATTAAAAATTCCACCGGAAACCACCCGAAATGGGGGCGACCGAATGGTCTCCTCTAGAACGGCCGAAGGTGAATAATTGTTTAATATATATACTATTTTCAATTCAACATGATAAGTAAAAATTATTTATTTATTTCAAAATTAATGCATAATAAATATAATAATTGATATTGTTGCAACTACTAAAATAAAAAATTATGTATACACAGTTTATTGATATTGTTGAACAGTTTATAACATATTTTTAATTAATAAGTGTACCTATGTTCACTTTTATTTTTAGAAAAATGCGAATGAAATAATTAAATGTACAACATTACAAAATGTATATTTTACCCAAATACCAAGTTAAAAATATATATTTTAAATAAATTACTAATTTATATATACAACATATATTCCAAAAGTGTATATTTTAATTGTACTGTAGACACACAATATATATTCAACACTTTTTTCATATAGAAGGGTAAACTGGTCATTTGATATAATTCAGCATGTTCATTCAGCACACAAAGTAAACAGCTTGTTATATCACTGTGACTTAATCCAGACAGATGTCTTAATCCTTACAGACGTCTTAATTCATACAGGACTTAATGAAAAAAAAAGTAAACAGCCTCTAACTGTGTTATAGATAAAACTACCACTGCCCCTGTAGATGCCTCAAACTCTGTTGCCTGTGATGATGTTATACCAGTGGCCCTGCTGCTGGTATCAGTGGTACCACTGCAGTAGCTTTGGTAATTTTTGATGCTTTTGCTCCAGTTATGACTTGTGTTCTGTGGTTGCAAGTGGACCAGTTGAAGCTGATATCAGTCATAACACTCCTTTGGTTATTTTTGAGTCTTGTGTGCCGCTGGTTACTCACAATGATATTGCCAGATTGCCACTTCGGTTGAAGCTCCAATTGTTCCTTTGATAGCTTGTGTTCTACTTTATGATGTTTGTGCCTTTGCAGATGTTGCTGGTGCCACTGGTACCACAACCAGTGCTGCCCCCTCTGTTGGAGTTTCTGAATCCCCCTTGAAACTGCCTTTTTAGAAAATTATAATGCTTTGGCCCTTATGATCGCTGGCAGCGAAGAAAAGCATGATTCAGCCCCTGTAGCCCGTAGTTCTGATGCGATTGTAACGTGGGATGGTCCCCCGATGGCTATCTGTAATAAGGCGGTAACCATAGGTGATGCTCATCCCCTATTGATAGCTTCTGCTGCTTTTATTGGTGCTCAAAGTGAACTGATTCCTACCTTAAACAATGATAGGATTTATCTAAGTGATTAACTTACTACTTCCTCTTTATGTTTTAAAGTGCAATTCCCCATAACCTTTTGTCTTTAATTCCACCGTTGGGCACGATTCACGCGCATCGCCCGCCACCCCCGCTAGTAATATTAATATGTTTATAATGTTTATAGGTCTCTCACCACATCCACACAAAAATTACACAAAATAATCATGAAAAATCATAACTATAACTTAAAGTTCAAGCATATAGTGTTATCTTTAAGTACAAAATAGATATTACTACCTATATTTGTTGGGCTATTTGTTAAAAGCTAAAAACTTAAAAGTTTGAACACGATATAATGACCACAAATATATGTAAAGATAAATTAGTAAATGTAAATATACATGTGTAAATAAATAAATAAATTAGTATATATGAAAAAAATATAGTGGGTCGGGCTTATCGGCCCGGACAAGTGTACACCGTAACCCATGCCCGCTCATAAGCTATTACAGACCGGGCGGAGTTGACCTGGTGGATAAATATATATGCCTAAGCTTTCCCTTTTGTGCGGGGTGGGCAGACCGGCCATTTTTTGTGCAGGTCTAGCTACTTTTGGTATAAGTGCATTGTGTAACTACTTCTGTTATAGTTTGTGTAACTCATGCTATTCTTTTATGTATATGTCGTCCATTGTTATAAATAATGTAAATTCTATGACCAATGCGTAAGAGAGTATAGTAATAATTAATGGTTTATATTTGGTGCAAATATGCTACATTGCAATGAATAATATTATGGATTTTTTAAACGCATGTGATTAACTTGTAAATGTAATACTCGGTAGTCAGTATTATTTATTGATACAATCATACAAAAGCAAAATTTTTGGTGTAAATGACTGTATACAGAGGGTAAACTGTGTGTGCCAAATACATAATTAAGTGACGTTATATAAAATGCAACTCCCGGTCCATGTAAGGCACACTAAATAAAATGTAAATTGTGTGTGTCCAATATGTAAGTCTATTGTATTTTCTATGTAACTTATGGAGCACCATGGGTAGAGGTAGATGGCTAACCTAGACTCCGACTTATCTCAATTTAAACTTTCTTTTGGTGGTTACTTGTTAGTGTGCGAAAAATGGTGAAAAATTCTCTCAAAAGAATTCTTTATACCGGTTCATCTCAACCTAGTGTCATTGGCTACATAACTTTTTTGGATTTGAGACATGAGTCATACCAAGTGGAAATATATAAAGATAGAACTCAAAGAAAAGTTTCATGAAAGTACAAATATTGATTTTTATTTTAGATCAAATTCTGTTTACAAAAACTTGATTTGAAGATGAAGAAAATTGAAAGAACGAAGTGAACGATGAGCAAATCTACAAGATCACAGAAAGAAACTCCAACATGGCAACATGGCTACATGGTTATATTTTTAGGGGGTGTTTAGATCTGATTCTTAAAACTGCTTCTGCTCATTCAGGGAGCAAAAGCAGAAGTTGGAGTGTTTGGGTGAAAGTGGAGAAGTGATTCTGGTGCTTTAATTTGCTCCTAGAATTGGTTTTGTTAGAAACTCGGGGTGACCAGCTTCTAAAAATTGATTCTGATTCTTTTTAAAAAAGAATGAGAAGAAAAACCAGTTCAAAACACCCCTTAATCAGCAAAAAACGATTTTAAGGTGTACAATCTGCGGCATTTTAATGTTGAATGGTTATGATGGTTGATGGTCGTCAACTCCTAAGAATCCGTTTGACAAAATCACAAAACAGTTGGCTGAATGAAACTTAGAAATCAAATGACGCTACCATACGGGTCCTGTTGTTATCCTGTTTTGGCATTGTTGTATGTAGTTTGACTACTCTTAAATTACTCCCTATTTCCAAATTCACATGTCCGAAAACGTTTATCCTTTTTTTGACTAGCCCAAAATGTTTATCCTAGGTGGCTGAGATACTTGCTTTGGAGTAGTTCTTAAAGTTTGATTTCTGTATTACTCATATATCTTACTTCGAACATGATTTTATACTAATATATACTACATATTTCTTTTGTATTTGAGGATCACTACATTAGGTCTTGACACAATATTTAAAGGAGAAATAACAAGGATAATAAATAATGTAGAAAAATATGAGAGAAAGTTAAAAAGTAGAAAAGAAAAGATAGAAAATTGAAAAAGTAAGGGTGAATGAGAACTTTTAAAGGAAAGACATACCAAAAGGATAAATGTAGCAAACTTTTAAATGCATCCCAAATAGAAAAATTTAACAAACTTTTAAATGCGGAGATAGTATTGATGGATAGTGTACCCGGGGGGTAGCTTATCCGAGGGGTTATTACGAGGAATAACTAGAGAGAAGTCAGAACTAGTAAGTAGAAAGAGAGAGAGGGTATATTAGAAATGTATTCAGCGTTTTTCAGCCTGGTTTACAACGGAGAAATGAGGTGCTATTTATAGTAGCAATAAATGCCGGACAGGGACACGTGTCAAGCGTCCATTGGCCGAGAGGTCACCTCAACTGTTTGGTGCTGGCAACCACATGTGCCGCATTTAATGCGGCTGTTGGATGGGACGTTGTACTCGGTACGGTGATCCATACGCATGTGGAGCGGATATTATGTCGGAAAAAGCGCCCTCGGCAGTAGATGACTAGCCGAGGGCTCTGAGTACCGGGGACCCCCTTTGTGCCGAGGGCTCCAGTGCCGAGGGCTACTGATTTTCGCCGTTCTTCCCAGTAACTTTGTTTTCCTGTTTTGGCCCTTCTGTGAGGTTCAGAGCCTTCGGCCAGGGCCCGAAGGCTCCCCCTGGTGCGCTTTGTGGGCTGCTTGGTACCTTGGGCGTCGTGATTTGGGCCTGTTGTGCTTCCAGGGCCTATTGGGCCTTTATTGGAGTAGTGGGAGTCTGTGGGCCGGGGTTCCCGGGCCATATACTCCATCAGGAGTCCCTCACTCCTTTTGCCGAAAGGTACTTGAGGGAAAAGGAGTAATTGTGTCTGTCCTCTGCCGTTGTTCCGTTGTAGTTTGTAGAGTTGTGGGTAGTTTGCTGTTTGTTTATTCTGCCGAGGGCAGTCCCTCAGTTACCCACATGTCAGGACTTGAGGGGTCATGTTTATGATTTTTGTGATTTTTCCCGAGGGGGTTCTCCAGTCCCCCACTCCTTGAGGCGCTTGCAAAGTGGTGAAAAGGAGTAGAGTAATCATGTTGTTGTATTGGGCTGAAGGCTGACGCTTTTCGTTTCATTTTGGGGGGATGTCTCGTTAAAAACCTCATTAGGAAAAACCCTGTGGGAAAAAATCCTAATGAGGGAAAAAGAGTGCACCGAATTCCCCCAAGGATGAATCGGAAATGTGTAGCCCTGGTTCGAAATGAAGTACAATGCTGATGCCGAAGGCTGTCCTTGTTCTGAGGGCGCATGCGTTGATCTGCCGGAGGCTTGCTGTTGATATCCTGGGAGATGCCAAATGGGAGTCCCTCAATCTGGGGATCGAGGGCGTGATGAATGTGAGTAGTAGTTGAAGTGTTACCGGGGTGTCCCCTGTTTGTTGATTAGTTGGTGAGGAGTGTATCCGAGGGCTCCCGTTACCTGTGTGCCGTAGGCTATCTGTCAATGAGGCGTACTCTCCGGGGGCTACCCGGCCCTCAAAGTGCTGAGGGGGGATCCCCGAGGGGTGCTCCTGTTATGAAGCCGTGGGCTCTTGAAGGAGTGAGCCCGAAGGCATTTGTTACGTAGTGTGAGGGGCACAAACCGGGAGCGTCTCTGGGTAAGTGTACCCGGGGGCTCTTCTTGATGAAGTGGAGTGAAGTAAAAAGCCCGGGGGCTAGTTTCTTGGTTGATGAAGGAGTGGGCTGCTGAATATAGCCGGAGGCTCCCAGAATCTAGCCGTTGTGAAAATAGTCGTTGGAATATCTAACGTCGAAATATAGCCGTTGGGGGAGGCTTCCACGTGGTGCGCGCTCGTTGGCTGCCCATGGGCGGGTGTCACCGATTGGGCAAAACCACGGTTTGTAATGATGGCAGTCAAACCGGAGGCCCGGTTTCCAGGCCCAAGCCCGGATCCAGGCGCCTATAAATACCCCATGGCCGGGCACCACTTCTCCGGTGCGATCATTTGCCAGCGAAGCTCTGCCGGATTTTTTCTAGAGAGAGAAACACTGCCCTCGATCTAACTCCTGTTTTAAGGTCAGTTCCCCACTTGTCCTTCTCCCTCCTTAGCTAGCTGTAGCGGCCTTAGATTTAGGAGTTGTAACTTAGAACACTTAGTGTTTCCGAGCCCTCGACCCAGTGGAAAGATGTCTTCCTAGAGTGACTCTCAAGACATATCGAGGGATCCCTCGATGGAAGAGGAGAGCTTCTCGGATGCGGGGTCCTCGAGCAAGCAACCCTCGACCCAGGAGGATGTCGCGATGGCGATGGAGGTGCAGAAGGAGTTGGTGGCTGAAGTTGAAGCCGAGGGCTTCGAGCAAGAGGCGGAGGATGAAGACCTTGCCCTCGCCGTACAAGTTGCAGAGGAGGAGGAAGAGAATGAGAGGATGAAAGTGACAGTGGCCGTCCTTCTCCCTCGGGGTGCTGGTGAGGGAGGGAGCTCTCGGCCCCTCAACCCGACGCCGATAAGAGTGGCCCCCGGGAAAAAACAGGAGAAGAAGAAAACTGCTCCCAAGAAGAAGTGTGTTGTTGCTGATCAAGGGAAGCCCATAGATGTGCCCGAGGGGTAGTCCTGGCTGAATACTGCTGCCCTCGAGATAGGGTCGAAGGCTGACAGGGAAGATCTGTACGTGACTCAGCTGCACGTGGGGCCTTTGGCTGTGGTGGTGGCACCGGGCCTGATGATGTGCTTTCCCGGGCTCCCGAGGGTTGCATCGCCGTGCACATTCTGTCGGTATCAATGGGGCTCCGGTTCCCCCTGCACCCATTCCTTCGGGAGTACCTTCGGTATGTGGGTTTGGTCCCCTGCCAGTTGACGCCTAACAGCCATTCCTACGTGGCGGGCTTCCTGAATCTCTGTCGGGCCCGAGGGGTGACCCCCAGCCTGGACTTGTTTTTCCAGAGCTTTAACCTCTGCCGAGGGGGTCACGCGAACGCCGAGGGCTTCGCCAATCTGCAACAGGTAGCCCGGTTGAAATTATTCACAAAAGCGCCCTCGTCCAACAAAGGCTGGAAGGAGCGGTGGTGCTATGTTAGAATTGCCGAGAGCCCTTTTCCGATGGAACTTCGGGATCGCTTCCATCGGCATCCGAAGGTTGGGAATGCTGCTCTGGAGAAGGATGGCTTGATAATAGCCAAGATCCCGGAGGGTCGTACGAAGCAAGTGTCCATTAAGGACTTTACTGCTGACAAGGAGCTTTTTGCCCTCGGCTTCCGCAGATATCGCTTCCTCGGCGAGACAGACGAGAAATATCCTGTGTTGGCAGGAGGTAGTATCCGAGGGCTTCCTGTTTTGTACTTAGGATTTGTTTTTTTTTCTTTTCCTTCGGTCTAACCCCTTTTTTTTGTTGGCAGGCGTGAATATGGACGCTGGTAAGCTCTTCGCTCTGAAGAAAAATAAGGGCAAGGCCCAAGCCCAGAAGAAGGACCCCTCGGTCCAACCGCCTGTGGAAGCCTTCTTTCAAAAGGAGACTCCGGAGCCCTCTGCTGCGGAGGGAGTTGCCGGGGTGGCCGAGGGGGCCACCAAAAAGAAAAAGGGGAGCACGGCGGTTGAGCCCCCGGCTAAGAAGCAGAGGGGTACAGGGGGCACTGTCGGCCAGGATGCCCCCTTGGTGATCATTGAGGATCGCCCTTCTCCAGATTCCCCAGTTGGTGCTGCGGCAATAGCCCAAGCCGCTCTTCCCTTGCGAAGCCCCCCAGGAGATCCTGCAGCTTTCCTTGGCCCCGGGGGCTTCTGTCCTACATGGCTCAGCGGAGCCGAAGGCTTTCTTGAGGGGGATGACCTCGGCAATGGACAAGGCTGCCCTCTCGACTTATGATGATGCGACCCTCGAGAACAAGATCCTTCGATCTTCGTTAGCTGTAAGTTTCTACCTTAGCTCTTGTGTTTAACCTTTAATGCTCTTTCCATACTAATTTGACCCCTCCTCCTGTTGTTTATCAGGCTTGTGTAGCCCTCGGGGAGCACGCACAGAGGCTCGAGCAATGGCGCCTCCAGAAAGCGGAGCAGGATCGGGAGATGAAGGAGCTGATCCTGAAGAACTCTGATGCTGTAAAGCAGATGGCCTTGCTGGAGGAAGATCTCCGGAGAGCTGCCGAGGGCGCTGAGCTGAAGGCCAAGGCTGTAGTGGAGGAGGCCAGGCTTGAGGCCGAGAGGGCTGCTAAGAAAGCCGTCGAGGAGGCAGAGCTTGCCAAGGCCGAGGCCGTCACCAAAGCCCGAGAGGAAGCTGTTGCCGCATTCATGGTCGAGGGCTGGAAAGCCGAAGATAGGCAGCAGTGGGTGGCCTCGGTCGTGGAGTCATCGGTAGATGACTGGGTGAAGGGCCCCGTGGGAGACTGGATGGCGGAGAGGGGAGAGAGTTATTACCAAGGGGGTGAATTCTTCACCCAGCACCTAGTGTACCGGAGGCTCGCCAGGCACTTCCAAGTCTCTCTCGAGGAATTTGACCCCTCGGCGTATGGCCTTCCTCCTTTGCAGCCAGATGTGAGAAACCCCCTCCCCCCGGGCGAAGAGAGACCTGTGATCCACGACTCCATGATGATGGGGGGATCTGGTGATGGTGATGCCGAGGCTGCCGTCGGGGAGGAGGTCACCTCGAAGCCCGCCGAGGAGGCGAAAGCTGAATGAAACACTTGTACTTAGTAGCTTTCTGAACACCTTTTTTGTTTGTAATGAATATTTGTATACTCTCAGCCTCGGCCCATTTGTAACATACATTTGAATTTCCTTTTCTTGGATGAATGAATGCTTGCCTTCGGGCTTTGTGTATATAATTTGTTCTCTTTATTCGTTTCTTTTTGAATGTATGCCCTCGCCCTGTCTGAATGCATGCCTTCGTTTTTCTGAATGTATGTTTAGGACTTAGAATATATTCTTCCGAGTATAGTGCCTCTCGTAGCCCTCAGCTACTAGGCCTATTTAGTCAATCGAACCTTTCACCGAGGGCACAATGTTCAGGACTTAGAAATATTTCTAAGTGTTTGTTCATCTGTTGGCCCCCGACTAATTCTTTCCCTCTGGTTCTATGTAGCCTTCACGAGATGACCGGGGGCGAGGTGTTTAGGACTTAGAAAATATCTCTAAGTGTTTGGATATTGTGTAGCCTTCGGTACATGGATAACCTTCGTTGATTGGATGTATGACCGAGGGCCCGGAAATAGTTAGGACTTAGAAAATTTTTCTAAGTGTAGCTTCACCAAGCCTTCAACCGTATGGCCCCTCGGGCAGCATGGAGATTTGACCGAGGGTCAAAATATATGTAGGACTTAGAAATTTTTTTCTAAGTGTAGCTTCACCAAGCCTTCAACCGTATGGCCCCTCGGGCAGCATGGAGATTTGACCGAGGGTCAAAATATGTAGGACTTAGAAATTTTTTCTAAGTGTAGTTTGTATGAAGGAGGAGCCTTCGGGTGAATGTGGTGAATGTGGGGACCTTGTCTCGGATGTGCCTTCGGCTGGCTAGTGGCCCCTCAGGGGGCAAAGTATTTAGGACTTAGATTATTTTCTCTAAGTATTTCCTGCTGCTGGCCTTCGGGGGGGACCCTTCGGCTGTATACGTTGTAGGTTTAGGATAGTTTCCTTTGCCTTGTAATGTTGGCTTGTGGCAACAAAAAGCCTTCGGTTGTTTGTTATGTCCCCCCAATGTTGATATAGGAGAGTTTGTAATCCAAGTCTAGCATAAAAAAGGCAGACTCCCTCGGGAATTGCCTGGATGCATCCCCTCGGCGTGTAGTGAGGTGCCGGAGGTGATTCTTGATTTGGTTTGGCCATCATCTGATAGTTTTGTTATGTAGTATTTGAACCTTCGGTTTTAGGTATAGCCGAAGGCAATTATTGAGTGGACTCAGTCACTTGTTGATGATGTCTGTTGTGAATGGTATCCTTTGTACTTGTGAGCTTCCAGGTACCGAAGGTGTTCCCGTGGGGATCCCTCGGTATGTTTCTGTGAATTGTTGGAGTGATGTACTCATTGATTTCTCGCCGAGTCTACTCCCCTTCACCACCCTATTTTTTTTTAAGTAGTGAAGGAAGGCTTCAAGAAACTTGGTTTCTTGGTAAGGCTTGGCCTATCGGTAGGTAACAGAATACACCATTAGCCCCCCCCTCGGGTTAACCTTCCGAGTTCCGAGGGGATCGAGGGTCGATTCCTGGGTACAAGATATGGTGGTCTGTAGCATGCCTCCCCTTGGGGGATGGCGCGGAAAGCGCCTCAGTTTTGAAAGTCGTCCCCTCGGCGTTTAGACATAGTCTGTGGCCTGTCACACCCTTGGGGTGGTGGCGCGGGGAGCGTTTCGATTTGGAAGTCGAATCCTGGGCATTTCGCGTGCCTGTCATACCCTTGGGGTGATGACGCGGAAAGCGTTCCGTTTTTGAAAGTCAAATCCTGGGCATTTCTCGTGCCTGTCATACCCTTGGGGTGATGACGCGGAAAGCGTTTCAGGGAATGGTTTTCATTTGCACACTGGTTGCAAATGGTCGGGGGCACTACGTGCTGCCGGCACCGAGAGGTGGCGCCTTCGGTATAGGCGTCCTCGAGGGGTACGGCTTAGAAACAACACTTGGTGTTTGTTCCGATGTACGGCCACCGGTACTTGGTACCGAGGGGTCTTCTGTGAAAACACTTGGTGTTTTTTCTTCATTTGTCGTAGGTGATTGTGGTGTCTACCCTCGGTACTTGGTACCGATGGGTCTTCTGTGGAAACACTTGGTGTTTCTTCCCATTTGTTGAAGGTGTTCTGTTGTCTACCCTCGGTACTTGGTACCGAGGGGTCTTCTGTGGGAACACTTGGTGTTTCTTCCCATTTGTTGAAAGCTGTTAGTGGCGTGTCCCCCTGATAGAGTATATCTAGAGAGAAGTGAGAGCTAGAGAGAGAAGTGCAATAATATGCTTCAATAGAATGATTTTGTAACCCCTATAACTACTCCCAAGGGGAGTATTTATAGAGAAAATTAGGGTTGGGCTCCCAAGCCTTGGGCTTGGGAGGCCCATTTACAACTGGACCGCTACTGGGCCGAATACAAAGCCACTAATGGGCTGTACAAATGAGTAAGTGTAAAATCCGATTCTGGGAGGTCTTCGTGGCCGACGAGGGCGTGGCCGACGAGGGCGCGGCCGACGAGGGCACCCGAGTTCCTTGGGCTCAGGACCGTAATCTGAGTTGGCCCCTTTTCGGACGACGGGGGCGTCTTGGCCGACGAGGGCGCCACTCTGTTGTCTTGTGCTCTGTCCTTCCGAGTATGTGGGTCCTGGGGCTCAGACCCATATACTCCATCAGGAGTCCCCCACTCTCTAAGCTGAGACGTAGACGAAGCGAAGGAGAGTAGATTCCTGTGCTTTGTTGCCCTTGGCCGATGCGGGCATCCCTGGGCCGTTAGCCGTTGCGGCGTTGGCGTCGTTTCTTCTTTGGTGATCCTGTTCTGTGCTTTGGCCGTTACCTGTTCCTCACTATGGGCGGGGAGGCCGTTTGTTTCCTTGATGTGTTTGGGGATGACGACTGTCTTGTTTCAATGTTGGCCGTTGAAGGCGCGCTTTCCCTTTCCTGGACGTTGGTGGTTGAAGTTTATGTTTGGGCCGGTGAGGCCGTTGAGGTTGTTCCTTGCTTTGAGGACGATGGCATCCTTTCCTTTGGGTGGCCGATGAGGGCGCTCGCGCACTCCTTTTGGCCGTTGCTGGTTGGCCTTCGTGTTTTTGGCCGAAGAGCCTGTCAAGATTAATTGTTGGCGGAGGACGATGAGTGTCCTTGCCTCTAGTGGCTTGTTGGCCGATGAAGTTCCGTTGTGCTATATGGATGATGTGGCCACGCTTTGCGGTTACCTTGTTTGCACTCTTTTGTTTTGTTGAGGCCGGTGTAGTCCCCCAGTCCCCCACTGCTTTAGGCCGAAGAGTGTGAGGGGTGAAGGAGTTGCTTGATTCCCCGGCCGAAGCGATCTCGCCGTAGCCCCCCTGAATCCAACCCTCATGGCGATTTTCTGGCCAAGGTAACCCTGTGGGAGAACCCTTGTGCGCAGATCGCTTGTAGAGGGTTATCATCAAGGGTTATTACGAGGAGCCGATGGCTTTTGAGATCATGGGTCCTTTGATCTTGTGGCCGTTACGTTCCTGGCCGTTGCCGTCTCCTTATTGTTTGGCATTTGTGATATTGGCAAGCAGATGGGACGTTATGGGCGCTTGTTGGTACTTGTGAGGCCGGTGAGCGTGTGTAGGCCGTAGAGTCTGAATTGCCGGTGGGCCGTTGATATGGGTTGGTCCTGGCCCGTTGGTGACGTGGTGGCCTCCCAGTGGTGGCCGTTGATGTGGCCATTGGGAGAGTGCCACGTGTAGTGACCGTTGGTGGGGGGTCTATAAATACCCCTTCCCCTCCGACGAGGAATCACATTTGCATTCTGAATTTGTCGAAGTGTTGGCCGATTTTCTAGAGAGATAAACTCCCAAGCCTGTTCTTCGTTGTTCGAGGTTAGTGTTCATCACGATCTTCCTCGCTTTTCATACTTTGCTTCCTAGGTAGTTGATCTAGTGTTAGGTATTCGAACACCTGTAGATCTTAAGTTGTTCTCCTTAAGCCCGTAGGAGTAGTAATGAAGAGCTTGAACGAGGACTACTACCCCTACGACGACCAGCCCTCCACGAGGTCGTTTGACTACGAGGTGCTCGAGGAGTTTGAAGAGGAGATAGAGCGTTTGAGCCCCTACAAATCCGGAGAGCTGATGGACGAGGAAGGCGAGGACGAGGAGTCCGCCTCCTCTTCAGAGGGTGAGGACGTAGGCGCGTCCCGAGCGGTGGACGGGGCGTCCACTTCTGCTGCCGTTCCGTGCCCGAGGCCGGTGTCTGCCGTGAAGGGGGCAGCTAGGCCGAAGAGGGTGAGGAGGCCGAAGAATGGGCCGGGCCTCTCCTACCTGGACCTCACCAACATATTCCTGATCAAGCCGGAGAGCAGTGCGGCCGACTATCTTGTCGCCCAGATGTACGTGGGGCCGTTCGGGCGGGTTAGGGCACCCAGGCCGACGGACCATGTTCTACTTCCGCCACCGGGATACTTTGGAGTATACCCGATGAGTTTTGCTAAGGGGTTGAGGTTCCCCCTTCACCCTTTCGTCATTGAGTATTTGGACATGGTGGGGCTTCCTCCGGCCTTGCTGACGCCGAACAGTTATTCCTTGATGGTGGGCGTTTTACTTCGGTGTGAGGAGTTGGGCTTCAGGCCGACCACGACCTTATTCATGAACTTGTACCAGATCGGCCGAGGAAGCCACAAGAACTGTGCGGCCTATGCTACTCTTCAACAGCTGCCGAGGAAGAGGAGCTTCATGGATTTGCCTACGTCCATTCATGGGTGGAAGAGCAAGTTCGTGTTTGTGTCCATTGGTGAGAGTGGCACCGAGTTCCCCTCTCTCGGCCACACCGGGAGGTTCAATCTCCATGACCCGCCGAAGAGCTCTATTTTGGACGCTCAGGTGGAGGCTTTCCTGGAAGGGGGGCCGAGGAGCGTGAAAGATTACGTCACTGAATACAAGATGACCGCCCTCGGTTTCTTCAGATATCACCTGTATGGAGATAAGGAGGATGACCTCCAACTCTGGCCGAGGATGACCACCACCTTTGAGGAGGCCGATGGCCCGGATTTGGGCATTCCTGCTGAGGCCGATGGTAATTTTTTCTTCGGCTTTCTGTCTTTATGTTTTGTCCTTTGCCTTACTAATCTGTTTGTTTTTCCTTTGTAGACTTTGTCATGGACCGACGTTCCATAATGGTTGTTGCCAAGGCCAAGGCGGCCGAGGAGCTGGCTGCTAAGGCGGCCGAGGCGGCCCGACGTGCCGCTGCTGGTGGGAGCGGGGCTACTGCTGATGCGGCCCCAAAGCCTGCCCCATCAAAGAAAAAGAGACCGGCCACTGACGGCCAGAAAAAGTTGACTGAGGCCGGCGTGAGCGTCTCTAAGAAGACGAAGAGGGCTCCTTCCCCTTCTCCGGCTAGTGAGGCCGGTACTCTTACTGTCCCCAGCGTGGGCGATGGTGGTCCCGTCGTGGACCTTACTGTTGCTGACGATGCTGCCCCAGCGCTTCCTCTCGTCCAGGAACCACGAACGCAGAGGGCCGGCAAGGAGATTGCCGGTGCCACCTATCAGAAGGTGATAGAGTACCCCGTCGGCGGGGGCGTGTTTAATGATCTCGTCCCCGGCCACGTCGTCCTGGCCAAGGCCATGCCGGCCAAAGATCGGGCTCACTTGAAGAAGCTCGAGGACCCGAAGATTTATGAGGGCGGCATGGACCTCCTCGTCCAAGTAAGTGACTGTCCTTATATTTTTGTCTCTCTTCGTCTGTGTAGAGTTTTTTGCCTGACCTTTGTTATCCTTCTGCAGAGTGCCTTCATGCTTATGGAAAGCCATAAGAGGCAGTACTGGGAGATAGCTCGCCTGCAAGCGCTGGAGCAGAAGGCTGCCTCGGCCGACGAGGCGGTAGCTTGCCTTGACCGGCTCCGGGAGGATGCCAAGGCGCTGCAGGCCAAAGCTGATGAAGCCGCCGCGGCCAGGGACGATGCCCTGGTCAAGCTCGAGGAGAGCAAAAGGGAGCTCGAGGAGTCCCAAAGGGCGCTCGAGGCCGAGAGGCGCAGGAGCGAGGAGGCCGCCAAGGCGAAGGCTGAGGCCGAGGCCGCCGTCGTGAAGGCTGCTGATGAGGCCGTCGAGAAGTTCCTGGCCGAGGGGTGGAAGGCCGATGAGAGGCTCCCCTGGTGTTACGAAGTGGTGGCCGCCAGGCTGGAGAATTGGGGGATGAACTCCCCTGCCGGCCGGGAGTATTTCAGCCGGGAGATGTCCGTTTATTACAACCTGGGCCAGGAGCAGATGCAAAGGCTCCTGTGTCGGCGGCTATCCCGGGCGTTGAAGGCCATGAATTACACGTCTGGGTGGGCTAGCCGGAACCTGAAGCTACCAAAGCTGATGAAGGATCCAGAAGAGCAGGCCAAGCTTCCGCTGTCGGAGCGAGAGTCCCCCATAGAAAGCTCCGGCCTCGGCGAGCCGGACTACACTGAATTCGACTTCTTAGACGATGCCACCAGCGCCGCTGCCGGCCCAGAAGCTGAGGCCGATGAGGCCGCCGAGGAGGGAGCCGACGAGGTTGAAGAGCCAGCCGCGGATGAAGGTGCCCCGGAGGCTTGATCGGCTATTCCCTGTTGTAATTAGCTTTTCATTTTGTTGCCAAATTATGTAACGGCCGAAGTGCCCCCAATTGTAATGAACTCACTATCAATTGAAGAAGTTTTTGCTGTACTTTTCGGCTTTGAATCCCTTGTATGGTTGTTTGCTTTGTCATTTCGTTTTTGAAATTTCTTCTCAAGTGTCAAGGTCATAACTTGGGTCGCCCGCGATTGTCCGCTACGTCCATGGGGTAGTCTACCCTGTCCGGTGACCTGGTCGGCTTGTTCGTCGTCGTTTAACACTTGGGCTCACTGAGTTGCTTTCTTCCCTGACTGGCGGCCTGATCGGCCTGACCGTCATTTCTGTACTATCCTAACACTTAGGATTTTTTTGAAAATTTCCTAAGTGTTTTGGATTCGTGTAGTTGCTTCCCTTCCGGCCTGGTGGCCTTGTCGGCCTGACCTGGTGGCCTTGTCGGCCTAAGTGTTTTGGAACCACGAAGTTGCCTTCTTTCCGGCCAGGTGGCCTTGTCGGCTTGTATCCCTGTGTTCTGGCCGATAAGGGCACCTTCACCATAGTCTTGTGGACTTTGAATTTTTCACAAGTACACATGTAGAGGTGTAGGTAGCTAACGGCTTTGTAGTATACTGGTACCCGCTTCGGCTAGAACTCCTTCATTTGAGTACTTAGATAATTTCCTAAGTATAAATGTTAGGCATTTACTTCTTTGCGGTGCCACTGCCGGCCAAGGTTTGGATAAGGAATAGCTTGTCCCAGGAGATGGTCCTGTCTTCGTCGGCTAGCTATGGTTCCAGTGCCTGCGTCGGCCATCCGAGGTGCTGTGGCAAGTAGAGGTTGTTTCTTGATTGCTTGTTCCTTTCGCGGGTGTGATGAGTGCCCGCTTCGTCCTGGTCATCCTCAGGATTGCGATGCTTTGTTTCATACCAAGCGTTGGTGCCTCAAAGGACTATGGCCGATGAAGGTCACCTCTCGCGTGTCACCCAACCGATGTGGTTAGGGTTTTATAGGCGTGTGTATCAGCCTTGATTGTTCCCTTGTAGTGTGTGGACGTGTCGTCCATGTTGCCTGTCAGTGGTACTACACTTGTGTTTAACTGATATGTACTTGGCCAAAATGGGCCTGAATTGTGGGGATTTTTTTTTTTCATTGCTCGAGGCCGGCAAGTGTGCACGGCCGTCGGCTTCCCTCTTCTTCAGCCCCTCCATGATTGTTCTGTTGGCGTTCTCAACCTGCCCGTTGCCCTGAGGATAGGCAACGGAGGAGAAACGGTGCCTCACCCCAAACTCCCGGAGGAGCTCCTGGAAAGGGGCTGCCTCGAATTGGGTGCCGTTGTTTGATATAATCTCCTGAGGGACGCCAAAGCGTGTGATGATGTTCTTGTAAACAAATTTCTGGCATCTGGCCCCCGTGATGCTGGCCAGGGGCTCCGCCTCGACCCACTTGGTGAAGTAGTCGACGACGACGATGATGTAGCGGTTATTCCCGGCGGCTCTGGGTAGGGGGCCGACCAAGTCAATCCCCCATCTGGAGAATGGAATTGCAGTGCTGACAGGGGCGTAGTTAACAGCTGGCCGACCAGGGGCCCTCTGGAGCACCTGGCATGTGGTGCACTTCCTGGCCAGGTCAGCGCAGTCGCGTGCCATCGTCGGCCAGAAGAAGCCCTGGACGACGAGACGCCGGGACATGCTGAAAGGGCCCTGGTGCGAGGAGCAGACGCCATAATGAACTTCTTCCATGGCTGTGTCGGCCACGTCCTGGTGCAGGCACCGGAGGAGAGTGCCATTATAGGACCGTTTGTAGAGTTTGCCATCTTCGATGGTGTAGCTTGGGGCCCTGAGTCTGGCAAGTTTGGCCCTCTCCTCGTCCGGGGGCAGCTCCCCCGTTGTGATGAAGGTGGCGATGTCGGAGATCCAGTCCTCTGGTTGCTGTTGGACGCACAAGACGGGGCTGGCATGGATGTTGGACATGCTCAACTCCTCGATCTTGGCCAACTGGGAGATGTGCTCCGGGGTGTCCGAGCTGAGCTTGGAGAGGATGTCGGCTTCGGCGTTCTCGGCCCTTGGGATCTGAGTGATCTCGTGGGTTTCAAACGCTTTCAGCAATTCCTCCGCCGCTTGTTTGTACTGCTTCATCCGGCCTTCCTTTGTACTGCTTGGCCTTAAGGTCGGCGGCGAGTCTGAGACCGCTGAGGAGGGCCTCATACTCGGCTTCGTTGTTGGATACCCTGAAGTTGAAGCGGATGGCATAATAAGCTCTGAATCCTTCAAGGGATATGAGGACGCCGCCGCCGCCGCATGATCTTGCGGCCGACGAGCCGTCAGTGAACAGGGTCCACGTTTCGTCCGACTCCGGCCCGGAGTTGGCGACGGCCGTCTCCCTTGCTGTGCATTCAATGACGAAGTCGGCCAAGGCTTGCCCTTTGATAGATGGCCTTGGCTTGATCTCAATCTGAAACTGGCTGAGGAAGATCGCCCATTTTACCATCCTCGAGGAGCTAGTGGGGCTCCTCATGAGCGCGCCGAGAGGCTGCTGGGTCAGCACATGGACGGTGTGGGCTTGGAAATAGTGCCCCAGCTTCTTCACGGTGTGGACGATGGCCAGCACCGTCTTCTCAATGGGGGAGTACCTGAGCTCGGCCTCCCTAAGTGTCTTGCTGATGTAGAAGATGGCCTTCTGCACCCCTTCGTCCTCACGGATGAGCACGGAACTGATGGTCGACGTGCTCACCCCTAAGTACAAGAAGAGGGTTTCGCCGGCTTTGGGCTTGGAGAGTACGGGTGGGGACGACAGGTACCTTTTCAATTCGTCGAATGCTTCCTGGCACTCCGTCGTCCACTTGAAGCTGTTTGCCTTGCGCATGATCTGGAAGAAGGGGAGTGCCCTCTCGGCTGACCTGGAGAGGAACCGGTTTAAGGCCGCCAGGCGCCCCGTCAGTCGATGTACCTCCTTGACGTTGCGGGGCGGCTCCATGTTGATGATAGCCTGCGTCTTCTCCGGGTTTATCTCGATGCCTCTCCGGCTGACCATGTAGCCAAGGAACTTGCCGCCTTGGACGCCGAAGGCGCACTTCTTGGGGTTAAGGCGGAGCCTGAACTCCTTCATGATTTCAAAGATTTCCCGGAGGTCGTCGGCGTGGGAGGTGGCCTGCCTGCTCTTGACGATCATGTCGTCGACGTACGCCTCCATCGTCCGGCCAAGGACCGCTTTGAAGATTTTGGCCACCATCCTAGTATAGGTGGCGCCGGAGTTTTTGAGTCCGAAGTCCATGACGAGGTAGCAAAATATTCCCTCTGGGGTCATGAATGCCGTCTTCTCGGCGTCATCTTCGTGCATGGAGATCTGGTGGTACCCTCTGAAAGCGTCGAGGAACGACATCAACTCGCACCCCGCCGTCTCGTCCACCAGCTGATCAATGTTGGGGAGAGGGAACGGGTCCATGGGGCACGCCTTGTTCAGGTCAGTGCAGTCAACACACATTCTGAACGTCGGCGGTTTCTGTGCGAGGACGACGTTGGCCAACCATGTTGGGTACTTCACCTCTTTGATATGTTTGATCGATAGGAGCATGGCGACCTCCCCTTTGACGAAGTCCCGCCTGTCAGCGGACAAGTAGCGCCGCTTTTGTTTGACGGGCGCGGAGGCCGGATCGACGGTCAGCCGGTGAGTGATCACCTGGCGGCTGATGCCGGGCATATCGTCCGGGCCCCACGCGAAGACAACGGCGTATGACCGTAGGACGAGGAGGATGGCGTCTCGTTGGTCCTGGGGGAGTTGCTTGCCGACCCTGAGAACCCGCTCCGGCCGGGAGGTATCCAGAGGGATTTCCTCGACCTCCTCGACCGGCTCCGCATGTGGCCTCTCCTCGTCCATGGCGACGGTGGCCGTAATGGTGTCTATCCTCTGTCCCTCCCTTTCGGCCGGCCTCGTTAGCTTGAGGTAGCAAGCTCTGGCTATCCTCTGATTTCCTCTGGCGTAGCCGATGCCATCACTGGTGGGGAACTTCAAACATAAGTGCTTCATGGAGATGATGGCCTCCAAGTCCTCCAGCGCTGGCCGGCCCAAGATCAGGTTGTGGGCGCACTGGAGGTTGACCACCATGAACTCCGCGTCAATTTTGGCGTGGTGGGGGCCGTCACCGACTTCCACGGGAAGGACTATCGTGCCCTCGGCGTCGATAGAGTCCCCGGTGAAGCCAGATAACGGGGTCTTGATCGGCTTCAGCAAAGCTCTGTCCAGCTTCAGCTGCTTGAAGGTGTTCAGGTACATCACGTTGACGGAGCTCCCCGTATCGATGTAAGTACGGTGGATGATAGAGTCACCGATCTCACATCGGATGACGAGGGCGTCCCTGTGTGATTCCGTACCCGGAGGCAGATCCTTGTCGGTGAAGGTGATCGCCTCCGTTCGCTGCTTCTTCGGCTGGGGGGGAACGTGGGACACCTCCCCATTGTAAAGGGATTGGGCCCATTTCTTTCTCTGAGTGGCGGAGTCCCCCCCAAGTGTTCCCACCTACGATGAGGTGGATGTGATTCTTCTTCGACGGAGGCTCCTCGAAGTCCTCGTCATCGCTGAGCCTACCAATCTCGCGTTTCTTCGCAGAGGGTTCGCCCCCATGTTTGCCGGTGTTTACCCAAGTGTTTTTACGTGGGCCACCTTTGACAAACTGGGAGAGTTCCCCCTGGCGAATAAGGCGCTCGATGGCCTTCTTCAATGTGATGCAATCGTCGGTGTTGTGCGACGAGTTCTTGTGGAACCGGCAGTATGTGCCGCCCTGCTGGATGGCAAGGATCTCCTCGGCCGGCCGAGGAGCCTGCTCGATGAGGCCGTGCTTCTCGGCATAATCGAGGATGGTGCCGACCGGGTGGGTGAGGGTTACCCCCGGCCGTTCCAGCCTCGGCCGCCAGTGGCGGTCCTTCTTACTTTGTCCACCAGAGCCGTGGCGGCCCTGGGCACCCCGGCCGGCCGGGGACGGACCCGAGGCCGGCGAAGGATTTGTCTTCTTGGGGGGATGGCCCCCCTCTCTTTTGTGATTGTGGAGCTCGTCGGCGTCGGCATACAAGCCTCCGCGTTGGAGCGCCTTGGCGTACGACCTCGGGGGGTCAGTGATGAGGCTCCTGGCGTACGGGGAGCTGCGGAGGGCTCCCTGGTACAAGGCGAGGAGGGTGCGCTCATCGGCCCCCTCGACCTCCTCCGTCTCCCTCGTCCACCGGTCGATGAATGACCGGAGGGACTCCTCGTGCTGCTGTTTGACGGAGAGGAGGTGGGTGAAATACTTCTTGACGCGCTTCCTCCCGGCAAAGTGAGTGAGGAAGCGTTGGGCGAGATCTTGCCATGAGTCAATGCTTCCCTCTGGCAGTCCGTTGAACCACTCGTACGCTGGCCCCTCGAGAGTAGAGAGGAACCACCGGCAGAGGTATTCGTCGGACGCGTTCACCATCAGCATGTTGTTTTGGTAACGGCTGAAGTGCTCCTGGGGGTCTGATCGGCCATCGTAGGACTTGATGGCGTTCCCCCTGTACTTCTCAGGGATGGGGGCCGAGAGGACCCTGTTGGTGAAAGGGGTCCTGGTTCTGACCTGGATGATGGGGTCACCTCGCCCCTCGGCCAGCTCCCGCTCCAGGGCGCTAACTTTGTTCATGAGCGCGTTGAGGCCGGGGTCGTTGGAGGCGCCGGCCGTAGGGATGTTGGCCGACTGCTTGGCCTCCATCTGAGCCAGCCTCCTTTCCAGCTGGGCGATGACCTCGTCCCGGGGGTCCCTGTCGGCCGCAGCGGCGCCTGGCTGGTTCCGCAGGCGCTCGTTGTGAGCCGCGTTGATCTGGTGGCGCACGTCATCCTCGTGCAACTTCCCTTTGCCCTTGTCCGGGCGGGGCTGGTCCGCTGTCCGGGACACAGACCCCAAGCTTTCCCTTGGCGAGCCAGGACGAGGATCGCCAATCCGTCCCGCCATCCTTTCCGAAACCGGACGACGACGCGTGTCACCTAGCCTATTGAAGGCAGAGGCTTTTCCACGCGCTGGGGTCTGCCCGGGCTGAAGAAGGGAAGCAGGGTCGGAGTGGGACGACGACGTGTCCTGGGCCACAACCCCCTCATTGTTGCCTATCTGGACGGCCAACGGTTGGGGATGAGGAGGTGGAGTGACGTTTCCCCCGGTCCTTGGCAAGAGTGCGCTGAGGACGGTGGGATTCTGAGCCAAGCTGGCGATGATAGCCGATAGTGCGGCCTGGACCTGAGGATCTACGGACGGAGAGGCCGCGGCCATAGGCTGGGCCGGGGCGTGGTCCGCTTTCTCAGCTCGTTTCTTTTCCAGGCCGAGGCGGGCGTCGGGGACTCCGCCGTTGAGTTGGTTGCGGAGGTCCGTCGTGAGGTTGAAGGCCTCCTGGAAGAGGTCCCCTCCGCCGACCTGGTCGGCCGTGGCGTCCTCATCGTGCTCCCTGGGCTCTTGGTCCTCAGGGATGACTTTGCTGACGAGGTTGCGGTTTGACTTAGTTCTCCCCATGATCAGTGGTTAGCTGTGCTTGGTAGCGACGAAGGGTGCTAACTTGATTGTTCTAGCTCTCAACGAGAGCACCAAATGATAGAGTATATCTAGAGAGAAGTGAGAGCTAGAGAGAGAAGTGCAATAATATGCTTCAATAGAATGATTTTGTAACCCCTATAACTACTCCCAAGGGGAGTATTTATAGAGAAAATTAGGGTTGGGCTCCCAAGCCTTGGGCTTGGGAGGCCCATTTAGAACTGGACCGCTACTGGGCCGAATACAAAGCCACTAATGGGCTGTACAAATGAGTAAGTGTAAAATCCGATTCTGGGAGGTCTTCGTGGCCGACGAGGGTGTGGCCGACGAGGGCACGGCCGACGAGGGCGCGGCCGACGAGGGCACCCGAGTTCCTTGGGCTCAGGACCGTAATATGAGTTGGCCCCTTTTCGGCCGACGGGGGCGTCTTGGCCGACGAGGGCGCCACTCTGTTGTCTTGTGCTCTGTCCTTCCGAGTATGTGGGTCCTGGGGCTCAGACCCATATACTCCATCACCCCCCGGCACCAGGTGCCGAGGGGTCTCCAGTTGAGGACAGTTGATACTTTCTTTTTGTTGTAGGTGATAGTATTGTCTACCCTCGGCACTTGGTGCCGAGGGTTCTTCCTTGGTGTAAGGCCTTGGGCCAGGGGGTGATATGAGGGCTTGGCCCTTCGTGAGAATCATGATCCATGTTCTTGATGTCTTCAAAATGCCTTCATTCTTCAGAATTTTTAGGCCTTGGGCCGTAAAATAATATATTCACTAGTTATGAGGGCTTGGCCGCTCTGATGTTATTGATAAAATTTAACTAAGTGATGTACATTCCAGTGCCTAGGGACTTCAGTCCCGTTAGGGCGTTTTAGCTTGTAAGTTCCTGGTTTGATGATGGATGCCACGATGTAGGGGCCCTCGAACTTTGGTGCCATCTTTCCGCCCTCGGTTGGTTGGCTAGCTTCCCTTCTTCGAAGGACATAGTCCCCCACGATGCTAGAGAGGCTGAGTTCTTCCACTTTGGCGATCTTTGAGATGTGCTCAGGGGATTCGGCCGAGAGCTTGGATAAAATGTCGGCCTCGGAGTTTTGAGCCCTCGGTATTTGAGTAAGAGAGTGTGCCTCAAACACCTTAAGCAACTCCTTGGCCGCCTCCTTGTATTGCTTCATTCTCCCTTCTTTGGCTTCGTACTCCCCCGAGATTTGGCCGACGACTAACTTGGAGTCGCACTTGACGTGAATTTGTCAGGCCTTCATGTTAGCTGCCAGCCAAAGGCCACAGAGGAGGGCGTCGTATTCAGCTTCATTGTTAGAGACTTTGAAGGAGAAGCGGACTGCATAATAGGCCCGGAAGCCTTCGGGTGAGATGAGAACCACCCCTCCTCCACATGCCTTGACGGCGGAGGAGCCGTCGGTGTAGAGGGTCCACCAATCATCCGAAGGGGCAGAGGGCTCCTCGTCCGTGGCTGCTCTCGCCGTACACTCCGTCACGAAGTCCGCTAGGGCTTGGCCCTTGATGGCGGGCCTAAGAGGGATGTCGATGTTGTATTGGCTCAAGAAGACAGCCCATTTTACCATTCGGGAGGAGCTAGTGGGGCTCCTCATTAAGGCGCCGAGGGGTTGGTGAGTGAGGACCTGGACCGGGTGAGCTTGGAAGTAATGGCCCAACTTCTTGACGGTCCACACGATAGCCAACACTGTTTTCTCCACGGGGGAGTACCGGAGTTCTGCTTCCCTGAGGGTCTTGCTAACATAGAAGATGGCATGTTGGATGCCATCCTCTTCCCGGATGAGTACTGAGCTGATGGCTGCCGGGCTAACACCCAAGTAAAGGTACATGATCTCCCCCACTTTGGCTTTAGAGAGCACAGGGGGTGAAGATAAGTACCGTTTCAGTTCCTCGAAGGCCGCCTGACATTCTGAAGTCCATTGGAAACTGGCGGTCTTCCTCATGATCTGGAAGAAGGGTAAGGACTTCTCCGCCGATTTTGATAAGAAGCGATTGAGAGCTGCCAGGCGGCCCGTCAATTGTTGGACCTCCTTTACGTTGTGTGGGGGCTCCATGTTGATGATGGCCTGGATTTTCTCGGGGTTGGCCTCGATACCCCTTCGACTCACCATGTAGACCAAGAATTTGCCCCCCTGAACGCCGAAGGTACACTTCTTTGGGTTCAGCCGAAGGCTAAACTTCTGCATGATGGCGAAGATCTCCCTCAGGTCATCAGCATGGCTTGCTGATTGCTTGCTCTTGACGATCATGTCGTCAACATACGCCTCCATGGTGCGCCCTAGGACAGCTTGGAATACCCTAGCCACCATCCGAGTGTAGGTGGCACCTGAGTTCTTTAGGCCGAAGGCCATGACAAGGTAGCAGAAGATGCCCTCGGGAGTCATCAAGGTTGTTTTTTCAGCATCCTCCTCATGCATGTATATTTGATGATATCCGCGGAATGCATCGAGGAATGACACGATTTCACACCCCGCGGTTTCATCCACAAGTTGGTCAATATTTGGCAAAGGAAAGGGGTCCATAGGACTTGCCTTGTTGAGATCCGTGTAGTCCACGCACATGCGGAATGAGGGCGGTTTCTGTGCGAGGACTACGTTTGACAGCCATGAGGGGTACTTCCCCTCCTTGATGTGCTTGATAGAGAGGAGCATGGCGACCTCCTTCTTCACAAATTCCCTCCTCTCGGCCGAGAGGGGTCTCCTCCGCTGCTGTATTGGTTTGGCCGAAGGGTCCACCGAGAGGCGGTGGGTGATGACCCTTCGGCTCATCCCCAGCATGTCTTCCGACCCCCATGCAAAAACAATGGAGTAGGCGCGGAGGGCGCTGATGATGCCGGTCTTCGGGTCTTCGGGGAGCTTGGCTCCAATCTTCACGACTCTCTCCGGCTTGGCCGGATCGAGCGCGAAGTCTTCTACCTCCTCGGCTGGTTCAGCCCTCGGCCTCCTTTCTTCCGCTTCCACAGTTCCGGTGATGGTGTCGACGTGGAACTCCGTCTTGCTAACCTTCTTTGTAACTTGAAGGTAGCAAGCGCGAGCAAGCTTTTGGTTCCCCCTTGAGTAACTGATTCCCCCCTCGGCTGGGAACTTGAGGCAGAGGTGCCTCATGGAGATGACGGCTTCGAGATCCTCTAGGGCTGGCCGGCCGAGGATGATGTTGTGGGCACAGTCGATGTTGACGACGACGAACTCCACTTAGAGCTTGGCTCTATGGAGGCCGTCTCCGAAGATTACCGGGAGGGTTATAACTCTCTCGGAATCAATGGTGTCGTCGGTGAAGCTGGCAAGAGGGGTCTTGATGGGCCGAAGGGACCCCCTCTCCAGATGCAGCTCTCTGAAGGTGCTGAGGTACATTACATTGACGGAGCTGCCCGTGTCAATGTAAGTTCTGTGAATAATAGTGTCGTTGATCTCTATGCGGATGACGAGGGTATCCCTGTGTGGGGAGGATACTGGGGGGAGGTCAGCGTTAGTGAAGATGATGGGTTCCTCCCTCAGCCGCTTTACCGGGGGCATATGAGTGACTTCCCCCACGTAAAGTGATTGAGCCCACTTCTTTCGTTGACTTGTAGAATCACCCCCGATATTTCCCCCCGTGATCATGAGGATGTGGTGTTTCTTTTCTTGATACCGGGGGTACTCCTCTTCCTCTTCCTCCAGATTTCCAATCTCCCTCTTCTTGCCAAGGGGGATGGTGTTGGGGTTGACCCATGCATTTGTTCTCGCAGTTTGCCCTCGGATTGGCCCTTGATGAGGGGGCCCCTGTTGGTGAGGGCCCTGGACAAACTGGGACAGATGGCCTGCTTGTATCAACCTTTCAATGGTCGTCTTTAGCTGATGGCAGTCATCAGTTCTGTGCCCCTGGTGTCGGTGGAAGCGACAGTAGGGGTAGTTGGGATTGATGGCAAATACCTCCGGGGGTGCGCATGAATCTCGCTCCACTAGGCCCTTCTCCTCAGCAAAATCAAGAATGACGCTGACGAGGTGCATCAAAGGTGTCCGAGGGTGCTCCAGGAGAACAGGCTGGGCCCAAGCCCTCGGTTCCCCTTGTAACCTCCCCCGGGCTTGGCTTGGCCATGCCGGGGGAGATCACTGGAGGGGGCAGAATCCTTAGGATGATTGCGGGGAGCCCCCGGCCCCCGGTTACCTTTGTCGTCTGGGTGAGGGCGCTGCTGATCCGGGATGTGGTGGCATTTCTCCACCTCCTCGGCTTCGGCGTACCGGTCCCCCCGCTGTAGGGCCCTTATATAATCGCGGGGAGGTTCGATGATGAGGCTCCTTGAGAAGTTCCCGGGGCGGAGTACTGTTTGTAGGAGGGCCAGGAGGGTCCCGTCGTCAGCGCCATCAACTTTATCAGCCTCCGTCCTCCAGCGCTCCAGGAAGTCCCGAAGGGTCTCCTCCTTCTTCTACCTCACTGTTAGCAAGTGGGAGAAGTGTTTTCTTGTGCGGCGCCTTCCCGCAAATTGCGTCAAGAATCGTTGGGCGAGTTCTTGCCATGAATCAATGCAGCCCTCGAGCAATCGATTAAACCATTCGTAAGCCGGCCCCTCTAAGGTGGAGAGGAACCAGCGACACAAGTATTCATCCGATGCCCCCACCATCATCATGTTGTTTTGATACCTGTTGTAGTGCTCTTGGGGGTCAGTCTTTCCGTCATAGGGCTTGATGAGCTGCCCTCTGTATTTTTTCGGGATCCGGGCCGCCAATACTTTTGGGGTAAATGGTGTTCGGGTCCGGAGCTGTATCGTGGGTTCCCCGGAGCCCTCGGCTATCTTTTTCTGCATTTCTTCCATCTTGGCCATCATGGCCTCATACTTAAGGTCTGTATGAGGGGCAGAAGTGGTGGCTTGGGCTTTGGTGGGGCCGCGATGATTTCGTCCGCTGGAGGGCCGCGATGATTTCGTCCTGGGGGTCCTTCGGGAGGGCCTCCGCCCCCTGCGAATGGACCCGGGCCGAGTGGGCCTAGTTGATTTGGTGGCGGGCGTCGTTGGCGTGGAGAGGTGCCTTGCCTTTGTCCTGAGGGGGGCGCCTTTCACTGGCCCTGGAGACGGATCCTCCACTTTCCTGAGGCCTCTGGAACGCCTTCCCCCCGAGGCGGTCTTGGACCCCTCGGCGGTCTTGCGCCCCTCCGAGTCTCTCGAGGGCGGAGGTCCGGAGCTGTTCTTTGTTCAAGTTGTGGCGGTCCCGGGACTGGACTTCCTGGGAGGCCGTATCTTGGGCCACGACCCCCTCGGAGTTCCCCATCCGGAGCACCGGGTTACCGAGGGGTCGTGGATGAGGGGGAGGCATAATATTCTCCCCGACCTGAGGTTGGAGGGGAACCAAAGTGCCGAAGGCACCCGGGTTCTGGGTGAGCGTCTGGATAAAGGCGGAGAGCGTCGATTGCACGTCGATTGTGATGACCGGAGGGCTAATTTGATTCTCGCTCCGGTCCTTCTTCTTGGCCTCGATGCCGAGGCGGGCATCAGGGGCATTTTGTTGAATCTGCTGGCGTAGGTCGACAGCCGTCTGATCCATTATGATTGGGTGATGGGACGCATGCTTTAACAGTCGTTGGCTCATTTATGTCCATTATAGGATCAACGAGTTATCTTGCTTTTCTGAAGGTGATTAACTCTAAGTCTGGTTCGAGGGCTGACGGTTATCTATTATCCTTTTGTCGTTTAACTCTCTATCTAAATTCTAATGTTGTGATATCAATTTAAGCACCTTCTTCCAAAAAAGAACCTACGAGGTAATAGCTAGTCACATTTTAGGAAATTAGTTTTTAGAGTCACTTTTTTTGTCTTTCAATTTATTATTAGTAATAGTGATAGAAAAACTCATAAAAATCACTTAGTATTTATTAGATCATATGTTTGTTGTTTTAATAATTATTTCACGATTCATAATTTATTAAAATTAATACAATTGTACGAATTAAAGTTTACAACTCCTTTCAAAAAAAAAAAGTTTACTACTCCGCAATTCATAGGAAAATCAAATGCAGTGAGGCTCTCAAAGCAAAGCAAAACAAAACAAGTGATCGGAGGGCCAGGTTATATGCATCGAGTTGAAACTTCTCAAAACAAAACACACATCACACGCTTCCCGGACAAAACAGAAATCACTATTTTTATCAGAGCCAGGTTTCGATCCTGGGACCTGTGGGTTATGGGCCCACCACGCTTCCGCTGCGCCACTCTGATTTGTTGTTTAAATCTTGTTATTATACGTGTATATACTAATGCTGAACAACTAACTCCTTAATTTGCCGCGGGTCAGTGTCCACGACGGTGGACTATTGATGATGCTAAGTGCTAACCGAAACGATGATGCTAATTACGATATAACTTATGAAAAAATGTCACATATATTATTATTAGCGTTTCAAAAAAAACTATAACTCTTTATTTCTTTAACATTTCCAAAATTTTGACTCCACTCGTAAAAAAAAATTAAAATGTTTACTCATTTTTAAATTACTCACCCTATTTTGTATTTTATGCAACATGCGTTTTTAGTTAGTTACTACCAGCCTCTGTCATATAAAATAGTTCTCATTTTCCTTTTTGAGTCTTCCAAATTCTCTTTTTGAAAAGTTTTTTATGACTATCATTCATTTTCTTTTTTCTTACTCAAACATAATCATATATTTCCACTTTATTAAACTCTGATCCAAATCCTAGTGAGAATTACTCCCTCCGTCCCGCTAACAATGGACAAGAGGGAATGACACATAAATTAATAAAAAGTGGTTTATGTGGTTGATATTGAATTGATAAAGTAAGAATAAAGTAAGAATGATTTAGAGCCACACAAACTTTACCAAATTTGGTATGGGACAATTTTAGTGGGACGAACCGATAAAGTAAAATGAGACAATCATAGCGGGATGGAAGTAGTATTATATTGGATAAAGGAAGTATTTTTTTTTACAAAAAATGATATATGTACACACCTACTTACACAATTACATGCCAAGTGTATTTACTTGACGTGTAAGTTGGCAGTTCGTATATCGTGGGAGCAGTCCACCGTGAGCATGCTGCTCCCACAAGAAAAAACGCTTGTTAGTATTCACGCGGGTGAACAATAACTTTTTTTTAGATTCTGCAGTAAAAGAATGATGTAACTCACGTGTAAAGAAATGTAACTCACGTTGATAAGAAATGTAACTGCAACTAGTGGATATGTAACTTGTCTAATAAGGATTATAAGAAAGAAAACATTGATTTCAATGAAAACAAGGAGTCTAATTGTTCAATTACTTTACATAAATAGTGAATATGTTTTTTTAATATTAAGGCCATAATTCTTTTTTTATAAATTATTTTTTTGCCAAAAAAATCATTTTTTCGCTATTTATTTTTCCGCAAAAAAGTGATTTTTTTGTTTCAATAGCAGGTGCCTTCCTTAAATAGTGAATATGTTCTATTTTTAATATTAAGGCCATTAAAATGTTTTCAAAAAATCACTTGTTTTGCTAAATAAATCATTTTTTTACAAAAAAAAATATTTTTTTTTTGAAAAAAATGATTCTTTTGTTTCAATAGAAGACTTTATGTTGTGATGTAACTCATGTTAAGGCAAGTGTAAATCTAACTCGCGTTGATGGAAAATCTAATTTAGGTGCATGCAAAATGTAACTTGTTATATCGTAATATCCATTTCGCTTACATCAAGTGGACTTTATGTCCATTTCGCGTATATGAAGATGTAACTCGCGTATATGAAGATGTAACTCACGCATAAAAACGATGTAATTCGCGCATAAGAAGATGTAACTTCTTATATTATCAAATGTAAACAATGAAAACAAGGAGTCTAATTGCTCAAATTAAATTATGTAAATAGTTAATATGTTTTTATAGTATTTAAGTCCATAAACATGTTTCATAGAAACATATATTTTTTTTGCCAAAAAAATCATTTTTGTTTGCCAAAAAATCATTGTTTTGCCAAAAAAAAATCATTTTGGCTAGAGTTTATAAAAAATCATTGTTTTGCCAAAAAATCATTGTTTTGCAAAAATTGATTTTTTTATTCAATAGCTAGAGTTTATTTTGTGATGTAACTCATGTTATGAAAAATGTAACCTGCGTTGATGGAGAATCTTATTTAGATCTATGCAAAATGTAATTTGTTGAGGCAAGTCCAAATGTAACTCGCGCATAGGAAGATGTAATCCGTCCATAAGTAGATGTAACTCCATATACTGTCAAATGTAATTCCAGAAATTGTCTATAAACATAACTCACACATATGAAATATGTAATATAATTTCATGTTTTAGTATATATGAACAAAATATAGTGGGTCGAGCTTATCAGCCCGAACAAGTGTACACCGTAACCCATGCCCGCCCATAAGCTATTACAGACCGGGCAGAGTTGACCTGGTGGGTAAATATATATGCCTAAGCTTGCCCTTTTGTGCGGGGGTGGGCGGACCGACCATTTTTTGTGCAGGTCTAGCTACTTTTGGTATAAGTGCATTGTGTAACTACTTCTGTTATAGTTTTGTGTAACTCATGCTATTCTTTTATGTATATGTCGTCCATTGTTATAAATAATGTAAATTCTATGAACAATGCGTAAGAGAGTATAGTAATAATTAATGGTTTATATTTGGTGCAAATATGCTACATTGCAATGAATAATATTATGGATTTTTTAAATGCATGTGATTAACTTGTAAATGTAATACTCGGTAGTCAGTATTATTTATTGATACAATAATACAAAAGCAAAATTTTTTGTGTAAATGACTGTATACAAAGAGTAAACTGTGTGTGTCAAATACATAATTAAGTGACGTTATAAAATGTAAATTGTGTGTCCAATATGTAAGTCTATTGTATTTTCTATGTAACTTATGGAGCACCATGGGTAGAGGTAGATGGCCAACTTAGACTCCGGCTTATCTCAATTTAACCTTTCTTTTGGTGGTTACTTGTTAGTGTGCGAAAAATGGTGAAAAATTCTCTCAAAAGAATTCTTTATACAAAGTGGAAATATTGATTTTTATTTTAGATCAAATTATGTTTACAAAAACTTGATTTGAAGATGAAGAAAATTGAAACAACGAAGTGAACGATGAGCAAATCTACCAGATCACAGAAAGAAACTCCAACATGGCAACATGGCTACATGGTTATATTTTTAGGGGGTGTTTAGATCTGATTCTTAAAACTGCTTCTGCTCATTCAGGGAGCAAAAGCAGAAGTTGGAGTGTTTGGGTGAAAGTGCAGAAGTGATACTGGTGCTCTAATTTACTCCTAGAATTGGTTTTGTTAGAAGCTGGGAGTGACCAGCTTCTGAAAACTGATTCTGATTCTTTTTAAAAAAGAAGCAGAAGAAGAACCAGTTCCAAATACCCCTTAGGATGTTTTTACTTGGACTGTAATTTGCTGATCTGGTCTGGTCTGATCTGGTCTGGTCTGGTCTGATCTGGTCTGGTCTGGTCTGGTTTCTTTGTATTTTTATAACTATCTAAATCTGGTCTGGTCTGATCTGGTCTGGTCTGGTCTGGTCTGGAAGGAATTACAGTCCAAGTAAAAACATCCTTAATCAGCAAAAAACGATTTTAAGGTGTACAATCGATCTGCGGCATTTTAATGTTGAATGGTTATGATGGTTGATGGTTGTCAACTCCTAAGAATCCGTTTGACAAAATCACAAAACAGTTGGCCGAATGAAACTTAGAAATCAAATGACGCTACAATACGGGTCCTGTTGTTACCCTGTTTTGGCATTGTTGTATGTAGTTTGACTACTCTTAAATTACTCCCTATTTCCAAATTCACATGTCCGAAAACGTTTATCCTTTTTTTGACTAGCCCAAAATGTTTATCCTAGGTGGCTGAGTACTTGCTTTGGAGTAGTTCTTAAAGTTTGATTTTTGTATTACTCATAAATCTTACTTCAACATGATTTTATACTAATATATACTACATATTTCTTTTGTACTTGAGGATCACTACATTAGGTCTTGACACAATATTTAAAAGAGAAATAACAAGGATAATAAATAATGTAGAAAAATATGAGAGAATGTGAAAAAGTAGAAAAGAAAAGATAGAAACTTGAAAAAGTAAGGATGAACGAGTACTTTTAAAGAAAAGACACCAAAAGGATAAATGTAGCAAACTTTTAAATACATCCCAAATAGAAAAATTTAACAATCTTTTAAATGCGGAGATAGTATATATAATCAAATTATTATATACTCCGTATAAAATTCTACTCTATGTGTACCGTTGAAAGTTTCTCACGTTTCTTATCTGAATGTTCATTTAAAGGCTCTTATTCCATAATGAAATAATTTACTCTCTTTACAAGTTTCTACCTTTCCTGACTCTTCTAAATATATATCTTGTTGCTTTTACTCTCTTTTTGTACACATGAAATACAGTGTTTCAAGTATTGCAAAATGAAACCCTACATCATATCTTTCTCTCAATTTTACTACTATATACTCCCGTTGTCCCCTTATTATTGTCTCATTTCCTATTCACTTGGTCAACACAAATAACTCTTAATCTCTAACTTTATTTAACAAATTTTTATCAAATTTGATTCTGGTTTTTGCGACTTTGTAAACCTTTTAATCTAGTTTCTGAATATGCAATTTTTTTTTCCTAAAAATAATTTTAGTGCGGACAGGGATCAGTTTGCTTTATCGTCAGTCAAGCATCGTAAACCGCAATGGGACAATAACAGGGGGACGGAGGTAGTATTTTCTATCATCTCATTAACATTATTACATACTCTCCCGTCATTTAAAATTTTGTCAACTATTCTTTTTGAGTTGTCCCACTAACTTTGCCACTTTCTTTTTTAAGTAATGAATTTGTGGTTCTAGTTAATTCTCTTTCCTTTGCACAAACCTATACCACACAATTTTTACTTTATTAATCTTCGTGCCGGTCAAATTTGGCAAAGTTTTAAAGGACGGAGGTAGTATTACTTGTGTCCCGTCTTAAGCTTCTCATTGAAAACTCATACGGTTAATTAGACAATAACTAAATATGATAAATCGAGTATATAACATAATGAGATCACTCATTACAACTTTGATATTATAAATGTATTATTTTTAATATTTGATGGTAAATTTGTCATTTAAGAGTGTTAAATATTTCCTAAAACAGAAATGAGATGCTTTATTTGATACGTCCAAAAGAGATATGTGAGAAGCTAAGTTTAAGTTGAGACGGAAGGAATGCCATATTTGATAATAATTGTGTGACAACAATTCATTCTTATTTACTCACACTTATAGTTTATCAATCAAAACAAATCATACAACTCTAATTTTTTAGTATCCTGATCATTCTCTTGTGTACCAATTTTAGAAGGAAGGGGATAATGTTGTACTAACTTGTTTCATTCATTAACTTTTAAGTGACTATAATTACGTTCAAACGTTATTATGAGCCCGTTTGGCGAGTCTATTTTTCGACTTATCGGACTTATAAGTCAACTTTTTCATTTCGCGCATAGAATTGTAAAATATAAAAAATGTAAAGTTATAGTTACTTTTCTGGCTTTATTGACTGAAGACTGAAGTTAACGTAACAGATCATTTTAGCTATTTTTCATATAAATTTTTCTGTATTTAATTTATAAAATACATTTTGAATATTTTTTTTTTTGCACATATCAACGGAATCAGAAAATCCAGCCATTTCAGTCAGTACTTCATAAATTTCAGAAGTATTAACGGATGCAGGCGATTTAGATATTACCAAACAGGCTCTAAATCTTCATGACTATAAAAGTATCCTCATACTCACTTTGGCTTTTTTGTCCATGAGACCATTTGTAATGGGGAAGTATTAGGAGTCCAAATGTTAAATGTGGAGCTTTTGAACTCCTAGTCGTGTGTAGAGAGAGATTAAAAGATGTGTAAAAAATGGAAAAGAGGGTGAATGGGTTAAATGTTAAATGTGGAGCTTTTGGACTCCTAGTTGTGTGTAGTGAGAGATTAAAAGATGTGTAAAAAATGGAAAAGAGGGTGAATGGGTTAAATGTAGAAGGTAGGTTGATAGGAGTCCTATTCACCCTCTTTTCCATTTTTTACACATCTTTTAATCTCTCACTACACACAACTAGGAGTCCAAAAGCTCCACATTTAACATTTGGACTCCTAATACTTCCCCATTACAAATGGTCTCATGGACAAAAAAGCCAAAGTGAGAAAAGAAAAAAAGAAAGGGACGATGATGCAGGTTTGCTATTGGTTCTATAATAATAGTCTTTTTCCCTAAATAGGATTAAAATGTTGCTTAAATTACCAAATGGGAGTAAGTATATTTCTATTCCCTAAATAGGACTATTGTACCAATTTACCCCTCAATTCGATTTTATCGTGCAGCACCCTTCCTTGTTTTCTACTCACACCTGCGCACCTCTTCCTTTTCAACCGTACCTGCACATCTCTGCTTTTTCAATGTGACGAACAGAGGCAAAAAGGACAACAATGGCGAACAACAGCGAGCGACGGAGATCGGCGAAGGTGTGGTGATGAGTGGTGAAGGAGCGGCGGTGAGCGCCGACGAGTAATAAGCAACGACCGGTGATGAGCTTAAGTTCAGATCTGTTGTGGAATTAAGCCACATGGTTCTCCCTATCTCTTGCTTCTCCTTCTTCTTCCTCAATACCTCCTCTCTATTCCGTTTCTCTTTTTCCCCCTCTTCGTAAGTTCAAATGCAATTGACGATGACAAACACTTAGGGGGTGTATTGTATTAGGAATCAGTGGCAAAATTTTAAAAGTCCATGGATTTTAAAAGTTTAGGTGTATTCAATGTGGACTTTTAAAAGTCTACAAAAGTCTAGGTGTATTCAATGTAGACTTTTAAAAGTCTATAAAAGTCTAGGCATATTCAAAGTTCCATTCATTCTTATGGATTTCTAAAATCATGGATTCTCGTGGACTTTTAACTCATTTTTAGTACATTAATTCTCTTCGATTGTCTCTTCTCCTCACTAAAGATTTCTGTGGACTTTTCTTATATCGGTTCTTCATCCCGTCCCCCACCCCACCCCGCCAACTCTCCTCTTCTTTAGCCAAGTCACCCCTTCCCCTTCGATCATTCTTCTTCAGCCTAGCTCGCTCCACCCCTCTCCTTCCATTCTTTTTCTTCTTCAACTTGCCCCACCCCCCTCGATTCGTTAATCCCATATTGGTTCGATACTAGAAGTTTCTAGAAGAACTGATATAAGAATCGATAATATTACATTAGCGCAATTCTGGTAAGTCGTCACTTAACCATTAAGAAAATAAGTATTTTAACTATTACTTTCTTTCATCGTTAAATCGCTAACACATAAAAATATAATTTCAAATTAATAAATATATAACCGTAAATAAGTTCACAAAATTTTACAAGATAGAAATGAAAAGAAAATAATTATTAAGAAGATAAACTCGATTGCAACTGTGCTTGCACCACATGTAGCAATGAGTGTAACGATTAATGTTCTTACTCATTAATAAAATGACCAAAATTCTTGAGCATTCTTGAAACTTTGAGTTTTTTTAATAAAAAAAATTGGATTCTTATGCTTCATTTATTCGATCTTGTAGAACTTTGTGTTGCTATATGAATTACATTTGTTTCATTTATTTATTTATTTATTTATTTGTCTATTTGTTTCTTATCATACTCTGTATTATACAGAGGAAATTATTCAGGGTAGGACTAAAACATACGGAGTAGCATTCTTCTTAAAGTATGATCATATGTTTGATTTTCCTTAAATAGGACTAAATATTACATATTCACCCCTAATTTAATTAATTGATATAAGTAATTGTCCATAATTCCCTTGCATAAAACTAGTACAAAATATACATTCTATAACTAGGTTTTAATATGGGTTCATTTAGAATCGTTGTTATATGCAGGTACGGGGTCATTTTTATAAATAACGGAAGTTTGAGTAAGTTCGATGGGGAAATATTATAAATATAAAACATTATTTATAACGGTTCTTAGTAGAACCGATATTGTAAACTTAAACGGGGTCTTTTATATAATTTAAGGAAACTTAATTAATTTCGAAATGGGGCATGTTTTTCAGTTCAGTTGTAGCCCTTACAAAAAGTGGCAACCAAAAATTAAACACTCGACCGCTGCTGCACCCATCCGTCTGTCTAAGCTCCTTTGGTGCTCGATGATTTCGATGAAGAGGACGATGACAATGCCTCCGCCACTTCTCCCATCCGTCTGCCTAAGAGTCGTTTTTGCTCCTGACGATTTCGACGAAGATGACGCCACAGCAGACCGACGACATGAACGAAGACGAGTAGACGACGCTCCTGCTGCTCCCTGCGACTTCGACGAAGACGCTGCCGCCGCTTCTCCCGACAAATTCGACGAAGGCGATGCTGCCCTGCTGCTCCCGACCACTTCGACCACAGTCAGCTCGCTTCTAGGTAAATTCTCAGTTTTCTCTGCAGTGGCTTTGCCCTTCTTAGTTTCAAGATTCATTTGTTGCTAATTTGTAAACTCAGAATGATTTAATTTGTTGCATGAAACTTCTGGGCATGAAATCCAATTTATGTTAAATTCCAGCCAATTCTAATGAATCTCTGTGAATGTATGTTTCGCGTTCAATCTAAAAAGAATCAGAATGAAGCTACGATCCTATTTTTCACAGAACTCGGAATGAAACTCCCTGCCACAAATAATTATATTCATTTCTAAGCTCAATTCCAACTTAGTTGCATGAAATCTCCATTAAATTAAATACATAAATACATTTGACACCGAAAATTTAGTAATGATATTGTACCATAAATGAGTTTAAAAACTCCAGTGAACTGTGAAATGTTGGCTTGTTGTTTTCAGTTTATGGTTATACAGGTAGTCAATGAATATAACTCATTAATTAGTTTTCAGTTTACAAATTTCTGGCTGCAGCTGTTGTTTATAATATGTTTGTAAAAATGACCAAGTCAACTTTAATATTACTTCCAAATAGCAATGATAATGTCCTTTTAAGGTGGAGGATAAATGGCACAATTATTTCTTGGAAATTATATTACCCCATATTTCATTATATCTGATCATAGATCATTTAAAATATTCTGATATTTTGTCTCTGTGATAATTGAAGAGTTAGTCTCTTGAATATTTTATATATATATATATCAGTAAATGTCAGTAAGTAGTAAGTTTAGTTTTGTTTTCTCCATAGCTTAATGCAAAACATCGCTGATACATTTCAAGAACCCTTGTTCTTCAAAATATGTATATAATAGCGATATGTGTTGAAAATGCATCAATTGAGTATATATATTAAAGGAATAACATGCAAGCGTATTCCCGACGTATTGAGATAACCAAGTTTATGTGTAATTAAGTTGTTGACTCCTGCCTTGGCTAGGAAAACTAAATAATGCTGACATTTAGATACATTAACAAGCCCAGCTTGTTTAGGACTATGTAAGTTAAGTGAAAGGCTTTCTAAATAGGCAAGTGGTGGCCTTTGCTTCAAGAATGGGCTCCCTCAAGGCTTCAGGGATTCTAACTATCATTGGTAGCCTTGTTTTCTTTTTTGTTGTTGCTCGGATTGTACAGACATTCACAAACTGTCACAATCACACTCACAATTTTAATAAACTATATCATATATGGAGTATGGATATGTAAATTAGAGTGGGGTTTACATTTACATTGCACAAGTCTTCTAATATAAAGTAAAATAGACAGTGCAAAATATGATCTACATAACTATATATGGACCAATGGTAGCCCTTTTTCATTAGCTAGGATTTTCGAAATTCATCTTAGTTCCATTGATTGCAAGTGACAATATATTCTGTTGGGACATATTCATCTTAGGGCTGGATTCGGTTCGGTTCCCAAACAGAAATGGGAAATATCCGAACCAAACCAATCTTTCGGTTTCTTATATTTCATAAACCGAAACCGAACCAAACTCTGTTGGGACCCAATATTTCAGACATCGAATTTTCGGTTTTCACAAAAACCGAATGGATATTCAATCCTTGTATATTCAAAAGCTAGTATTCATCCTCAGGCTTTACTAGCAACTTGATCGATGGGGCGAATATATAGGCTCATACGAGGACTAAATCCTCTATTCCATCCGGTGTGGGATGAGTTATGTATATTGAAGTAAAACTAAATGGAAGAGTGGGGCGGAAAGAAAGCAAAAATCAAGGGAACTAGTCGATGGAGCGATTCGAACCTGGGTGAAATGGAAGAGTTGGCACGTCACTGGTTCCCGCTGAGCTACTTCGGATTCTTGGTACTTAGGGACGCTCCATGTATTTAATACATTAAAGTGATACAGATTAAATAAAATCATTAAAACTATTATTAAATAAAAAAATCGGTTCGGTTCGGTTCGGTTTGAACCGATTTTCAATCTCGAAGAACCGGTTCCGAACCGATTTTTATTCGGGTCCCAACTTTCGGGTCCCATTAAAGTCAGTTCGGTTTCGGATCGGTTTTTTTATTGCTCGGTTCGGTTTTTTTCGGTTCGGTTTTCGGTTTTTCGGTTGAAAATGCCAGCCCTACCTGTAAGTGTTGTACATGCAATATGAAAGATTGTTATTACTTCATTTGTTGTTGCTATCTCCTTACCCAACTTGAATTTGATACTATGAGAACCCTGCAGGTACCTATACGTGTTCTAGATAGGGTTATCCCTTCCTGGAGCTGGATTCGGCTCGTGAGGAAGTATGTTGCTTCAGAAACTAATCACTGACATCACTTTTGTCTTCCAGGTTTTGATGAAGTCTTTATTTTGTGTTAAATGTAAAATAAAACTGTTTGCTTCATTTACCGGAACACCAAACCTTTGTAGTCCTATTTGGAGCAATTTCTTTATTATAAATGCATTAAATGCTTTGGTGAGCTTAGCTTTTGACTTGTGACATAGAATCTGTCTATAACCAGATATAGTCAATTGACATGTTATTTCTATTATGTTAGTCTTTCAATTCTTATAACATCTCGATTTGTCTGGCATGCACAAAAAGGTTTCTAGACTGTGCTTAGGTTATATTCTTAAGGACATAATTCCCTTAAGTGGAATATAATTGCTTGTGCTTCATTTAAAAGCATTTGCAGTGCTTTCATGATTAACAGAGCACTTTTAATGCTTACTTTAGAAGGCATTGGCTAGAAAAACTAAATAATGTTGACATTTAGATACATTAACAAGCCCCGCTTGTCTAGAACTATGCAAGTTCAGTGAAAGGTCTTCTAAATAGGCAAGTGGTGGCCTTTGCTTCAAGAATGGGCTCCCTCAAGGCTTCAGGGATGCTGACTATCATTGGTAGCCTTGTTTTCATTTTTGCTGTTGCTCAGATTGTACAGACATTCACAAGATGTCACAGTCACACTCACAATTTTAATAAACTATATCATATATGGAGTATGGATATATAAATTAGAGTGGGGTTTACATTTACATTGCGCAAGTCTTCTAATGTAAAGTAAAATAGACAGTGCAAAATATGATCTACATAACTATATATGGACCAATGGTAGCCCTTTTTTCATTACTGATTGGGCAATTTTTCATATTTGATGGGATGGCCACTCAACCATAATGTATCACACCAGGGATTTTCTTCTTCTTGAAACTAAGACATGTAGAACTCTATTATGGTCTTTTTCTTTTTATATTCATGTGGTGATGTTTGTGATATTCTTTGTGTTAGGAGGCTAACATGATGGTGAGAGCTCCAAAGAAGGGAATGGTTGAAGATCTAGAAGCAATGCTTAATTCATCGAACCCAAATTTGACTCCCTAGAACGACTACCGGAGTATTACCTGGTCTTTAACTTCAGGGCTGGTAAGATTATACAGGTTTAAGGTCTTAGTTATTATTCCGCCTTTTAATGGACAAGTTTTGAGCATTGCTAAAAACTTTTGGGCTTCATCTGTTTTAATGGGTTTAAGCATGGTACTGTTTTAATATTTGATGTAATATTAAATACATTGGCATTTACAGATGGAGAGCTCTAGCTCGGAGAAACATATGTCAGGATTGGTCTGATGCAGCTGGTTCCAGCCAGTAGAACCAATATGACGACTTGCAGAAGGGGTTGCCACTGGGGAAAAAGCTTGTGGAGGGGTTCACTTAGTATTAAAATAGTAGTAGTTTGTGTTGTGAAATCATGGCTAGTTTGTGCTGACTTTTTTGGAATAACACAATATTGATGTGAATTGTGTATTTTTGTTAGTTATGATTAATGATACTACGTATGTGTTTTATGTTATGATAAATGTTATTTTAATTTTATTGAATTGTAATATAAAAAATATAGTAATTAAAAAAATGATGATTTGTGATATTTGGAAACAACCAAATAGAGTTTACGTACAACTGTACAAGACAACTTTTCATATGGGTTTGCTTAATCCCATGTAGAAGACTTACAATAACGGTTGGTGATACCTGATAATGAATGTTTTCATAACGGTCATGTGCCAACCGTTATAAAAAGTATTCCACAACGGTTCAAAGAACCCATACGAAAGGTACTGGACTTTTAATATGTGCTGCTACAATAACGGTTCTGAACCGTTATTAAATGTCTGTTTTAACCGTTATTAAATCCCTTTTTTCCACTAGTGTAACCAAATCGACTTTGTTGGTGGCGGATCAGTCCGATGACGACAACATGGAACTCAAGTGACGGAGGCGGCAGTCTAAGTGAAAATTTCGACAACCAGCAGTGGTGGTTCACATTTAAAAGTCTATGGACTTTTTGAAAGTCAATAAACTTATCCATGAATTTAAAAGTCCATAGAATTCATTCATAAAAAAGTCTATGAATTTAAAAGTCCATTGACTTTTTTAAAAGTCCACGGATTAAAAAAAATCCACCACAATCCATATTCAATACATCCCCCTTAATGTTCATCTTCTTCATTTGGTTTGATTTTTATAGAATTGCCAAATTTTATTTAAAAATGCCATTAAAATGGCATTTTAACTCTTCAAAAATGCCATTAAATTGGCATTTTAACTCTTCAAAAATGTCATCTTTTCTTTTGAAAATGCCATTAACATGGCAGTTTTTATTCATGCTGGCATTCGTATAATATTGTTGGCATCAGTGACGTAGACCGTGAGCTCTGCACTGGCGGAGCCCGGATCCGCATAGGCGGCGGCCGGATCTGCGGCATCGGTCAGACTTACGGCGGAGGCAGCTAGATCTATGGGGTGGTAGCCAGATGTACGGCGGCGATGAGCAGATCTGAACCGGCGGCAATGAGATGTGTAGCGGTGGTCAATTCTCCGGCGTCCGTCGTCCGTCGATCGGCGACCGGCGACCGGCGGAGGTCCGGTGTCCGGCTTTGCCAAGCAGCATGGTAATTATGTCCAACTTCAAAAAATAGCTCCTATTTGAGAAAATATTAAATATTACTCCTATTCTAGCAATTAATGATTTATTTAGTCCTATGCAGGGAATTACCTCATAATAATACCCCAGTTTCTTTAGACTTCTATTGTTTTTTAGTTTTCTCCAATTTTTTCAAAAAAATATCAAAATTCACAAATTTTTATGATGTTTTATATGAAACAAATCTTACATATAAAAAGCGTAAAAAATGAAGTTTTGACTGCTGGAATCTTCTTGGGCGCAAAAAACACGAAAATACGAATTTTAAATCCGTGAAGCCCGCAAAAATAACCGAATATTGCATGAACTCTTTTTTATGTTTTATTAAAATTTAAAAAGTAAAAAAATAACGATTTATATTTTATTTTTTTGAGATACATACTACGTATATACCGATAAATTTTGGAATTTAGAGCAATAAATTACTTCAACTCAATTCATTTTTAAATTTTGAGATACATACTCCCGCCGTCCTTAAAAGGTTGACCAAATTTCCTTTTTTGGATGTCCCAAAAAGATTTGTCATTTCTATTTAAAGTAAGAAATGTGTGGCTAAAATTAATTCTCTCTCCTCTGCACAAATTTCAATCACATACTCCTTCCGTCTCTTAAAACTTTGCCAACTTTCCTTTTTTGGATGTCCCACTAACTTTGTCACTTTCCCTTTTAAATAAAGAATTTATGGTTTCAGTTAATTCTCTCTCCTCTGCACAAATCTCAACCACATAATTTTCACTTTATTAATCCCCGTACCGGTCAAACGTGACAAAGTTTTAAAGGATGATGGAAGTAATTTTTACTTTATTAATCCACGTGAAAGTTAATTTTGGCTAACCTTTTTGGGAAGGAGGAAGTATATATAACTATTACTTGAACAAGTTAAAAAAGTAATGAAATTAAAAGGAAAGTAAGACCATTATTTTCGATGTTTTGGGAGGCAATATTTAGACTCCTCATGTACCTAAAAAAGTTGCAATATTCGAAATCAATGCCTCACGGATTCCATGCTCCGAAGAGATAGCGGCCATGCCTTACTTTTGGTGGTACGGGCTATTTTTTATTACAAGAATACTTAATACCCATTCTTATATTCATCTTATATCCACCATATTTGTGAAACCCTTTTTTCTGTGAATCTGATTCACAGACAATATTTTGTTTGTCTGTGAATCGATGTTCACAGACAAAAAAAACTTTCACAAATAGAGATAGGTACAAAAGTGGGTATAAAAGTAGGTACACACATCATTTTTTGTTTTTAATACTCCATCCGTCCCTGAATTATCTTCAAACTTTCCTTTTTCGTCCGTCCCAAAATTATCTCCTCCTTCCCTTTTTGGCAAAAAATTTGTGGTTCACAATCATTCTTACACATTCTTACACATTTCTCTCTCCTCTCACAACTCTCCACCACACAAAACCCACTATCTGAATTAGTGTGTCCAGCCGAAATGAGAGAAAAAATAGAGACGGAGGGAGTATTTGTATTTTATTTTGTCTCTTTAAAATTTGTGGAGAAAGGACAAATCCGGGACCGGGACCAGATTGATTCTCTGTGAAGTTAGTTTCGCCTCGATCCCCTCGCCGCTCAGAATATCTACTCGATCTCCTCTGCAGATAAGTCCAAGCCACGAGCTCTGAATTGACCATAATGCCCCCTAATCAACCATGTGTATCGAGAACAAGCTTATAAAAATTGTTTACACCCGGAATAACTGTCGGGAGCACATTACAGGTAGTAATAAATGATTTATTTGACTAAAAAATCATTATTGCTACTCTCCTTTCCTTTAAATATTGAAAAAAGTCCTCTTTGATTTATATTTAATTATCTTATAAAAAACTTTGTTATTGACCATTTACTAATGACTTTATGCTTAAAATTTTCATATAAAGTCAAATAATAAAAAATATATTGATCTATTATTTTCAGCTAGTCAATACGGAGTAAAATAAACTCTTTATTTTAATCTTTTATTATATGACCATTGATCTATTATTTTCAGCTGGTCAATACGGAGTATATATTTTATACTTTAAAAGTACACTAACTATAGTCAAGATCATTTATGCCATCGTTCCAAAAGGTGGAATCTCCCACCCAGGAGCCCTCCACCCCGACCCGACAGGATGGTGGGAGGTTAGTCACGATGACTCAATCAGCAGAATGACAGTAGGCTCATACACCCGTGCGCACCAGAGGCCCAACCTTATATCAGGTTCTGTGACTTCCATCCGGTCGCTGCGGGGATTCGAACCTTGGTTCATTGTTCCAAATCTTTCACCACTCGACCAACTGAGCTACCCGTGCGGGTTCATTTATGCCATTTTGTCACGTGTTGATGTTAAACAAGCTTACAAATATTTTATTTTTGTTGTTTATGTTTTTGATTTTTATAAACCATCTCATTGTACTTTTCTACGTACCAAAGTTTTCATGCTTAAATAAATATGAATTACATGAACATTTACACACACAAAAACAGGACGAATGAACTTTAAAGAACAAATGGTTTACTAATAAATGGTCGTTATAATTAAATAAAAGTATGTAGTACTGACGTACATATGAACTCTCTCAATATGTCCTCGGTCTAGAGTGTTTTCTTCTCAAGATTTTGTTAGATACATACTCCGTATGATTTTCTGCCTATTTTTGTAATTGATTTCTTGGTGGTTTATTTTTTTGGTAAGTTGAGAAGCAACAATGTATATCTTTCATTCATAATCAAGTGAGATTGAGAAACCTCAAGAAAGTCATACAATAAATGAAACGACAAAATAGGATCACTTCTAGAAATATAATTACATCAAGTGGTAAACTATGATCAAGGCCTACTAAATAGTCAGTAGTCTGGTTGTCTTCCAGGCAAATCTGCTCAATCTTAATCATCCAGTCCCGATCCAACAGCTCACGGACACCGGCGACCTCAGAAGAGTGATGGTCAATGATCTCACCGACCCCCGACAGAAACTAGATTGCAGCTCGCGAATCCAGTTGCACTCGTACCTTACTATACTCATTCTCCCGAGCCAACTGCAACCCTATCATAACAGCTCTCAATTCAACCCCGGTGATCGAACATATCCCTATATGTTAATAATATTTGTATATATTATTTATTTTGTTTGTATTTATCCCTTGTAAACAGCGCACATATTTAGCTTACGTATAGGGTTAGAATTCTTTGTGCATGTAACTTAAGTAGTTAGCTTGCCCTAGGAATCTTGTTGTATTTATTTACATGATTGTACTCGCTGAAGGAAGATCAATAACAATTCATACTTCTGCCTCCACTCTGAATTTCAATTTGGTATCAGAGAAGGCATACGAACCACGGCCAGATTTTTTCAATCTGAACGACATTCTTGAGCAATGTCAACCGACGCACGAAACCCGAACTCCGGCGAACCTTTGAGAAGGAAAATCAATGAACCTTCGTCGCCCTATTATCTATCAAGTTCTGATTTCCCTGGAATCAACATTTGCGGAATGACTTTCAAGGGCGAGAGCAATTTTCGTGAATGGACGACGGCGATGAAGAATGCTTTCCGGGCCAAACGAAAATTTGGCTTCATAGACGGCATGATTAAGCGACCGGAGAACAGTGTGGAGGATCTCGAAGACTGGCATACTGTGAACTCCATGCTGGTCGGATGGTTGATGACGGCGATAGATCCAATTTTGCGCACCAACATCACATATATGGACGGGGCGAAAGAACTCTGGGAGGACTTGAAGAATCGGTTCGAGGTCGGAGATCCGATGCGGGTCTATGAACTCAAGGAATCCATACGCTCTTGCCGGCAAAACGGGGAGACAATTACCATGTACTATGGACGTCTCAAAGCATTGTGGGACGATTACGAGGGATACCGGAACATACCGCTATGTACCTGCCATGGCTGTACTTGTGATTTGAACAAACAATTTGCAAAAGCAATTGAACAGGAGAAGACATACGATTTTTTGATGGGGCTGGAACGTGACACTTATGGAGGCTTACGGTCAAATTTACTCAGTCAAGATGATCTGCCCGGTCTCACACGGCTCTATCAAATTATGACCCAGGAAGAACGTCATTTGAACATGACGCGGAACGGATGAGAAAAGGTGGATAATGTTGCTTTTGCGGCAAGGACGGGCCCCATGTTACCAGGACAAGAAGAGAAGGTACTGTGTACTTATTGCAAGAAATCAGGACATACGGCGGAAAACTGTTTCAAACGTACTGGTCAATACCCGGATTGGTGGTACGATAACCCCGGTAGAGGACGGGGTGGACGAGGACGTGGACGCGGTAACACCGGAAGGGGACGTGGGAGAGCTGCAGCCCATGCCGTGCAGATCCAGGCAGAGAGTGAAGAGAATCCTATGGTCCCTCATGCTTCGGGAGATGTTAACCATGCACCACAATTCACTGATGAACAGTGGAGAAATTTTCTCCAATTGATGGAGCAATGTAAGGTGACAGCTTCTCCTGGAAAACTATCATGTATGCGTAATAATATTAAAACATGGATGATAGATTCAGGGGCATCACTGCATATGACCGGTCAACGTGACTTATTGATGAACCCCAAGGAAATAAATCCACTGTCCGTCCATCTACCGAATGGAGAAATCACTTATGCCACAAGCCGAGGGATGGTGAAATTGAGTCATAAACTTACCTTGAAAATGTGCTTTTGGTTCCTGGATTGACTTGCAATTTGATCTCGTTGGCTCAATTAATTGATGGCCAGAATTGCGGTATATTTTTTACTAATGATTTATGTGTGATACAGGACCTATCTTCGAGGATGCTGATTGGAGCGGGTGAAAGACAGGGAGGAGTATACTATTTTCGTAGTTTGGATTCTGTTCGTGCTTGCTCAATCACAGAGAAAACCAAAGGGGATTTATGGCACTCCCGGTTAGGACACCCATCAGTCAAAGTTTTGCGTTCTATTATTTCTTTCAATAATTCTGTGTTGGATACTGGTTTGAATAAAAGTTGCGACGCATGTTTGCGTGGAAAAACGACGCGTGACATTTTTCATATTAGTGAATCCAGAGCTTTTGAATTATTTGATTTAATTCATTGTGATGTATGGGGACCATATCGTCATCCATCGTCATGTGGTGCTAGATATTTTCTAACCATAGTTGATGATTACTCACGTGCTGTCAGGGTTTTTTTGATGAAAGAAAAGAGTGAAGTATCCCGAATACTTAAACAATTTATTGCCTTAATAGAACGCCAATTTAAAAGACGGTGAAAATTGTTAGGAGTGATAACGGGACAGAATTTCAGTGTTTGAAAACCTATTTTTTGGATCATGGAATTCTTCTTCAAACAACGTGTGTTTACACTCCGCAGCAGAATGGACAAGTTGAACGTAAACACAGACACATTTTAAATATAGCACGCACTATCCGCTTCCATGCACATTTGCCAATTAATTTTTGGGGGGAATGTGTTTTAACTGCGTGCTATCTCATAAATCGGTTGCCCTCTTCTGTTTTGGAGTACAAGAGTCCATATGAACTATTGTATAACAAGGCACCCAGATATGATAATCTGCGTGTATTTGGTTGCCTATGTTATGCACGGACACATGGTACGACAGGGGACAAATTTGCTCCACGAGGGGTAAAGTGCATTTTTGTGGGGTATCCCTATACACAAAAGGGTTGGAAATTGTACGACCTTGAAAATCAACACTATTTTGTTTCTAGAGATGTTACATTTGTTGAAACAAATTTTCCATATGCTACGTTGGACCTACATTCATCGCCCGGAACCTCACAGCGAGTTGAACACCTTCGGCCACCCCATCCAGTAGATGACACCGAAGCAGTTATCACAGAGCAAACAGGTGCCCAGCTGGGAGATTCAGCATCAAACAGCACGGACTGCATGCAAATGAATAATTCTGACACCCATGATGCACTGTCACCAACTGAAGCTAGCATGGGTCAACAAATGCATTCTGGTAGTGGGACATCCATCGAGCCACCTATTATCCAGGAAAGTGGGATTTCCCACACGTCGCAGCAGCCGCTCCACTCACATGTACGCAGAGGTACACGTCAAAAACGACAACCTGTATGGCACAAGGACTACACGGTGGAACTCAATACTATGAAAATAGATACTCCGCCCGTTGCTCACTCGCCTCAACCGGTTGACTCAGGTACTCCTTATCCCTTATCTCATTATGTAAATTATAATCGTTTTTCGGTGCAGCACCGTGCTTTTATTGCAGCCATCTCAGCCACCAAGGAACCGAGCTCATTTTGTGAGGCAGTAGGTGATTCGAATTGGCGTGCTGCCATGCAACATGTGATTGACGCGTTGGAACGTACCGGCACATGGAAACTTCAAGCTCTTCCCCCCGGTAAGAAACCTATTTATTGTAAATGGGTTTATAAAATTAAACACCGAAGTGATGGAAGCATTGATCGTTACAAAGCACGGCTAGTGGTCTGTGGTAATCGACAAGTTCATGGCATAGACTATGATGAAACTTTTGCCCCGGTTGCCAAAATGGTCACGGTGCGCACCCTTTTGGCCATAGCTGCTTCACGTGGATGGGAGACCCATCAAATGGATGTGGATAATGCTTTCTTGCATGGTGATCTTCGGGAGGAGGTGTACATGCATTTGCCTCCCGGATATTCCTCTGCCAAACCTGGACAGGTGTGCAAACTGCTCCGATCTCTCTATGGGCTTCGTCAAGCCCCACGATGTTGGTTCTCAAAATTAACTACGGCTCTCATTGCTTACGGATTCTCTCAATCCCATGCTGATTATTCCTTATTTACTCTTCACCGGGGTGGACATACTTTATGCATTCTTGTATATGTTGATGATTTGCTTATTACGGGCACTAGTCCTAAAATGATTTCAAGTTTTAAGTCTTATTTGGCACAAAAATTTTCTGTCAAAGATTTGGGTTTTATGAAGTATTTTCTTGGCCTGGAAGTGGCACGGGGTCCGCTTGGCATTTTTATATGCCAACGAAAATACGTCCTGGATATTTTGGCTGAGACAGGTCTGACAGGAGCTAAACCCGCTGAATTTCCTATGTCCCAAAATCATGGCCTTCAGTCTGATGATGGCCCATTTTTTTCGGATCCTGAGCGGTATCGACGGTTGGTTGGCAAGCTTATCTATCTCACACTTACACGTCCAGATATTAATTACTCTGTCCATATTCTCTCACAATTCATGCAAGCTCCTCGGCAAGCACACTGGGACGCAATTATCCGCGTACTCCGCTACCTCAAGGGTCGACCGGGCCAAGGGCTTTTATTCCGGCAAAACTCACCGCTTACTCTACTTGGATATTGTGACTCAGATTGGGCTAGTTGTCCCAATACCCGACGCTCTGTTACGGGCTATTTTGTGACACTGGGAGGCTCTCCGATTTCTTGGCGGACGAAGAAACAAGCTACAGTTTCACGCTCCTCCGCTGAAGCTGAGTATCGCTCCATGGCTACTCTCACCTGTGAGCTCTTGTGGTTAAAGAGTCTCTTCTCATCACTCCGGATTCAGCTCCCGCCAATCAAGCTTTTCTGTGACAACAAAGCAGCTCTTCATATTGCTTCTAATCCGGTGTTCCATGAGCGTACTAAGCATATTGAGCTCGATTGTCATTTTATTCGTGACCATGTGCGATCCGGTGCTATCATCCCATCCTACACACCTACATCAAATCAATTGGCAGATATCTTCACTAAAGCTTTGGGAGCATCACAATTTCATTTTCTTCTAGTCAAGATGAACATTCATGACCCCCATGCTCCATCTTGAGGGGGGGTGTTAATAATATTTGTATATATTATTTATTTTGTTTGTATTTATCCCTTGTAAACGGCGCACATATTTAGCTTACGTATAGGGTTAGAATTCTTTGTGCATGTAACTTAAGTAGTTAGCTTGCCCTAGGAATCTTGTTGTATTTATTTACATGATTGTACTCGCTGAAGGAAGATCAATAACAATTCATACTTCTGCCTCCACTCTGAATTTCAATTCTATATTCATGCTATAAGCTGCCAAGCAACGACCATCAGTTTCGCGGAACAATCCTCTTGCAGCTGCACATCCGGTTTAAGAACAACCTACTCGGGTAGTGGTGATGACAACCAAGAGACATCCATAGTTGTCTTGACGGGTGAACTAGTAGTGTTAATGAATTGGTCTCATGTCAAAGCCTCCGCAATAGTCTTGTTGGTTTATTTATTAGTCATGGATCTCAGGTTCTGCAAATTAAACATCTTATTTTGGAATTATTAAATTTATATAGTTCATAAAATTTAATGGTAAGCAAAAAAGTAATCACTTCTCAATTATAAAACTCAAATTGGGATTCATATTAGATACTTTCTTTTCCCGTAAACAAGTTCTCAGTTTGATTTACATATATATCTATTTAAGATAATGTGACACCGCTCCCAATTTGAACTTGGATTTTTAATTCATCAATATTAAAAATTTACTTGGAAAGTACAAATACAAATTTCGATGAGGACGACTAGTTGAGTTCATGAATATTTATTCATATTAAGAACTAGTTACAAGTATATCAATCATACAAGAAATGATTTACTGGTTAAATTAATAACGATTAATTATATTGTGTGTCGGACCCTAAAAAAATGAGGAGAGACTAACTACTATATTCTTGGACTATGGTAAATTAAATAAAAGCCCAAGAATAAGGAAATGAGTTACATATGAATGTGTGGGCCGAACAAAAGGTAAAAGATTAATACGAGAGACTATTCGAGCCATTTACTAATAATAGAAATAAAATGGGGGTTGGAGCCCGGAATATTGGAGAGGACCATCCAATGGATTTTAGGATCAACCTAATAAGGTCTACTAGCCTAAACTAATATATTAAATGAATAAAAATCATTTGGGCCAGACCAAGATAGATTGAATAATCGAAGGGGCATTCGAGCCCAAGTTACCAAAAATAGCAGGTATAGGGGGGAGGCTTCCTACACTTTAATTTAGGGTAGCCCATACGATATAGAGTCCAAGTAAAATGAATAGGAGCCTAACTAATACATTGGGTCGGAGTAAATTAAAAATAGACAGCCCACGAACCCAACCCAACTAAATTGGCCCAACCTTACTAAAAATAGTAAGGATAAATGAGGGAGCCTTATCCTCTCCTCTCATTTTTATCCATACGTATGAGAGCTAAGAATGAGGGAAAGGAGGCTTGAAGAGCTCCACACTCACAGCAAGAAGTCAAGAAGGAAGAAGGCCAAGAAGGAAGAAGGCCAAGAAGGCTTGAAAACAACGTCTAGCGGTAAGAACCTCGTAGCTCTGGTTCTTGTTCTTCCGTTTAATATATATTTTTCGTATATGATTTTATAGAAATCATATGATGGATTCTAGGGGATGTTCTACACGTTTAAAGGTGTAGAAAAATGATATAAAGTATTGGTATTTAACTTAGAAGAGTTGTGTAATCGATAGGAATCGAAATCGCCGAAAACCGCCATTGCTAGGAGCTGTTTTCGTGCAGCAGGGCCCGAAAGCCGGGCAGCTTTTGCAAAAGCCGGGCCGCTTTTTCCCTCTGCCAGCCAAGTCCATTTCAGACCATTCCTGATCGAAGGTTTAACGATGAGGCTTCAATAGGAAGACTTGTTGGACATATTTAAGGTGAGGATGACTGACTATATTGCTTATAATTAATGAGTTAATTTCATAAGATTACCTAAAGTAATAAACTGTGATTTTCATGGATTATTAATGATTAATAATGCCTAAATGAAAATGCTATTTTTATGAGTAAATGAAGCATGATATACAAATTTGGAAGAAATTGTGTATGATTATGTGATATGAAAGTGATGGCATGAAAATGGAATTAACTATGAAAATATTTTCATAAAATATACTTTTACTTCATGTATAGAATTCATGAATGGATAAAGGTGATATTTTTTATATTGAGATTAAATTGTATTTGGATTGGAAAATCAATAGAAATGAAATGTTGATTATGAATTAGGAACTTGGTTGTTCTAAGATTATCCGACTAGTATTGAAATACTAGTCGGGAGATTAATATAAATAAATGATGGAATTAATCCGAAGAGATAAGATTGTTAATAGAGATGCCTTAAGGAGTATCAAAGAATCTATCAATTGTTTCTTCTAACTCCCAATAATGATGCTCTTAAAGAGGACATGAATTTTGCAAAGAAAAGGACCTTGTTTCTTAAGGAGGCCGAGGAAGCTTATTTGAAACAAAAGGCTAAGGCTGTCCATTTATTTCAATCCGATAGATGCACTAAATATTTCCATTCTATTGTAAAGAAGAAACAAGCAAAAAACTCCATTGCCTCTATTCGGTTACAAGATGGGTCCCTTACCCAATCCATGGACCAAGTTGCAAATGAGTTTGTAATGTTTTTTAAGGGTCTTTTTGGTACATCACAACCATCATATGACTTTGATCCTAATATTATTACCTCGGGGAATGTGATAGATCAAACCTTTGGTGTGTAGATTCTCTAATTTTCGAGCTCTTTTTTGGAGGTCTGGAGTGTTTCTCGCAAACTGTTCGTCCGAAGTTACTATTCACGAAAAAATGTCAACGCCCCTAGCTCCTTCATCCCTTGGTGAAATCTTGATCTGAGCTTGGTTTCTGGTTCCCCTCAGCTTGGTGATCAAGCATCACCAACTTTTTCCATCATCGGACCTGTTTTGGTTTAGGCCGTACTCTTCTTCTCCAACGGCCATATTTGGTGAACAGTCCGGTTTTCACCATTTTCGCACCGGAGCTTCATGTAACTTTGGGAGTTTGCTTCTCTTCTCCCCCTCTCGGTTACAATGCCTAAGGGGAAGACCAAAACGAAGACTTCCAAACCACCTACCAAATCTTCTACTCGGCTTAGAGCTAAGGCACAAGCTAAGGAGTTGGATGAGGTACTCTCGGATGCTACCCAAAGTGAGCAAAATTCATCTCTCCAAGAGGATGCCACCTACGAACCTAGCAAGGAGGCTTCCTCTTCAAAACCTAGCAAGGAGACCGACACCGTCCCCGGCAACGGCGCCAAAAACTGATGTGAGTTTTCTCGCACTTAAAAAGATTGTAGATTAGTGGTGAAAGTACGAGTATCGTTTCCACACGGACGGACAAAAGGGAATTAAAGATTAACTAAATTCAGCGATTAAAAAGAAATAAGATTAAATAAATGCGTCGTGCGAGATTGATTGGTTGAATTCAAATTAAACTAATGCGAATGAGCGAATAAAAGTAAAGATTTGGGTTCTTCTTAATTAACGACGAAGGGAACAAGGATTGATTCCGGGGCAATCAGATTTCTGGCAGATCAGGCTTAATTACATGAATTTAATTTAATTGAGCCTAGCTAATCAATACTAAGTTCTTACCGGTGTTGTCCCTTTTAAACCGGTACCGGAACAGAACGGGACGGTTCGGGACATCCCAAAAAAATTGCAGTGAAAAAAATACAGCTCCAAAAAGAAACTTCATGACAAAAACTACAACACTAAAATGCAACACATACAAAAATTTACGATAAATGCAACACAAAAAATAGTAGATTAATAGGATAGTTGCACGAAACAAACCGTAACAACAACAATTAACTCCAACACACACAATGCCACTAAGAAACTACAAAAATAAATAAAAAGACAAACAATATTATTAGAAGTGAAACATGTGAAGTATAGGTGAGTTTCTTTTTAGTATGTAGAAGATAGTTCATACTTGATATAATTTAGACTCCTTTACGTGTTTTACATATTAGATAACTAATACCTAATTAATATTAATATTCATTAGTATTTGAATTGATGGTAGACTCACTAACCCACAACTATATACTCCGTACAATTTTGAATTCGAGACAACGGGACGGAACGTGACATATTTTATTTGTCCCGGTCCCGTTTTGTTTTGAAACAGTTCGGGACAGGAACGGGACAAAAATAGTTAGTCCTGAATTTAACGGGACAATTTCGGAACGGAACCGGAACGTTCCGGAACGGAGCAACGGGACCGGGTCTTGTGCCCACCCCTAACCGTGCCTGCGGAAGCATCCCGTTTAAACGCGTCCAGGCACGGCGAGCCTAACTGCCAGGCACGACCGTGCCTGGCCTCCAGTACCTTGTTCCTCGTTTCTCTTCAGGCACGACGTGCCTGCCTGCCAGACACGACCGTGCCTGGGTTTCAGTAGCTCATCCGCTTCATTCCTAGGCACGCACGGCGTGCCTAACGCCGGGCACGACCATGTGTGACCTTATTCTTCACTTTTTCTTTGTTTTCTTGTTCCAAACGCTCCCGGATGTACGAGGTCAATCCAAATACTCGTTCCTCATCAGAATTTCATCGTGAATCTCCCGATGACCTCCAAATCTCTCAAATCTTCTTCGAATGCCTTCAAATCCTTCCTGAATGCCTCTCAAGCGCTGATTGCCAGACTCTAACTTCTTCAATTCAACTCCAAATGCAAAGAAACTCGACCCAACGCCTGATAATCGCAACTTGAGCTAAAATTGAGACTTGCAACACCTTAAAGCTAAAATTGAGACTTGCGCGTCTAAATACGGATTTATCAGGACCCCAAGACATTATCCTCAAAAGAATATAATAGCTCATAGTGGAGACACGCTCCAACACAAAGCTCGCCCGTTTCTCATCAAAAATGATATGTAGAAGTATTTTCCTGTAAAAAAGGCCACTTCACCTACTCATAAGCCTTACTCATATCCAATTTTAGTTTTGTCCATCCTAGTCTTCCTTACTTTTTACGTTTCAAATGATGTAATGTTTCGAAAGCATTCAAGACATTATTCAAAATAGACGGCCCGACACAAACGCAATTTGGGTTGCATATACTCCATCGCTCGACTTCTAGATGACTGGTATGAGAATGCTTGACTTTTACATACTTAGGCTCGACATGCCCGATCCCCGGATGCAATGTGCAACATATGACCTGTAGGATTCCTTTCTATGTGTTTTGAACACACACATGATTATGATCTCTATCGATGATTGCTAGTGTGTGGGGTTCATCATCATCCTTCTGTACTGGCGGTCGCTTTTGTATGTAGATAAGACACGGATTTTGCTCGGGAACACCGATATTATTTCCCATCGGCGTGCAACTTCGGTTTTATGACGAAAATAGCTAATATTCGGGATCCACCTATGTTTTTGGATGAGCCTTTGTAGCATAGAGGTTGAGGTTGAGCGTAGGACACTATCTTTCAAGGAATGGCCCGATGGTGGCTTCAATATGACAAGATAACTAGGAGTGTGGAAAAAAACTGTAACACCTCGGCCCCGCAGGATGTGAGGTAGTTACTCCAGACCTCTAGTACTGTCTTCACAAACCACCACTAGCCTTTTCCACGTACTTTGTCCTCACACGTGTGCGCACTGAGAAACTTTCCAGGGGGTCAGCCATCCTAAGACTACTCCCGTGCAAGCACGCTTAACTTTGGAGTTCGTAGTCGATGAGCTCTCTTAAAAGGAGATGCACCTTATTTGTATGAGTAGTACTATTAATCCTTTTAAAGTAATCTCAAGTGTTACAAAAACCATCACCAAGTTGACTCGTTTTCCCCAGGTACTACCCAAAGAGATCTCGTTTTGTTTAAAAGATATGGGTTAACTTCTTTGGATTGATTAGCATGTTAATACGATCCTTTTCTTTTAAATGGTGGACCCCATCATTTATATCAAAATCATAGCCCTTAATGTGATCCTTAGGGAATTGATTGTGGAGGGGCCTCAAATCATGGGGATGACTATTGGGTTCCACCTACTTTGTTACACATATTTGTTGGCATTAAGTGAGGAGGATGACCATGGAGGTGGTGAGCCATAAGTTTGACCGAAAACAACACGATCATGCGGTAACCATCATTCCTTATACCCGTGGTACGTGGGATAGGAAGTCGTGCAACAATATGGCTGTTCGGCTATCTACACTATCGAGACTTGCACCTGGCAGATACTAGACTAACGATCTAAATGGTTGGACGAAAATATGATCAGATGGTCGACCTATTAGTTTGTCTGGGAAACCTAGTGGTGACTTGCTCCATTCTGATCGGGTGGTGACTCACATTGGGTTGTGGCTAGTTAGGATGCCAAGAGAGTGGGTGCCGGCCAACCTGGGGTCTACAAAGTGATCAAGGTGATGGCCTATTCGACCCCTTACCAACATTCTATATTTCTCATGCGATCAAGGCTGACCAGTGTAGAATTATTAATAGTGATGCAGTAGCCGACAAGCAAAATGTGAGACGGACTAGGCGGTATCTCTATGCTCGGCTTGTAGGCCTATAAGTACCATGCATATTTTGACCAATCACCGTGATCCCTACTACCTTTGGTTTGTCTCCGAGGCTCTTGACCAGGATGCAGATTCCTTGGCAAGTTGGGTAGGGCCAGTAGAAAATGAGAGGCCCCATCTAGTTAAGTCAGTGCATGTGAGCCCATAACATTTGACGTGGGATCAAGTAGGTAATTGATTTCTCAGAAAAAACTCAAGAGCCCCCCCTACTTGACACCCTAATTACTCTAACACATGGGCCCCACCATCCATTCATATTTGGTGTTTACTACTCCCTCCATCCCAGAATTTACTTCCATAGTACAAATCACACGGATTAAGAAAGTGAGAATTGTGTGGTGAAGAGTTGTGTAGAGGAGAGAGAAATGTGTAAGAATGTGTAAAAATTGTTGTGAACCACAAATTCTTTGCCAAAAAGGGAAATGGAAGTTCTTTTTGGGACAGACGAAAATGGAAAGTTGGAAGTAAATTATGAGATGGAGGGAGTATTAAACAGCGGACCTTCACATTTCTAGGTAAAAATACCATCCATTCATCCTCTAGCTCCCCTTGCATCGGTTCTATATGGATTCAGTCTTAGAGAGGTTGCCTCTTAGGGCTAGTGCAAGTTTCTTTGAAGGGTGAGATAACGTGGAACTAATCTGTTCTGTCTCATATGGTTGTAGCTCATTAACGCTCGCACCTCTACCAGTGAAGTTTGAAGCTACTATATCTAGATATCACCTTCTCCCTCCACCTGGTAAAGCTGCCCTTTGTTGGACATTGCCACCACGACGATGCGCCCCCAATCCAAAACATGTGATAAATCTCTATTTCTAGTCCCGGACCTGTGACGGTGGTTGAAAGATGTTTCCACTCCGTTGCTGCTCCTTCGTGGATGATTCATGCAATTGGTTTCATGTTTGGATCAAGCCAAAGCAACACCCACTTCCATCTCTATTTTGTTTTGTTTTGTTTAATAATATGTGTGAGTTGGCAGTTGGAACTTTAATTAGAAAGAATGTAACACAAGAACACATACAATCTTTTTCCTCTTGTTTCTCACAGATAGCGCCGGTGCTGATGGTAATTCAACATGAATTTGTAAGTTGAAATATAAATATTGTACGAACATTTGATTTCAACGTGGAAACCTGAAAAGGTGAAATACATAAGTCTTTTTCGGGCCAACGTCCAAGCCTACTCTCACCGTATTTACATAGTACAAGTGTTTAAAGCTTTGAAAACAAATAATGGAGCTTCAAAGCTTTTCTAGATAGGAGGGGGTAGCGGAGAAGACGAAGAAGAAGAGGATCCCAACACATTGAAGGAAACCTCCTATTTATAGGAAAAGGGGAGGAGTAACAATCTTACTCTAATGGGTCGAATGGGTTAAAATAGGCTGGATGGGGTGAAAGGGGTCTAACTTACCAGGCTTTGTATAGACTCATATATTGGACTTAGAGAATAGTGATAGGCCGGGGTCCAATATCCCAACAATCTGGATAGATATTGAATAAAGTGTTTTTGAGTTCATCTTCAGTCATCGGGCTCAACAATTTGTCTTTTTTTCACTGAGTTACTTTATTCCTACATCCAAAACTAATCTCCCATATTGCTTGGACTTGAGAAGTAAACAAATTGAAAAAATAACCCCTCATCATAAATTCCATAGTCTCCTTATTTGTCACCCACTCTCCCTCATCATTCAGTAATCCCTACATTTTATTCTGCCTGCTTTCTTTGTTTTACCAAATTATGGGGAAAAATTGCTTGTTCACATCGCCCTCCCCAAGTACAAAATCTTTAGCCATATGCTTCTAAAACAAAATTTTCTTCTCTACCAGCGATAGATATGTAATTTTTATCTGATAGTATTCATTCCGACTTCTCATATTGTTCTTTCTTCTGAGCTAGGCTAGCTGCTAATTTCACTCAATGCGAGCTTGAAATCCTCTTTTAAAAGTCCGCCCCACTTTGATAATGCGACCCACAATGCTCAATCCTACTCCATATGTTCATTGTACCCGACATTTTCTAACTTTTGAGTATAACATCTATGCATCTTGGTTCTCTACTCCATGTGTTCTCAAACTTGAAAGTCCTACATCCGAATCTTTCTGCAGAGGATTGAACACAAATAAATAACATCATATTATCTGTATGTAGTTAGACCTTCTAAAGAACACGCTTTTGCCCCTACAAATAAGTTTAGCCATCCCTCATTCACCAATATGTGATCCAATTTTTCCTCTAATCATATGTTGTGTTTCCTCAAAAGCAAAGTCATGTAGACCACTACTCCAAACATCTTCCTGAAAACCCCATTATCTCCCCTTCGACTAAGGTTTTCGTCCTCTTCTTTCACTGTCATACAAAATGTCATTAAATTGTCCATGACCATCCACGACATATCCTTAACTATCGATGAACTTCAGTAAATTCCACGTCTCTTGATGTTGCCCCACTCTTCGAGTAATCGTAAAGCCCCATAAACCTCCACTTTGGTTTCCTCTTCTCGCGACCTAATGGAGAAATCAATAGAGTTAGTCAACGCCACGAGCTGAAGTAAAATATCACCTCTCGAGAAGAGAACCAACCCCTACTGAAACTTGCACTTTCCATAACAAAAGTTTTCCAAAACCCTAAAGTAGACATAACCTGCCCCACCCTTCCACTTAGCACCTTCATCTGGATAAAGAGAATTATTGTTGGCTTCTTGCCATGAATCATACCAAGTAGAACTTGAATTATACCAAACTACTCAATCCTTACAATTCCAACCCACTACACTTATTGTGTCTCCCAAAAACACACCATTGTTGATCACCAAACCGTCTCTTGGATGTCCCCAACAATCGTCGTGGAAAAGGATAGAAGGCTATCGTTGGTTGGGGAGACCCCCTAGATCTGTTAATATTGAATTGATAAAGTTTATAAAAGTGAATTAAAATTATATAAATATTACTCTCTCCGTTCCACAAAACATTCCCAAATTTACTTATTAAATTAATTTTAGTCGCCTCAGAAACGTTTGTCAATTTTATTTAAATTTAGAGACATGTTGTTAAAAAGTCTTTTCTCTTTTTTTAGAAATCTCAACTACATAGTTTTTACTTCATTATCCACATGCAAATCAAAGTTGACTAAATTTTGTGAGGTAGAGAGAGTACAATATATGATATAGAGTATGAGATAAATTTAGAGTGAGATTGGTAACAATGAATGATCAAATCTATTAAAATTGATGAAATTCTGACTGAAGTGAGAATTGGGTGAAAAGTTGAAATAATCATCTACAGTAACTTCAACCACAAAAATAACATCAATCTTACTTATTTTGATTATTATACCATTTAACTCATGAAATAAAAATAATCCGTTTAGACAAAATTGACCGACAAAATGATTAATCTAAAATGAAGTTACCATATGGGAACTTAGTGAGATAAAGATATTGGCTATGTTTAGGAATTGGTATTTCAGTAAAAAAAAAGGCCATACTAGTTTACACTTGAAACTGCAAAAATCAAATGAGTACATTGATTATGAAGTCGTTCTAGGTGTACACTTTTCGTATACTCGTTTGTTTCACACACACAAAGTTGTTTGTGTAAAAACAACTCCCTGGGATCATACAAAGTTGTCTGTATACTAAAAACTTTGTGTGTGTGAAACAGACAAATAGACGAAAGATGTAAGCAAAAAAGTGTGGACCAAACATTTTTTTTTGATTATGTAGCTTTGTTTTATGTAATCTACCAGCTAGTCTGCTGCTAATCCAATACTTCGTATTTCAAAACTTTCGAACGTGTCAAAACTCTAGAGACGGGACTTAACATTTTTAAGCAAACTATCGAAATGGCTTGTGTTCGTACGCCATTTCTGCTCATCAGATTTTGATCTCTCTCCCCTTTATCATAAAGCTGCCCACTTTCACCATCCGTTTCTTGTGAATCCTCTCTTCTCTCTCTCCCTGCCACTGCTATAATAGTTACTGATGTGATGATGCGAAGTGGACACTCAGAGAGTTCTCTTCATTATCTACCAGTTTTTCATTTTGTATTTCTGTACTACCCGCCGTGCCTCATACGCTTTGTATGAGTAACCACTACAACAACAAACCCTGCTCCCTCCGGCTATGGCGATTCGCCTGTTTCCGGCCATCATTGCCGCCACACTCTGCTTCTTCTTTCACCTCTCTTCTGGAGCTTCCATTTCTGAGCGAAACCCAGAGAGGGATTCCCTGCTTTGTTTCAGAAAGTCTCTTCAGAACCAGGAAATTCTGTCTTCTTGGACGCCTCTAACTCCCCATTGTCATTGGGACGGAGTTCTCTGCCGGAACGGAAAAGTGGTCTCGCTTGTTCTCTCGTCCCGCTCTCTACGGGGACCTCTCTCACCGTCTCTCTTCTCTCTTTCGCACCTTGTCGTTCTTGACCTCTCGTCAAATCTATTGTATGGGAGGGTTTCATCCGAAATCGCCGGGTTAAGGAGGCTGAAAGTTCTGGATTTGGGTGATAACCAGTTTCCCGGCGAGTTTCCACGGCAAATCGGAGAGTTAAGTCGATTGGAGACGGTTAAACTAGGGCCGAATCTTTTCAGCGGGGAAATTCCACAGGAACTGGGAAACTTAGTTGGACTCCGTTCTTTGGACCTTTCCGGTAATGGGTTCTCCGGCAACATTCCCACCCACCTCGGGAACCTAACCAATCTCCGGCTACTCTCACTGGGCAGCAATCTTCTCTCAGGTTCTCTCTCTCCATCCCTATTATCAAGGCTTCAATCTTTAACCACTCTGGACATCTCCAACAACTCCCTCTCTGGATCCATACCGCCGGAGGTCGGGAACTTGACGGCACTAACGGAACTTTACATTGGAATAAACCATTTCTCCGGCCAGTTGCCTGATGAAATCGGTTCCCTTTCAAACCTCCAAGATTTTTATTCATCTTCATGCTCACTTACCGGTCCATTCCCTGAATCGTTCTCAAACCTCAAGGCATTAACCAAACTTGACTTCTCCTACAACCCATTGAAGTGTTCCATCCCAGATTTTATAGGGAAGCTTCAAAATTTAACCATTCTCAACCTGGTGTCCTCCCAGCTAAAGGGTAGCATCCCTTCAACTCTGGGGAATTGCAAAAAGATGAAGACTCTCGTTCTTTCATTCAATTCACTCTCCGGCCAACTCCCGGAGGAGCTTTCCGGTTTGACAGAACTGTTAACATTTTCCGTTGAAGAGAATCAGCTTTCAGGTCAATTGCCTTCTTGGCTTGGAAAATGGACTCAGATTGACTCACTGTTGCTTTCAGGTAACCGATTTGCCGGCAGAATCCCGCCGGAAATTGGGAATTGCTCTATGCTAACCATGATTAGTCTCAACAACAACTTACTCAGTGGTCCAATCCCTAGAGAAATGTGCAATGCTGTTGCTCTCTCAGATGTTGATCTGGGCGGTAATTTTCTTTCTGGAACCATATCTGACACTTTTATGAGCTGCGGTAATTTAACTCAGCTGGCAGTGGTAAATAATCAGATTCACGGGGTAATTCCTGATTACCTCTCAGATCTTCCTCTCATGGTTCTCGATCTGGATTCCAATAACTTCACCGGTTCTATTCCGGTAACTTTCTGGAACTCTTCAAACTTGATGGAGTTTTCCGCCGCGAATAACCTTCTCGCGGGGACCATTCCGCGGGAGATCGGAAATGCCAAATCCTTACAGAGGCTCGTTCTGAACAACAACAAAATTACTGGGACAATCCCCGGAGAAATTGGCAGTTTAACGTCTCTTTTGGTGTTGAATTTGAACTCCAATCTCCTTGAAGGTTCTATACCTCCTGAGCTTGGTAACTGCATTGCGCTTTCTACCCTAAATCTGGGGAACAATAAACTGAACAATTCTATCCCTGAAGAAATTCCCGATTTGCCGCAGCTACAGTGTCTGGTTCTCTCTCACAATCAACTCACCGGGCCTATTCCGTCGAAGAGACGGGCCAGGTATTTCCGGCAAGTTACCATCTCCGATTCAACCTACGTTCAACACCGTGGAGTCTATGATCTTTCATTTAATGACCTTTCTGGGGAAATTCCAGTAGAGCTGGGGAGCTGTTTGGTGATAGTGGATCTTCTGCTTAACAATAACAAGCTTTCCGGAGAGATTCCTAGGTCACTTTCTCAGTTACCAAACCTCACCACTCTGGACTTGACTGGAAATTCGCTTAAAGGTGAGATTCCAATTGAGTTTGGTTATTCAAAACGACTGCAGGGTTTATATTTGGGAAACAATCATCTCACCGGACCTATACCGGAAAGCTTAGGTCTCTTGTTTGGTTTGGTTAAACTCAATTTGACCGGAAATACCTTATCCGGTCAAATCCCTTCCACTTTTGGGAATCTCCATTCTCTGACCCACTTGGATTTGAGTTTAAATCTCCTGGACAATTATCTTCCCAATTCACTGTCAAATATGGTGAACCTTGTGGGCCTCTACGCTCAGCAAAACAGGCTTTCTGGTAAGCTAGACCGACTTTTCACAACTTCAACTTCGTGGAGGATTGAGATCCTGAATTTAAGCTGTAATGAGTTTTCCGGTGAATTGCCGCCGTCTTTGGGGAACATGTCATACCTTACCTGTTTGGATCTTCACCAAAACCGTTTGGTGGGAGGGATTCCTTCTGAGATTGGGAATCTAACTCAGCTTGAGTATTTTGATGTGTCCAGGAACAGACTGTCGGGTCGGATCCCTGCCTCAGTATGTGCTCTCCCCAACTTGAATTCCTTGAATTTTGATCTGGTTGGCCCCTTTCCCGGAAACAGAAACTGTCAGAATCTCTCCGGTGTCTCTGTTGCGGTTGGGAACCGGAATCTCTCACGGGCAATTTTATTATCATCAGTCATGACAGGAGCTATAATCGTCACTCTATTGGCAGTGTTTCTACAACGGGCATGGAAGAACAGCAGAGGAAGATGGTATGATAATCACCGTCCTGATAAATCTGGCGGCGGTGATCAAATCTCAGCCGCGGTAGATCCTCACCTCTATTTCTTAACGAACAGCAAATCCAAAGAGCCTTTGAGCATTAACATCGCCATGTTCGAGCAATCTCTTCTCAAAATCACTTTAGTCGACATCCTCGAGGCGACCAACAACTTCTGCAGAACAAATATCATCGGGGACGGAGGGTTCGGGACGGTTTATAAAGCCACATTGTCCGACGGAAAGACAGTCGCCGTGAAGAAACTAAACCAAGGTAAGATGCAAGGCAACCGGGAGTTTCTAGCAGAGATGGAAACCCTAGGAAAGGTCAAACACCCGAACCTAGTTCCATTGCTAGGGTACTGTTCTTACGGGGACGAGAAGGTTCTGGTCTATGAGTACATGGTAAACGGGAGCTTGGACCTTTGGTTGAGGAACCGGTTCGGACCGTTGGGATTGCTCGGGTGGGGGAAGCGCTTCAAGATTGCGGTCGGAGCAGCATGTGGGCTGGCCTTCCTACATCATGGATTCACTCCACATATCATCCATAGAGATATTAAGCCCAGCAACATTCTTCTGGACCAAGATTTTGAGCCCAAAGTTGCGGACTTTGGGCTGGCGAGACTGATCAGCGCTTGCGAGACCCACGTGAGCACGGACATTGCTGGCACGTTCGGGTACATCCCACCGGAGTATGGACAGACGGGGAGGTCGACGACAAGGGGAGATGTGTATAGCTTTGGGGTGATTTTGCTTGAGCTGGTGAGTAGCAAGGAGCCCACTGGGCCCGACTTCAAAGACGTTGAAGGTGGAAATTTGGTGGGTTGGGCTCGGAAGAAGATGAGAAAGGGCCAGGCGGTGGATGTTCTGGACCCGGAAATACTTGATGCTGATTCGAAGCCCATGATGCTTCAGACTTTGCAGATTGCGAGTTTGTGTCTGTCTGATAACCCGGCTAACCGGCCCACCATGCTTCAAGTAGTCAAGCTGTTGAAAGGAATCAGAGATTGATTAGTATTGGTACCTGTTAATTAGTTAGTTTATTAATTTAGCTAATCTAATTAGTATTATCACGTTGAAAAATGTTCTGAATGTAATTGACTTTGTTCTGGATAGTTTGTATCTAGAAAGAGAGATAGGAGTGGTAACTTTATTGACATAAACTGAAATGTACCTCTGTCAAGAATCAAATATTATGATCAGGAGGGGTAAATTCCCAATTCCCTCTTCCTTTCCCCTGTTTTTACCTCTGTCAACTGGCAGATTTCATCAAGTACTCAAATTTGTTCTCAAGTTGAAAAAAGGAACGTGAACAATAAGTATGGACAATAGGTATGAAAATGTAAATAAATATACCAATTTGTGATCTTATGAGCAAACATTTGAGGTCCCATTTGGTAAGGTACTGTGAGTGTTGAACAATAAGTAGGTCTGAAAATGTATACAAATTTCCCATTTCTTTGCAAGTTTGAAGACAGAAATTTAAACTTGAGGTAATACTTTTTTTTTTTTTTTGCCGGGGAACACTTTCCATTTTATTAAGAAAAGGATTACAAGTACAAAGATTGAAAAAGGAAAGTACAAGAAAAAGTCGCAAGAGAAAGAGTTAACAAATAACACTCGTCGTAGGCACACCTACATTGGTTGAGAGCCGTGGGTTGTATTGAAAAACTTGAGGTAATACTTGTTTCTATCATTGTGTTCTCCTCTTCTGAACGGGAAATTATTTGTATAATACTTGAATTTGAGGGAATCTAATTCAAACATGAATTAAGAAAACTTTCTTTTCAATATGTATGTGTGTATATATATATATATATATATATATAGGGTTTGATTCAAGTAAGTACACTACTTTAGGAGATAAATAAGAACGTTTTTGAACCGTAGAATTTTTGTGAAATCGGAGGGTGAGAATGAGTGCAAAATTAGGGCAGCCGATTTTGTGTAATAAGGAAAGAAATTAATATCAGTTTGTGGTCAAATTAAAGATAGTCACGTGAGGGGTAATTTGGACATTTGATAATTAAAAAAACGGAAGCATTAAATCCTAGGAAGGCAGCAGATGTGGTTGAATCCCATCATTATCGTCATTACCAAAGTTAGAAGACTTTAATTTGGTAAGTTTCTTCTCAACCATAGTAAGTAGTTTAAATGATGGAGAGAAGAGAAACAAGGTCCATAGCAAAACGTGAACTAGTGTGCATTTAGATAATATCAGTTGTGCTAAATAATAGGATGCACTTTTAAATGAACTAACGTGCAATTAGGCAAGCACATTTGTGATACGTTGTATTAATGTATCTAGTACATTTATGAATAATGAATTGTGCATTTCCATAAAAGCATTTGTGCTAAATTAGATGAATCAGTTTGAAATTACTTAGTGTGCAATTGGGTAAGCACATTTGCGATAAGTAAAGTGAAATTATGTAGTACACAAGCACATTTGAGATACATTGTTTGAACTTATTCTGGCACATTTGTGATAAATGGAGTGTGCATTTTGATAACCTCAGCTGTGCTAAATTATAGAAAGCACTTTTAAATGAACTAGTGAGCAATTAGGCAAACACATTTGTGATACGTGGTGTTAATGTATTTGGTACATTTATGAATAATGAATTGTGCACTTACTTAAAAGCATATGTGCTAAATTATATAAATCAGTTTAAAATTACTTACTGTGCAATTGGATAAGCACATTTGTGATAAGTAAAGTGAAATTATGTCGTACATTTGTTAAATTATCTAGTGTGATAAATTAGATGAATTGTGTTGATTTGCTTGAATGTGTGTGGGAAAAGATGATCTCTGGCGCGCATTGTTTGAGATTGATTGCACATGGAATGTGCATTTAAGTAAAATCATTTGTTCAAAAGTTAAATCAATTGTTCAAAATTATCTAGTGTGGAATTACGCAAGCACATTTGAGATGCATTGTTTGAACTTATTCTAGCACACTTGTGATAAATGAAGTGTGCATTTAGATAACATCGGATGTGCTAAATAATAGGAAGCACTTTTAAATGAACTAGTGTGCAATTAAGCAAGCACATTTGTGAAGGTTCTGCTTGCTCTGGCAAAATGTGAGCCTCTGTGTCATTATGTGAGCATTCTGGCTGTTCATTACTAACAACACTAAACACAGGACTATGACTGGCTTATTGGCTTCTACCGGATTGGGTTTAGCAGGATTCTTGAAACTGGCTCTATTGCACACAACATATTTCCAAACAACAGTGTTCATCCTTGGCCGATGGTCCTTAGTTTGAGAACCAATACGAGAGTCGAAACCACAAGCACCCGCATACTGCCTATAAAACTCAATACCATCTTCAAGGGTTTTGAATACCATGTCAAGCCTTGGTTTGAATGTTTCATCACATTCAGGGATCCAATACTTGGTTAATCCAGGAGATATTTGTAAAACTTCTACACGAGTAAAAAACGAAACATAAACGTTATAGTTATTCAAAGAAAATAAAAACACAAACACAACAAAAAAGACATAGCGCTAAACAATGAAACTTGACGATGAAACTTAGTTGATACAGGAACTTAAAAAATTGATGATGAAACACCACGTAAGAGAACAAAATCAACGTTGAAACACAAACAATGAGCTTATTTACAAAAATTTAAAAAACGAGTAGAAGGAGCAACAAAGAATTATTGGAGATAGTAAGGAAAACGAAATGAAAAGGAAAAGGAAATCAAAAATACATCCGAAAATCTTCCATTCAAAAATACAGTTTAATTTTTGTTTTTTTCTGTAACGTTTTATTTTTCTCAGGACCAGAGGTGCTCGGACAGAACTGCTCGAACTGTGGTGGCTTCGTACCAAAGGTGCTCCAACTCTGGTGGGGGTCCTCTGCTGGCTTCGCATCAGAGTTGCTCCAACTCTGATGGGGGTATTCTGGCCGCGCACCAGAACTGCTCGAAATCGTTACAACCATTACATGCCCAACGTTCTTGTCTTTTAATGCAGCGTTAAATGGACAGTTTATGGATGATTCAATGTCCAACGGACTGGTCATTGATGTCCAATGTTCTTGTCCATTAACATCCCATTAACACACAACAAATCCTCCTATATATAGCTGACAAGTGCTTTGCAACAACACATGCAATCATACACTATCTGCACGTATTTTGAGCTCTAAAACACTTCCAGCTACTCCAAAATTTCCCGAGTGTTCTATCTTAATTCCCGTTCACCGGAACTCTCATTTGTGTGCTCAAATGTTAGTTCGTTAGCCAACGTATCCTGGGAAACGGTCGTTGCAACGCTCCTAGCACCGTGGAAGGTGACAAATACGTTTTAAGGACATCGTGCGTAGCGCGAGCTCTGGCTAAACTCTATTCCATCTATTTTTTGTTTTTTCTTTGTCTATTTTATTTATTAATTAATTTTATTTAATTATTACTTCTTCGTTTTTCCGAGACACACCCAACAATCTTAAAATGTATTCAGTGATTGTTCTACTCCGGTAAACAATCTTAAACTGTAGTTTGTCACTTTGGTGAACAAACTTTTTTTTTTGTGTTTTCGGAAAACGTAAGAAAACGTTAAAATGGATTCACAAGAAATTGGAATTGTTGGTGGACAGAACATGCCAAACGACACACAATCTGAAAGCGGAGCTCCGGTGAACAATAGTTCACAACGCGGTGCAACTGGTTTGGGCAACCGAAGGGTTGTCCCTATGGTTACCGTGCCAAGCAACTCTGTGAAGAAACCCGATAAATTTAATGGGTTAAACTTCAAGAGGTGGCAGCAAAAGATGCTCTTCTATCTCACTACTCTCGGTCTTGCTAGGTTCTTGACCGAAGATGCACCGGTAGTAACCGAGGATGAGGTTGATGCGCAATCTTTAAACGCGGTTGAGGCCTGGAAGCATTCAGACTTCCTTTGCCGAAATTATGTGTTGAACGGGCTGCATGATGCTTTGTACGACGTGTATAGCAAACTAGCTACGACTAAGGAGCTATGGAATGCTTTGGATCACAAATATAAAAGCGAGGATGCCAGTGCAAAGAAATTTGTTGTTGGTTGATTCCTTGATTTTAAAATGGTGGATTCGAAGACGGTCTTGAGTCAAGTTGAGAAAATGCAAATGATCTTCAACGAAATTCGAGATGAAGGAATGACAGTTATTGAGTCTTTCCGAGTGGCGTCAATTATCCATTTATTGCCGCCGGCTTGGAAGGATTTCAAGAACTACCTTAAGCATAAGCGAAAGGAAATGAACTTGGAGCAGTTGATCCTCCGTCTGCGGATTGAAGAGGATAACCGGAAGAATGATGGGAAATCCTCAATCGTTAACGGCGCCAAGGCCAACGTGGTGGAGCATGCAAAATGCTCCAAAAACAAGAACAATGTGAAGAGCAAGCTCGGTCCCAAGGGAGGCGTTTTCAAATCGAAGTACAATGGAAAATGCTTCAATTGCAACAAGAATGGACACAAGTCCTCGGATTGCAAGGCACCAAGGTGGAAGAAAGATTCTCACGTCAACTTGGTGCAAGGTGGGCAAAAGAATGAAGACATTATCCTTGCGGCTGTGGTGACCGAGGTCAACCTCGTTGGATCCAATTCAAAGGAGTGGTTCGTGTACACCGGTGCAACCCGGCATATTTGCTCAAACCGGGAGGTATTCACGACCTTTGAGCCATCAAACGGTGAGAATGTGTGGATGGGAAATTATGCTCATTCCGCGGTTGAAGGCGTGGGCAAAGTCGTCCTGAAGATGACTTCGGGCAAGTAGCTGACTCTCAATCAAGTGTTGTTCGTTCCGGAAAAACGCAAAAACCTGATTTCCGGTTCGTTGTTGAACAAACATGGCTTTCGCATGGTGTTTGACTCGGACAAACTAGTTTTGTCTAAATCGGGAATGTATGTGGACAATGGGTATGCAGTTGATGGGCTGTTTAAGCTCAATGTAATGACTATTAATAATAATAAAAAATATCTTCTGCTTACTTGATTGAGTCTTCCAATGTGTAGCATGGTAGACTAGAACATGTTAATTTTAATTCTATACGTAGATTAATTAACATGGAACACATTCCTAAATTCACAATTGATGTTAAGCACAAATGTGAAGTTTGTGTAGAGGCAAATCTAACGAAAACGTCTTTCAAATTGGTTGAAAGAAAAACAGAACCACTTGAATTAATTCATAGTGACGTTTGTGATTTTAAATCAATACAAACACGTGGCAGTAATAAATATTTTATTACTTTTATCGATGATAGCACTCACTATAGCTATGTTTATTTATTAACAAATAAACACGAAACAATCGATAAATTCATTCTTTATAAGAATGAAGTGGCAAACCAACTTAATCGACAGATTAAAACGGTTAGAAGTGATCGAGGTGATGAGTATGAAGCACCAATTGATGACATTCTTGAAGACGTACATTCTCACTAAGTGATTAAAACCAACTTAGTGTATGATTCGAATAATCTGGATGTACATAAAAACACAATTATTGAATCAAGGAATGTTTCATTCTTTGAAGACGTATTTTCATGCAAGTCCAACGAAGGACCAAGCACGTCAAAATGAACATTTGACGTAGCTATGGAAAATTCTAGCAAGGGGTCCAGAGAAGAACCCGAACCTAGACGTAGCAAATGTGCTAGAGTTGAAAAATCCTTCGGACCAGATTTTCTCACATACTTGGTAGAGTTTGACTCGGATATTCTAACATGTATGGTAGAAAATGAACCGGATTTTGTAACATGTTTGGTAGAAAATGAACCATAGACTTATACGGAAGCTGTGACGTCTACCGAAGGTCCTATGTGGAAAAAAGCCATCAAAAGCGAGGTGGATTCTATCCTACAAAATCACACATGGGAATTGGTTGATCTTCCTCCGGGAAATAAATATTTGGGATCCAAGTGGATTTTTAAACGAAAAATGAAACCTGACGGTTCCATCAATAAGTACAAGGCCAGACTTGTAATCAAAGGATACAAGCAACCTGAGGACCATGATTACTTTGACACGTATTCTCCTGTGACGAGAATAAATTTCATTAGGATGATACTAGCAATTGCTGCATTGCGGAAATTGGAAGTTCATCAAATGGACGTAAAAAACGCTTTTCTAAATGGTGATATAGACGAAGAAATCTATATGGAACAGCCTGAGGGCTTTCGTGTTCCTGGCCAAGAAAGAAAAGTGTGTAAATTAATTAAATCATTGTATGGATTGAAACAAGCCCCTAAATAGTGGCACGAAAAGTTCGACCATGCAATGTTAATTAATGGGTTTAAAATAAATGAAAGTGACAAATGCGTCTATGTGAAGAGCACAGTAGATGGCTATGTCATTTTATGTTTATACATGGATGAAATACTCATCGTGGGTAGCAATAATCTAATGATTAATTCTACCAAAAGCATGTTAAATTCTAAATTTGATATGAAGGATATAGGGCTGGCCGATTTAATCCTTGGGATTAAAATAATTAGAGGACCTGATGGTCTAACGCTAAGCCAATCCCATTACGTTGATAAAATCCTTATGAAATTTAATAAGGATGATTATCAAGAAGCAAGGACTCCATTAGATAAAAAGATTCCTACCACTGATCCAGCTAAGGTCCTTGATTGTTCTGACTATCGTCGTTTACTTAGGTTGCTTCAGTATCTTGGTCTCACACATCCTGACATCTCTTTCTCCGGTCCCTCTTTTGCTGACATCTCTTCAAGGGAAAATCTTTTCAATACTAAAATTAAAATTTTTTAATAACGTCATATGGTAAATTATGCGGAGTGGTAAATTTAGAAAGTGATTGGATGTGTTAACATACCAATAGTAAACTATTGCAAAGGGTTAAAAACAGGTATGGAAAAGAAAGCTTTTATTGTTACAAATACAAATAAACTTTTATATCTTAAACCAGAACATATTGCTTCAAAAATATAATTCTGAACATTATTTTAAAAGAGTAACCGAAATCGGATGATTTGGCAAGCAAAATTTTGGTATAGTTATGGACTTGAAATGTTTTTAAAAATAAGCATGAAGACTAAACAATGTTCAGAGTTAGATTTTAGAAGCAATGCTTTCAAACTAAAACAAATGTGAAGAATAAATACTCATCTCGGTCAGCGCACCTATGAGGCACAGACATCCTCAGCTTTCGATTTTCAGATAAATCTGAAATGAAGTAAAGACACAAGGACCAACAAATGAGAAATATGGTCGACTAACACGAATCGATCCATTATATCAATGCAAAAAAGAGAAGACAGAAAAGAAGAAGACGAAGAAGAAAAAGTCAGATTAAACGTATAAGATAAAGATAAATAAATATAAGATAATAATAACATAAGAATATGAGAAAGATAATACATAAAAAGATAAAATAGTATAAAAAAGCTAGATGATAAAGATAACATAATAACATAAAAAGATAAAAGATAAAAAAATAGAGAGAGGAAAGATAGAAAAGAGATCAATCGTGCACACGAATATGCGCCCTCCACTTTGCACTCTCCATAGTCATACTCTCATCCAACAAAAGAAGTCGAATAACGACTCTGATTCCTCTAATCCAAGTTTGTTTGGATCTACGCCTCTCTCTCTCTCTCTCTCTCTCTCTCCACTTTGTCTCTTCTCCCCACCCCTCAAGTCGTCTAACAGGTGCATCACTCGATCTTCTACACATATGCCCAAATCACCACAAACGTGACTCCTGCATCTTATCTTCTCTAGGTGCTACTCCCACCTTTTCTCTGATTTTCTCATTCCTCAAGCGGTCTTTTCTGGTATGTCCACACATCCAACAGAACATACACATCTTTGCCACTCTACGCCATACATTAGTGCAGACTTAATTGCTACTCGATAAAATTTACCTTTCGATCTAGTCGAGCATATATACCTCGATCGCATAAAAATCTTGATGCACTCTTCCGTTTCATCCACCCAACTCTCATTCTATGGGCTACATCTCCATCTAATTCATCATCTTTCTAAATTATGGAGCCCAAGTAACGAAATATATCACACACTGGTATTTCCTTACCACCAAGAGTAATCCCAGTGTTGCTACACTTCTACCTCCACCAAACTTGCACTCCATATACTCAGTCTTGCTTTGGCCCATCCTGAAACCCTTCGTCTCCAATGTTTGTCGTCATACTTCCAACTTTGCCTTAACATCCGATTGCATCTCATCAATCAATACAATATCGTCGGCAAACATCATGCACCACGGTATATCTTCTTGAATTGACTTCGTAAGTTCATCCATGATTATATCAAATAAGAAAGGACTCAGAGTTGATCCTTGGTGCACTCTGATAGTAATAAGAAACTCCGCGGTCCTCCCTACACTAGTATGAACACTTGTAGTCCAAGACTCATACATATCCATGATTGCACTAATATACTTACGTGATATGCCTTTTCTAGTTAAGACCCACCAAAGAACTTTTTGAGGTGCCCTATAATATGCCTTTTCTAAATCAATGAACACCAAATGCAGATCCTTTTTAGTGTCTCTATACTTCTCCACAAACTTGTCTAAGAAGGTGAATGACCTCAGTTATTGAGCGACCATACATAAAACCAAACTGATTTTTTGAAATTTTTACACTTTTTCGAAATCTTTTCTCAACCATTCGCTCCTGAAGTTTCATGATGTGACTCATAATCTTAATCCCTCAATAGTTGGCACATTTTTGTACATCACCCTTATTTTTAAATACGGGAATGAGAGTATTCTTCTTCCAACTCACTGACATTTTTTTGTTTCTCTAAATCATGTTGAAGAAACGTATAAGCCACTCAATGCCTTTCTCTCCCAAATTTCTCCAAGCCTCGATCGGTATGCCATCTGGACCCACTACTTTCTTCTTTTGTTTGGATCCTTCTCATGAAGTTCTGATTTACCATACTCTCTGGTATAGTAAGATCATCAATACCTTGCACTTTATTCCAGTTGAACAAGGTATCAAAATATGACCTACACCTCTCTTTTATTTCCTCGTCCTCCATTAGTACCCTTTCATCGACATCCTTCACACACTAAACTTTTCCGATATCTTAAGTCCTACGGTCACGAAGACGACCAATTTTACATACAATTCTTTGTTCACTTTTCCTCCTTGTACTCCTCTATATTTTCATCGCTCCAACGTTTGCCCAATTTCTTATAGCCTACCCTTTGGGTGCTTATTGCTTGTTTCACATCATCATTCCACTAATATGTGTCCTGTTTTGGTAGCAAACATCCTTTAGATTCTCCATGTATCTCCTTTACCACTTTGTTAATGGTGGACTTCATTGATAACTACACATCATCCACATGTACGCCATTATGAATAGATCATACATCTTCCTCCAACATTTAATGGGAAAAACTTTGTTGAAGATTCCCTTTGAGCCTCCACCACTTTATCTTTAGCTCCTCTTTTACCTTAACATGTCTTCTCTTTTTACCTTAAAAATCAAGCACAAGCATTCTATGCTGAGTGAGAGCCCTCTCCCCTGGCATAACCTTATAATCAGTGTAACTAGTTCTCCAAATCGTCTGTATTAAAAAGTTGTCAATTTGGGTACAATTAGCTCCACTTTTATAGATCACAAGGTGAGTGTCTTCTTTTCTTAAACCAAGTGTTCATCACAGCCAACTCATATGTCGAGCAAAATCCAAGATGTTCTTTCCCGCTTCATTATATTTCGAGTGCCGAAACAATGTCCTCCATGGATACTCTCAAAACCATCACGAATTGGACCCACGTGCCCGTTGAGGTCGCCTCCTATGACCAACTTCTCTCCCTTTGTCACTCATCACATCCCTTCCTCAAGATCCTCCCAATATTGTTGAGCGATAGACCATCCAATCCCACTTGTGGTGCATAGGCACTTACCATAGACACAGTCTCTTCTCCTATTATCAACTTAATGTTCATGATGCGGTCGTTCTTCCTAATGACTTCTAGCACATCCTCAACATAATCATGTGCCACCATAATGCCTACTCCATTTATGTTCTTCTCTCTCCCCGAATACCACAACTTAAAACTTCCAGCATTAATCTCATGTGTCTTTTTCTCCAACCCACTTAGTTTCTTGCATGCATATTACGCTGATATTCTCCTCTTCATAACCTCGCCTATCTCAGATGATCTTTTCGTAAGAGAGTACACATTCCACGTCCCAAAATGCAATCTAGCACCCTGACGTTTCTTCTTCACACCACATTGACCCGCACCATACCCTTGCATATTTGACACCATCCCCGGACATTGGAGTGGCGTGTCACTTCCGGGTGACGACCTAGCAACCTTAGCATTCTTATCACCACACTCCGACATATGAAGTGAAACGCGCCCTTGCATACTTGACACCACCCCCAGGCGAAGGGATTATGCATCGCTTACGGGCGACGACCTAGCTGTAGCGATATTCATAAACATTAATGTCTAAGTCTCTCAAAATTTGATCACATAATTAAATGTATAAAAAATACTCCATCCGTCCCGAATTGAATTGCAAACTTTGACTGGCACAAAGATTAAGGAATGACAATAAGTGATGCTTGCTTTTTACACTTTTATCCATCTTCCTAAAAGTAGATGCCTTTAAGTTAATGGAAAAAAGTAAAAGTAAGGGTTAATTTATCACTTTATTCTTATTTGCATACCTAAAATAAAAAGTGGAAATCCATTTTGGGACAATCAAAATAGGAAATTTTGCAAATCAAATTGGGACGGAGGGAGTAGTTTATATAAATGAAATTAATTTTGTGCTACAAAGCTGAAATCTTGACTAAATGATCACAATAACAAACCCTTATTCTATGATGAAGAATGCTTAAAATGATGTCAATTTTTCCATAAGAGATAATCTATCTCTCCCATTCAAAGATACATTTTGATTTGGCGCAGATTATTTTAAAAACAAGGATAAAGTGATCATTTAACATTTTTCCATTCAAAAAGTATGAAAGTGTAGTACGCATCCAATAAATGAAAGATGAAGAACAAAGTGGGAAATAAAAAGCCAATGGTGATTCAAGAAAGTAAAGTGTATCTTACCGGAAGAGAGTAACAAAATCGGGTGGGAAACAAATACGGATCATGTTATTTGATTGAGGAACACATGTGTTGGGATCCCAATATTGCGGTTGAAGTCCGCAACGCCACCACATCGAAGTGCTATGGCAGTAAGATTTCAATCCATGAGAAAAATTTGCAACATAACTAACGAAACCGCAATGTGGCCGCATCGGGGCAGCATCAGGACCGCAACATTAATTTTCCTTTTTTATTTTGTGGGAACATAAAATTACTTTACATCGCATCAGCCGCAATACACATGACACCGTTCGTAATAAAAAATTATTATATTCAACTTCAGGTCCTATGAACAATACACAATGGGCATATTATTGTTTTTTTCATTTTAACCCATATCAAATTGACGCGCTATTGAGGCATGCCCCGAGCTTTACATTAGTCATTGACTATTTGTACAGGCGATAACATAGGTAAGCAATGATGTCATCATACTAGGAAGTAGGCCACTTTTGCTGCACAGAAATTAGCCGAAGAATTCGGCAACAATCATGACGATAAATCAAGAACTACTATCCATGCTGTTGAAAATGGTATATCTTCCAACGCAAAGAACCAAACACTAGGAAATTAATGAAAAATAAGTTAACGAGTCTTATTCTGAGAAACTGAGAATAAAATAAGATGTTTTTCTTAAAATATTACTAATAAAAAATCTATGGACAAAAATGACCATAAGTTACTATGAATAAGTTTTATAGTCGCTACGATGTAACATTTGAATAAAAATTCTAGTAACTAAAGTTACTAGGGTCACATTTTTTCCACTACTTTTATTTTGGTTATATATTTGAAAAATGTGCTACATTTATTTCCTATTTAGAAAACTATATATATATATATATATATATATATATATATATATATATATTTGACGAAGGGATTTTTATTGATAAAAATAAAAGATTACATACTCTAATAAAGGAAGGAAACAAATGAAAATGAGAGTATTCTCCCAAAGCTAAAGAAGAAAAGCCAATATAAATGCTAAGTAATCATCTAAGAAACAAGCTATCCATATCAGAGATCCATCTAGTTCCCAGATATTAGCTTCCGTTTATAAGCGATGTGTTCGCTCCTCCTAAGGATCATATGTTTGAACTTAGGAGGATTCAAGTTCCAAGAAGGATCAAGTAGTCTTTCTAATAGATCTTGGTCAGATAAAGGTCCCCTAACAGGTATATATTCATCACCAGAAGTAGAAAGTGATAACGTGTCATCAGCCCCCTCAATCTCTGGATGATGATTGTCAAACGCTATAACCTGAAGGGTTTTTTCTTCAATATTGTCTAAATCATTAACAAGAGAAGCATTCTCTATAAACTCGGTTACATGACTAATGCTCGAAGAAGGTGAAGATTCAAATACCTCAATCAAATTCAAATCTTCCCTAAATAATAAAGATGATATTGATAGAGACTTAATAGTTTCAATATCCCCGCAATTAAGTCCAAAGAGGTCATAACATATATCTAACTCCCTAAAATAATCAGTTTGAGTTTCTGTATTTACCCTCGATATTACAGTAGTTTGAGTGCCCAAAATCTTGATAACCCTTTGTAGCTCCACATTAAACCGTTGAAATCCTTCTCTTTTCCAACCTTCGGGAATAATAATAGTTGACTTGTCTTGACCTTCTAACTCCGTCAAACGTAGGAAACCCCCAAACTGATTTTTCTCATAAGAGATTTGAAGTTTACGAGAACCCTCATATCTTGTAAGAACCCAAGAAACGCCTGATTGAATACGATGAAATGAATCAAAAAGCCAATTTGCTCTGTCTTTAACAAATGAGATAGTTTGTGACCTGATGCCTTTTATTTGAGTAAAATGTAAGAACGAAGAGACAATAGAGAAACAAAAAACTTTACTTTCGATGCTAAGATATGCAGGAGGGTTCGCTAATCCTGTCGTTCCCCTCAGAAATGAACACCATCGTGTAGGTTCTCCTGTACCTTCATCGTCATCATTACTGAATCTAACTTCCCTGAAACACTTGGAGGAACAACAATGTTGTCCTGAATTTGGAATTGAAGCACACCTGCAATGTAGTGTGTTTGCCACCTTAATTTGTTGGGGCTGACTGCTGCAATGTTCTTTTTGAGATTCCACTAGCCCAAGTTTCACATGAATGTCTCCAAAAATCAATAGTTGGTCGACAGATAGTAGCAGACAATTGAATTTGCTTTTCTCTGGCTTCTTAAAATCATATGATGTCCATTTTCTTCGCTGACAATCGCCCTTCACTTGTCTCCCATGTCCCCAACTGCCCATGATCGCTATTTTCTCCAAATATGGTCTGCCCCTCACCTTTTTAGCCGCCGATAAATGTTTCTGCTCATCTATAGTGAAAATTTGAGGATAGCGACGCAACACAACATCCTCTCAAGTCTCCCACGTTGTGCCGTCTCCTCTAGCCCTGTGACGAGAAAGACCTAAAGACTGGCGATCTCCGAATGTATGTTGCGATGAGAAGTACGTATCCCTAATAGATCCACCGGAGATGTCATATTTGTTCCCACTCTGGCGTGACTAAAACTGCTCAGCGAGCACCTGTCAGAACGGCGCAGATCCCTAATCGCCATTCTCCCTCATTCTCCTTCAGGAAGAGCTATCCCTCGTGTCATTTCTAAACCAAAGCTAGCCAATTTGCTCCATCTTTATCAAATGAGATAGTTTGTGACCTGATGTTTTTTATTTGATTAAGATGTAAGAATGAAGAGACAATAGAGAAACAAAAAACTTTACTTTCGATGCTAAGATATGAAGGAGGGTTCACTAATCCCGTCGTTCCCCTCAGAAATGAACACCCTCGTGTAGGTTCTCCTGTACCTTCATTGTCATCACTACTACATCTAACTTCCCTGAAACACTTGGAAGAACAACAATGTTATCCTGAATTTGGAATTGAAGCACATCTGCAATGTTGTGTGCTTGCCACCTTAATTTGTTGGGGCAGACTGCTGCAATGTTGTTTTTGAGATTCCAGTAGCCCAAGTTTCACAGGAATGTCTCCAAAAAACAATAGTTGGTCGACAGATAGTAGCGGACAATTGGATTTCCTTTTCTCTCGCTTCTTAAAATCATATGATGTCCATTTTCTTCGCTGACAATCGCCCTTCACTTGTCTCCCATGTCCCCAACTACCACCGATCGCTATTTTCTCCAAATATGGTCTGTCCCTTACCCTTTTAGCCGCCGATAAATGTTTCTGCTCATCTACAGTGAAAAATTGAGGATAGCGATGCAACACAACATCCTCCGTTTCTGCACATTTCAGTTTCACCTAGTGCACATTTCGGTTTGCTCTAATGCACAATTCAGCTTCACATAATATCATTGTGCCTTACTTTTTGTGCTGCACATTTTGATTTCACCTAATGCACATTTCAGTTTCACTTAATGCACATTCAATTTCACAAAATATAATCTTAACGGTTTCGATTCATTCTCATTTCTCTCCTAAGATCATTTTCTCACTTGAAACTAATTCTATATATATATATATATATATAATTGTGGTCATTAAAGATTACACACACACAATTCTTTTTTTGGTCCCAGAGCAAAACCACGCGCGGTGGAGGATGTGCCGGGGAACACTTCCCAATTTTATTAATAATTATATAGAAATACATGAAAGATACAAGGAAATAAAAGGTACAAGAGGGTAATGAAAAAGTAGAGATAAGAGAGACATTAGCAATTAAAGTTCTTTGTGGGAATTCCCACAGAGGGTGATATAGACGTGTTGTATTTGTTGTGGAACCTTATTGCATTCCGCAGGTACGGTTGGTAAGTTTTGGCGTTCGGGCCAGATGTTTTGTATCTCTTAAGGGCCTCATCCAAGAGTTGTGGCGATTCAAGCCTCGCATCAACCGGATATAGGAAGTAGTCATTTTCATCTTGGGGTTGCTTGGATTGACTTCTTGTGATCATGGGATGAGAACTGTATCCCACCTCATAGTATAATTGTTTGTCCTCTTGAGGTGTGTTTGATTTATAGGCATTGCCCTTTGATAGTTTTTTCTTGTTGGTTACCTGTGTGAATCCCTCAGGACAGTCAGCCTCGGTACCCTGAAAATCTGTAACATTAGACAACTGATCGATAATATAGGGGTCCTCAGATATAGTCTCATCATTGGACAAGTAAGTGGTTATTGTAGTATCATGAATCTGTTCGCATTCAGGGGGATCAGAACTAAGTTCATCATCTCCGGTATATGTATTGTGGTTTCTTTTGGCAGCATTAACGTCAAATACATGAGCATCAGGGAACACCATAATTTCCGGATGAACTACACCATCAGTTACCGCCTTGCTAACAGTTACCAACTTGTTAGAGGTGGCCACCGTGGGTTGTTCACTAATTGGGACAAGGTTTCTCTCACTGGCATTGCTGCCAGATTGACACGCACAAGGAACCAGATCATATTCAACGTTATTAGTAAAGGCAACATAGGTTTGCCTGGTAACCAGAGGTTGGTTAGCCCCAACACAAACTGAAATTTGTAAAACCTCGGGGGCAGTGATCGGGACATCAACAAGGGACTCAGAAACCACTGAGGTTTTGAACTGAGTGTCAACGGATGTGATAACCTGTGAATTCACAGTAGTTTTAGAAATAAAAGGGGCACTTTGCGCCGCATCAACAGGTGTCCCAAAAGCAACCGGCTTAGGAACCTGGAAATCAGTAGGTTTAAAAATCTGTGCATCCACAGGAGCCTCACCAACTGGAGTGACAGTTAAGTCAGCCAGAGTATCAACATGTGTCCCAAAAACACCCGGCTTAGGAACCTGGTAATCATGAGGTTTAAAAACTTGTGCATCCATAGGATCCTCACAAACAGGATCAACAGAGGTAATATGTGTGTCAACAATGGTATCAAAAAGAGGAGGAGCCTCAATAACAAAGGTATCAGTAGTAGCAGAATCACCAACCACAGGACCCCTAACCACAGGTGCCCGAATTGCATCAGGAACCTTAACAACAGGAATTTCCACAATTGGGGCACTCAAATCAAGGACTTGAGCTTGTAAAGGCATCATTGGAATGGGTTCCCTATTCAAATCCTTTAGGTGGCACAAAGATTTTTCATGTCCAAAACGAGAGCAAGAATTACAGTAAGTTGGGAGCTGTTCGTACAATACTGATTGAAACAAGCCCTTGTTCCCATTTCCAATCCATATTTTAGAGGGTAAAACTTTAGAGACATCAATTTCAACACAAAATCTGGCAGTAGATGGTCTCGTGAAATTTGCAGTTGGAAAACCAGTGAGAAGAGGTCTCCCCAAAAGACCTGCGATGTGAAAGAGTGCCCTCCCATCGTGAAGGGCCACCCAAATTGGGGCCAAAGGGGAATCACAATTGACCGAGAAAGAGGGGGTCCATCGGGTTAGGGTCATCGCAAATCCGTAAAAATCCCAAGAATGTTAATCCAAAAACGTTGGAAGTCTGAATCAGATTGGAAATTAAAGAGAATCAGGTGCGGTCAGAGAAGACGGACGGAATAGGGATGTGAAAACACTAGAGCCGCCATAGCTTTCCGAATCACGGGAAGGGGTGGCCGGAGTTTGGGAAAGATTCCCACTAGAGCGTACCGGAAAGACGTCGAGAGTACCTGAATATCCGAATCAGGGAAATTGACAGACGAGAAACCTCTTAATCGCCCTGCCTTGCCATCGATAGCTTGGTAGTCAACGCTTGCGAAAGAAACGGGTTGGGATTACACACACACAATTCATACTGAAATGCAAAAGATCGCATATCTAAAGTGATTACAAATCGACAAAGAAAATTAGAGAATGAAATGATTAGAAATCGATATTTAAAATTAAAGAAAAAAATTATATTGTATTTACCATGACAAGAAATTTGAGAATAATTTTGGGTCAAGAAAGAATGGGAAGATATATTGCTTTAGTCCCATAACTTTTGGATGTGTGTGCAGTCATGTAAGTTTACTCACTTAGGATGTTCTCTTCTGGATTGATATTTGCTGGTCTGGTTTGATCTGGTCCGATCTGGTCTGGTCTGGCCTGGTACGTGTCTGGTCTCTTTGTATTTTATAACTATGGAAGTGTGGTCGGGTCTGGTCTGATCTTATCTGGTCCGATATGGCCTTGTCTGGGACTGAAAACAGTCCAAAAGAAAACATCCTTATGGTTTGGACGTGTAACTGATAAATTTATCCATAATAAGAACTTTTTAACGGAAAAGTGATGCGGCACCACCTCCAGTCACCAGGGAAAAAAATTCCAAGTTCATTATGAATGCCATATTTATGGCAGAAAATAATAAAAATGTTGGCATTCGCAAAGAGAAATATGCCATGTTTTTGGGGTGATGATGCGGATAACGTTCCGTTTTTGAAAGTCGAATCTTGGGCATTTCTCATGCCTGTCATACCCTGGGGGTAGTGACGCGGAAAGCGTTTCAAGGAAGGGTTTTCATTTGCACACTAGTTGCAAATGGCCGGGGGCACTACGTGCCGCCGGCACCGATGGTGGCGCCTTCGGTATATGCGTCCTCGTGGGGTACGGCTTTTAGAAACAACACTTGGTGTTGGTTTCGATGTGTAGCCCCCGGTACTTGGTACCGAGGGGTCTTCTGTAGGAACACTTGGTGTTCTCTTTTGTTGTAGTTGATGGAGGTGTCTACCCTCGGTACTTGATACCGAAGGGTCTTCAAATGAAACACTTGGTGTTTCCCAACAGATGTTTGGAAGTTGATAGGAGAGCATATCCCGGGAACTGGGTGCCGAGGGGTCTTCTGTAGGAACACTTGGTGTTCTTATCTTTTCTTTTTTTTTATGTTTGAAGGTGGAGATGTGTACCCTCGGCACTGGGTGCCGAAGGGTCTTCTGTAGGAACACTTGGTGTTCTTATCTTTGATGTTGAGGGCGGAGATGTGTACCCCCGGTACTTGGTATCGAAGGGTCTTGACTGAGAGCACATGGGGCCTGTAGTTGGTATGAGGGCTTGGCCGCTCATAAGTGTTTTGTTCTTGGTGTCTTGAATGTATCTTCATTCTTCGAAATTGGAGGCCTTGGGCCATAAGATAGTACATTCACTAGTTATGAGGGCTTGGCCGCTCTTATATTATTGATAAAATTTAACTAAGTGGTGTACATTCCAGTGCCTAGGGACTTCTTTCCCGTTGGGACGTTTGAGCTTGTAAGTTCCAGGTTTGATGATGGCTGCTATGATGTAGGGACCCTCGAATTTTGGTGCCATTTTGCCTCCCTCGGTCGGTTGGCTGGCTTCCCTCCTCCGGAGGACATAGTCCCCCACTTGGAATTCTCTGGTGCGAATTTTGGCGTCGATGTAGCTTTTGACTTGCCTTCGGTAATTTTCTGCCCGGATGAAGGCCTGCTCCCGGCGTTCTGAAATGAGGTGGAGGTCGAGGGCCATGTTGCTGTCGTTGACCTCAGGGTCATATTGGATCACCCTCCGGGTGGGAAGGGTGACTTCCGTAGGAGCTTTGGCTTCAAAACCGTAGCAGAGGGAGAAGGGTGTTTCACCTGTTGCTCGTCGAGGGGTGGTGCGGTAGGCCCAAAGGATGTTGTGGAGTTCTTCCACCCAGCCACCGCCCTCGGCCTCCCGCTTCTTTTTGAGGCCCTCGAGCAAGGTCCGGTTGGCATTCTCTACTTGCCCGTTGCCTTGAGGGTAGGCAACGGAGGAGAAGGTGTGTTTGATGCCCCATGCCTCCAGAAGGGCACAAAAGGGGGCTGCCTCAAATTGTGTTCCGTTGTCGGAGATGATCTGCTGGGGGACGCCAAACCTTGTGAGGATGTTCTTGAGGACGAAGTGATGGCACTTCGCCTCTGTGATGCTGGCGAGGGGCTCAGCCTCCACCCACTTGGTAAAGTAGTCGATGGCCACAATGATGTATCTGTTGTTGGAGGTACCCCTCGGCAGAGGGCCCACAAGGTCTATCCCCCATCGAGAAAAAGGGACGGATGTGCTGATGGGGGCATAGTTGACCGCTGGCCTGCCGGGGGCTTTCTGGAAATGTTGACATGCGGTGCACCTTCGGGCAAGGTCAGCACAATCTCTGGCCATGGTTGGCCAAAAATAGCCCTGGAGAATGAGCCTTCGGGACATGGAGAAGGGTCCCTGGTGAGCTGAGCAAGTGCCACTGTGCACCTCCTCCATTGCGACCTCGGCTTCATCTTGATGAAGGCACCGAAGTAGCGTGCCATTGTAAGATCGTTTGTAGAGCCTTCCATCTTCGATGGTGTAGCTAGGAGCCCTTAGCTTTGCCAGTTTAGCGCGGATCTCATTCTCGGGTAGCTGCCCTGTGGAGATGAAGGCGGTGATATCCGAGATCCAATCCTCTTGGCGTTGTTGTATGTTCATAACGGGGCTTGCATGGATACTTGGGAGGCTGAGTTCCTCAATTTTGGCAATTTTGGAGATGTGCTCGGGGGAGTCGGCCGAGAGCTTAGATAATATGTCGGCCTCGGAGTTCTGAGCCCTCGGTATTTGAGTGAGAGAGTGTGCCTCAAATACCTTAAGCAACTCCTTGGCCGCTTCTTTGTACTGTTTCATTCTTCCCTCCTTGGCCCCATATTCCTCGGAGATTTGGCCAACGACCAACTTGGAGTCGCATTTGATGTGGATCTGCCGAGCCCTCATGTTGGCAGGCAGCCGAAGGCCACATAGGAGGGCCTCATATTCGGCCTCGTTGTTGGAGACTTTGAAGGAGAAGCGGATTGCATAGTAGGCTCTGAAGCCCTCGGGAGTAATGAGGACTACCCCTCCCCCGCATGCTTTGGTCGCGGAGGAGCCGTCGGTGTAGAGGGTCCACCAGTCGTCCGAGGTAGCCGAGGGCTCCCCGTCCGTGGCTGCCCTTGCGGTACACTCCGTCACAAAGTCCGCCAGGGCTTGGCTCTTGATGGCAGGCCTCGGACGGATGTCAATGTTGTACTGGCTCAAGAAGATAGCCCATTTCACCATGCGGGAGGAGCTGGTGGGGCTCCTCATGAGGGCGCCGAGGGGTTGATGAGTGAGGACCTGAACTGGGTGAGCCTGAAAGTAGTGGCCCAACTTCTTGACGGTCCAAACGATGGCTAACACCGTTTTTTCCACAGGAGAGTACCTGAGCTCGGCCTCCCTTAGGGTTTTGCTTACATAGAAGATGGCATGTTGGATGTCGTCTTCCTCCCGGATGAGAACGGAGCTGATGGCCGCCGGGCTAACCCCAAGATAGAGATAGAGGGTCTCCCCTACCTTGGGCTTTGAGAGCACAAGGGGTGAAGATAGATACCGTTTTAGCTCGTCGAAAGCCCCTTGGCATTCTGGAGTCCATAGAAAGCTAGCCGTCTTCCTCATGATCTGGAAGAAGGGTAGAGACTTCTCCGCTGATTTAGATAGAAAGCGGTTGAGGGCTGCCAGGCGGCCCGTCAACCGTTGAACTTCCTTTACGTTGCGTGGGGGCTCCATGTTGATGATGGCCTGGATCTTCTCAGGATTGGCCTCAATACCCCTTCGGCTCACCATGTAGCCCAAGAATTTGCCCCCTTGGACGCCGAAGGTGCACTTCTTCGGGTTTAGCCGAAGGTTGAATTTTTGCATGATGGCGAAGATTTCCCGGAGGTCGTTGGCATGACTGGAAGATTGTTTGCTCTTGACGATCATGTCGTCAACATAGGCCTCCATGGTGCGCCCTAGGACGGCTTGAAAGACTCGGGCCACCATCCGGGTGTAGGTGGCCCCCGAGTTCTTTAGGCCGAAGGCCATTACTAGGTAGCAGAAGATGCCCTCGGGAGTCATGAAGGCAGTTTTTTCGGCGTCCTCCTCGTGCATGAAAATTTGGTGATACCCTCGGAAGGCATCGAGGAAGGACATGATCTCACACCCTGCGGTCTCATCCACCAGCTGATCAATATTAGGTAGAGGGAATGGATCCATAGGGCACGCCTTGTTGAGATCGGTGTAGTCCACACACATGCGGAAGGTAGGGGGCTTCTGTGCGAGGACTACGTTGGCCAGCCATGAGGGGTATTTCACCTGCTTGATGTGCTTAATTGAGAGGAGCATGGTGACCTCCTTCTTCACAAATTCCCTTCTCTCAGCCGAGAGGGGTCTTCTTCGTTGCTGCACTGCTTTTGCCGAGGGGTCCACCGAGAGGCGGTGGGTGATGACCCTTCGGCTGATTCCCGGCATGTCCTCCGGTCCCCATGCAAAGACAGTGGAGTAGGCGCGGAGGGCGTCGGTGATACCGGTCTTCAGATCTTCAGGGAGCTGGGCTCCAATCTTCACGACTCTCTCCGGCTGGGCCTGATCGAGCACAAAGTCTTCTACGTCCTCGGCTGGTTCAGCCCTCGGCCTTTTTTCTTCTTGGTCGATGGTTCCGGTGATGGTGTCAACACGGAATTCCGTCTTACTTACCTTCTTAGTGACTTGAATATAGCAGGCGCGGGCGATTTTCTGATTCCCCCGGGAGTAGCCAATGCCCCCCTCGGCGGGAAACTTGAGGCAGAGGTGCCTCATGGAGATGATGGCCTCGAGGTCCTCGAGGGATGGCCGGCCGAGGATGATGTTGTGGGCGCAGTCGATGTTGACGACGACGAACTCCACTTCGAGCTGGGCTCTATGGAGCCCGTCGCCGAAGATCACCGGGAGGGTTATTACCCCCTCGGAATCAATAGTATCGCCGGTGAAGCCGGCAAGAGGGGTCTTAATGGGCCGAAGGGACCCCCTCTCCAGATGCAGCTCTCTGAAGGTGTTGAGGTACATTACATTGACGGAGCTGCCCGTGTCAATGTAAGTTCGGTGAATGATGGTGTCGTTTATTTCAGTCCGAATCACCAAGGCATCCTTGTGAGGAGAAGAAGTAGGAGGGAGATCTGCGTTGGTGAAGGTGATGGGTTCCTCCCTCAGTCGCTTTACCGGGGGCATATGAGTGACCTCCCCCACGTAAAGCGATTGAGCCCACTTCTTCCGCTGGCTGGTGGAATCGCCCCCTGTATTGCCACCGGTGATCATGAGGATGTGGCGTTTTTTCTCCTGGTAGTGGGGGTACTCCTCCTCTTCCTCCTCCAAGTTTCCGATCTCCCTCTTCTTTCCGAGGGGGATGGTATTCGGGTTCACCCAAGCGTTCACCTTCGTGTGGTGCCCTCGGGGAGGTCCCTGACGAGAAGGCCCCTCCTGCCGAGGGCTCTGAACAAATTGGGACAGGTGCCCCGCTTGTATCAACCTCTCGATGGCCGTCTTTAGCTGATGGCAATCATCGGTTCTGTGCCCCTGGTGCCGATGGAAGCGACAGTATGGGAACTGAGGGTTGATAGCATGTACCTCCGGGGTTGCGCGGGAATCGCGCTCAACGAGGCCCCTCTCCTCGGCAAAATCAAGGATGATGCTGACGGGGTGCGTCAATGGTGTCCGAGGGCGGTCCAGGAGAATGGGCTGTGCCCAAGTCTTAGGGCTGCCCTTATAGCCTCCCCCGGGCTTGGCTTGGCCTTGCCGAGGGCGGTCATCAGAGGGTCCTGAAGCCTTGGGATGATTTGGAGGAGCCCCCGGCCCCCAGTTATTCTTGTTGTCAGCCCTCGGGGGTTGCTGATCCGGATGCTGGTGATATTTCTCCACCTCCTCGGCCTCAGCATATCGGTCCCCCCACTGCAAAGCCCTTATGTAGTCGCGGGGGGGTTCAATGATGAGGCTCCTTGAAAAGTTGCCGGTGCGGAGGACGGTCTGTAGGAGGGCCAGGAGGGTCCCGTCATCAGCCCCGTCGACTTTGTCGGCCTCCGTCCTCCAGCGCTCTAGGAAGTCCCGAAGGGTCTCATCCCTCTTCTGGCGTATGGTTAGGAGGTGGTAGAAGTGCTTCCTTGTGCGACGCCTCCCGGCAAATTGTGTCAAGAATCGCTGGGCGAGTTCTTGCCACGAATCAATGCAGCCCTCGGGCAACCGGTTGAACCATTCGTATGCCGGCCCCTCTAAGGTGGAGAGGAACCAATGACACAAATATTCGTCCGACGCCCCTACCATCATCATGCTGTTTTGATATTTGATGTAGTGTTCCTGGGGGTCCGTCTTCCCGTTATAGGGCTGTATGTGTTGCCCTCGGTATTTTTCCGGGATCCGGGCCGCCAGTACCCTTGGGGTAAATGGCGTCTGGGTTCGGAGCTGGATGACGAGTTCCCCGGAGCCCTCGGCCACCTTTTTCTGTAATTCCTCCATTTTGGCCATCATGGCCTCGTATTTGAGATCTGAATGAGGGGTGGAGGTGGTGGCGTGAGCTTTGTTGGCCTCCATTTCGTCAAGCCGGCGTTGGAGGGCCGCAATAATCTCGTCCCGGGGATCCTTCGGGAGGGTCTCCGCCCCCTGCGAACGAACCCGGGCCGAGTGGGCCTGGTTGATCTGGTGGCGAGCATCATCGGCATGAAGGGGTGCCTTGCCTTTGTCCCGAGGGGGACGCTCCTCGTCTGCCCTCGAGACAGACCCTCCGCTTTCCTGGGGCCTTTGGAGTGCTTTTCCTCCGAGGCGGTCTTGGACCCCTCGGCGGTCTGGCCCTCCTCCGAGCCGGTTGAGGGCGGAAGTGCGGGGCCTCTCTCTGTTGTTATTGTGGCGGTCCCGGGACTGAACTTCCTGGGAGGACGTATCTTGGGCCACTACCCCTTCGTCATTCCTAACCCGAGGGATGAGGTTTCCGAAGGGGTGTGGCAGGGGGGGAAGTATGATGTTCTCTCCAACTTGGGGTTGAGCCGGAGCCAGAGTGCCGAAGGCACCTGGGTTCTGAGTGAGCGTTTGGATGAAGGCGGAGAGCGCCGATTGAACATCGATGGTGAGGACCGGAGGGCTGACTTGGTCGTCGCTCCGGTTTTTCTTCTTGGCCTCGATGCTGAGGCGGGCATCGGGGGCATTCTGCTGGATCTGAAGGCGTAGGTCGACAGCCGCCTGTTCCAACCCAGCGATGACACCGCCCTCGGGAGCCCTGTGAGAGACTTCGGGGGCGTTGACGTCGCTGAGGGCCAGGTTCTTGTCTTCTACGTTTTTGGAGTTGGCACGTGTTGTTCTCACCATTTTGGTATAGGGCTAGTGTTTGGTGAAGGGGGAGGGTTTCTTACTCGATTTGTTCGACCTCTCAACGAGAGCACCAAATGATGGATAGTCTACCCGGGGGGTATATATCCGAGGGGTTATTGCTGAGAATAACTTAGAGAGAAGTCAGAGCACAAATAAGTAAGAGAGAGAGTGTATTCAGTATCGATGCCGTGGTTACAAATGGGGAAATGGGGTGCTATTTATAGTAGCAATAAATGCCGGGCAGGGACACGTGTCAAGCGCCTATTGGCCGAGGGGTCACCTCAACTGGTTGGCGTTGGCAGCCGCATGTGGCCGCATTTAATGCGGATGTTGGATGGGACGTCTGTACAGGGTACGGCGATCTGTACGCATGTGAGGCGGATATCATGTCGGGAGAGGTGCCTTCGGCTATAGAGTAGCAGCCGAGGGCTCCTCAAACCGATGGCACCCTGGTGCCGAGGGCTCCTGGTGCCGAGGGCTTCTGTTTTTCCCGTTTTCTCCCAGTTTCTTAGTTTGTTTGAGAAACCCGTTCTGTGAGAGTTTAGAGCCTTCGGCCAGGGGGCCGAAGGCACCCCTGGCACGTGGTGCAGGCTGCTTGGTACTCTGGGCGCTGTGATTTGGGCCTCTTGGGCCTTCTGGGCTTGTTGGGCCTTTACTGGAGTAGCAGGAGTCTGTGGGCCGGGGGTTCCCGGGCCATATACTCCATCACCAACTAACCGGCAAAATCCCGACTTCCTTTGCCAACTTGAGGAAATTGGAAATTCTGTTTCTAAGGGAAAACCATCTTTCTGGTCGCATTCCGCCTGATGTCTTTAGCGCACTACAAAAACTAACTGTGCTTCTGTTGGATACCAACGATTTCAGTGGCACTTTACCTAACACCATATGCAAAGGTGGGAGAATTAAGTTTCTAAGTTTGGGTAACAACCATCTCTTTGGGCCTATTCCGGCCATCCTGAGAAACTGCTCACGCTTAATCCGGTTCCGTTTGGATAACAATCAGCTCACCGGAAATCTCTCTCAATCTTTTGGAATATTCCCCAGCTTGAGGTATTTGAACCTAAGCAGAAACCAACTTGGCGGTGAGCTCCCTAAAAAACACATGCTAAAATCTCTTAAATCATTAAATGATTTTGATTTGTCATATAATAATTTCACTGGAAGAGTACCCTCATGTCTTGGAAGCTTACCGAACTTGACCTCCTTGAACTTGAGTCACAACTCTCTTAATGGAAAAATCCCATCAACTCACTTGTTCACATGTGAGATTCCTAAGACGGCAACTTTCAAGAATGCCATGCTCAAGGGAAATAATAAGTGTTTGTGTGGTGATAATAGGGACATAAATCCATGCATGGCTAAGAATGGAAAGGGATGCAAGCGCTGTTAGAATTGAAAAGTCGGTTAACGATGGACACTATATTGCTTCATATTATATTTTGCTTAATTATGTCAAAGTACTGATCTTATAAAAAAAAACTGATCTTATGTGTTAACTTTTTATATATGTGTGCACAATAATATTTGCAATACTTTAGCAGGTATGCATACCTTCTTATCTTTCTTTTTGAGTAGTAAAATTGGCATATACAAATATGGCTTCCTCACTGATTTTTTTTATTCTTGACAATATAATCATCACCATCATTTACCCCAGTGCCGCAAAGGCTCCCACCTACGGTGGGGTAGGGGGGTCAAATGTACGTAGTCTTACCCATGTACTAAAGCACATAGAGACTGTTTCCGAATGATCCATAGTTAAAATCATGTCCAAAATTGCATGGACTGACTACTGTTTCATAACAAAGAAGCGCAGACAGTTTAGTGAGCAATTTCTCAAGTCAAAAAAATAGTGAATCTTTGGCTCCATTACAAATGATGGATTAAAGCAATGCTACGAGGTTGGATGTTGTTGTTGTTGTTGTATTCTTGACAATATAATAAAGAGATTTTCACATTTGAGTTTAGAGGCTACACAAACATGATTTAATCTCACTAAACATGATAAAATGTATAGAATCAAACAATAAGAACACTAACCGTTTGAGCAGAACCGAACATTGATGGTGTCGTAGAAGATGATGAAGCCACGACGTTTAGATTCTCTAAGGATACAAAACGGATTTGATGGATTGAACGGTTCTCCCTTGGGTGTCTTATTATAGGTATTCTTGAGACCCTTAGGAATGAACATGTTCGTTCGTTTTTTGTAAGAATTAAATGGGCGGATGCCTTTTATATTTTGTATCAAAGAGAAACTCATTTGGTCCCTTATGTATTATTTAATGTTAAAACATATTCATCATATGTTAATTATACATAAATACAAGGACCAAATCTGTCATATGGCAAACTTAATGGTAAGACATAAATGACCCCAATATATATTATATTATATAAATGGTCCAAGGGCATTTAAATGGAATATTTCCAACATTCTCCCACTTGACCTTGAGATCATTTATACATAAGCTAAAGTAAGTGTTGGCCAAGAAAGATTCATCTTACTCCATAATAATATCAAAGCAAACAAATACAGTCTAACGGGTCAATATAACTCGGGACCCCCATTAATCATACTTTGACACTTCTTAAAGAGTATGAGAATTAATATAAGCCAAATGACATTAAACTTAGGGTATTATATTTTTAAATTAAATAACTTTGTGTGCACAATAAAGAATAGACAAAACATACTTAAGGATGGATTCTAAATCAAATACTTGAAATTAATACACATGATAATTAATCAGGCACTGCCCTATAATTTCCTAAACGGGATCTTTGATCAAGCCCATATTAGTGACATGTCTTTGAAAAATAGTGGGCGAAAATCCTTTAGTGAGAGGATCTGCTAGCATATCATTTGTGCTGATGTGTAAAATACAAATTTCATTTTCCTCCACTCTTTCTCGAACGAACAAATATTTTGTATCAAGGAACAATCCCGCTCCACTCGAACTGTTATTGTTTGAGAAGCTCACGGCCGCGGAATTGTCACAATAAATCCTTAGTGGTCTTGAGACGGAATTCACTACTTTGAATCCTTTGATAAGATTCCTTAACAACATTCCATGACATGTTGCGTTGTACACCGCAACTTATTCGACCATCATTGTGTAAGTAGTCGTAAGTCTTTGTTTTTGGCTTTTCCAAGATATTGGCCCACCTGACAACAAGAAAATGTATCCTGAAGTGGACTTCCTATCATCTTTGCACTTAGCAAAGTCAGAATCGGAATATCCCACCACTTCTAAATAATTTGGCCTCTGATATGTAAGTTTGTACTCCTTGGTCCCTTGAAGATACTGCAAAACTTTCTTAGCGGCTTTCCAATGATCTAATCCTGGGTTAGATTGATATCTTCCCAACATACCAGATACATATGCAATATCCGGACGAGTACAAAGTTGAGCATACATCAGGCTTCCAACTACGGAAACATAAGGAATGAGTTTCATTTGGTCTTTCTCAACCTCGGTTTTTGGGCATTGGAATGACCCAAAATGTCTCCCTCCCTTAACTACTGTAGCAACTGATGGAGAGCATTGTTGCATGTTGAAAAGTTTTAAAATGAGCTCAATGTATGCCTTTTGGGACAAGCCTAACATCCCCTTGACTCTATCTCAGTGAATTTCAATGCCTATAACATAAGAAGCTTCACCTAGATCTTTCATGTCAAAATGGCCAAATAATAAGCATTTTTTTCATGCAATAAATCCAAGTCACTACTTGCTAATAAGATGTCATACACATATAACACAAGTATGATGATCGGAAACCTAAAAACACTCCTGGAGCTTAGCTTGTTTGGGAATAAATTGATTGGCCAAATCCCACCTTCCCTAGGTCAACTCGAGAATCTCTCTCTCTCCTTCACCTCTATGAGAACAGACTGAGCGGAAAAATACCACCAGAGTTGGGAAACCTAAAAAATATCAAGGATCTTGAAGTGAACGAGAACCAACTAACCAACAAAATCCCGGTTTCCTTTGCCAACTTGAGGAAATTGGAAATTCTGTTTCTAAGGGAAAACCATCTTTCTGGTCCCATTCCGCCTGATGTCTTTAGAGCACTGCAAAAACTAATTGTGCTTCAGTCGGATACCAACCATTTCAGTGGCACTTAACCTAACACCATATGCAAAGGTGGGAGAATTGAGTTTCTAAGTCTGGGTAACAACCATCTCTTCGGGCCCATATTGGCCATCCTGAGAAAATGCTCACGCTTAATCCGGTTCTGTTTGGATAACAATCAGATCACCGTAAATCTCTCTCAATCTCTTGGAATCTTCCTCAACTTAAGGTATTTGAACCTAAGCAGAAACCGACTTAGCGTTGAGCTCCCTCAAAAACACATGCTGAAATTTCTTAAATCTTTAAATGATTTTGATTTGTCATATAATAATTTCACTGGAAGAGTACTCTCATCTCTTGGAAGCTTACCGAACTTGACCTCCTTGAACTTGAGTCACAACTCTCTTAATGGAAAAATCCCATCTTCCTTCAGAAAGATTTCAAATTGGGTTGAGGTTGACTTGTCCTACAATAACCTCACAAGTGAGATTCCTAAGACGGCAACTTTCAAGAATGACATGCTCAAGGGAAATAATAAGTGTTTGTGTGGTGATAATAGGGACATAAATTCGTGCATGGCTAAGAATGGAAAGGGATGCGAGCGTTGTTAGAATTAAAAGCCGGTTAACTTTTTATATATGCGTGCACAATAATATTTGCAATACTTTAGCAGGTATGCATACCTTCTTATCTTTCTTTTTGAGTAGTAATAATATGGCTTCCTCACTATTTTTTTTATTCTTGACAATATAATCATCATCATCATTTACCCCAGTGTCGTAAAGGCTCCCACCTACGGTGGGGTAGGAGGGTCGGATGTACGTAGTCTTACCAATGTACTAAAGCACATAGAGACTGTTTCCGAATGACCCATAGTGAAAATTGCGTCCAAAATTACATGGACTGACTACGGATTCATAACAAACAAGCGCAAACATTTTAGTGAGCCATTTTGCTTTATTCCATGATATTCTCAAGCCAAATAAATAGTGAATCTTTGGCTCCATTGCAAATGATAAATAAAGCAATGCTACGAGGTTGGATGATGATGTTGTTGTTGTATTCTTGACAATATAATAAAGAGATTTTCACATTTGAGCTTAGAGGTTACACATTTGAAGAGATGTCAAAGTGATGCATTCAATTCCTATTGGATCAGCCCAAGAAAGACTTCAATTCATGTTTGAAATACGTGAATATATGACGGATGATGATGTCTTATACTTACGTACTACATTATTAATAATAGAGTATGCTAATAAATACTCCGTATTAGAGTATGCATACATGTACGTAGTGCATTCATTGTCATTAACAGATAAATAAGCAGATTGTATATAAAATTACATGTTAATTATTATACATATATATGTATGAGGCTAATTTTCTGAAGATGATGATGTGGTAGCGTTTGCTGAATATGATAAATCACGTACGTACACATCATCACAATATGTTGAAGTGGAGGTCCCACTTAATAAAAGAGCAACATTTTTCATCCTATTAAAACTCTATTCATGTTTTATTCCTATTTTAACCAAGATGATGACTACTTGGAAATAAAACACATTTTCTCACATAGAAGTATGACACGTTCACAGATTCAGTACTCATATGGAAGTTTTTAACTTGATTTATTATCTTAATAGGCCTCAATAAAACCTTTTTAGGAACAAAACATATTTAATCCTTTTTTAGTGTTCATGATTTACTCCTATTTTGCCCAATTTTCTTTAAATTAATTCGTCTAGCATGTCTCAACCTGTCTAATCGAGGACACTTATACTTTAGGACTATGATGAACGTAGCATAAGGTGTGCAAAAGTGCTACCACACAATAGAAACCTCTTATGCAAATGATATACTCCCTCCGTTCCTAAATAAATTTCCATCTTTCCTTTTTCGTCCGTTCCAATTAAAACTTCCACTTTCTCTTTTTGTTAAAGAATTTGTGGTTCACAACATTTCTTACACATTTCTCTCTCTTCTGCACAACTCTCCACCACACAATATCCACTATCTTAAACTTTGTGCCAAACCCATTTGGAAGTTAAAATGGGAACGGAGGTAGTACTTTGTATAATTCATAATTAAATTAGAGGATCAGGATGTATTGAAAAAGGCATAATATAATTGTTCAATTCTCCCTTTTAACTGTTAAAAAGTATCAAAAGTATGAAAAATAGAAAATAGAAAATAAAACATATATACAAATATAAAATTGAAGTTGAAAATATAAAATACAAAAATGAGATATCTGTATTATGTAGTAAATTAAAAATAAAAAATAATATGTAAAACAAAAGTGATTCTTTAACTTTAATTGCAAATCTTGTAATTTTATTTTATATAAGAAATGTGACAGCTATGTACATACGTACAAACACACATATATGTGTGCGTGCACGTCCATACTCACACACACACATTACGTTACTCTCTCTGTCTCATTTTATCAGTCTTATTTTTTCTTTTAGCTTGTCACAAAATTTTCTCTACATGTTTTAAAAATTTGAAAATCTAAATTTTATTACGAGTTTTTTTATCCGTTATTAAAGTAAATTAAGTTGAGTTTGTATTCATAGGTTAAAGAGATCCCAAGCAATATCACATAGGTACATCTACTCATGAATGCTAATTTTTAAATTCTCAAATCAGATACGTAGTATATAACTTTTGGCCTAAGTTGTGCATTTTATCTTTGACATGCTCTATTTTCATACAAAATGTATTTCATACGTAATATATAACTTTCCGTTTTTAATTAGCTTGGTGTTGATTTCCTGTTCTTTAATGATTTTTTATCTTGATGTAATTGGTTGGGTTCTCGAGGTGTTGGTCTAGTCCCACTTTCTGTATGTATTTTTATTATTCATCTATATAATTTGGCAAATGTTCTCCGGCATTTGGTCCACTGATTTTGGTGGACCACTATCGGGATAAAAAAACACGCATAACATCACCCACACATTATAGAAGAAGTTATGTTTATAAGCTACAAGTTACACTTATATAAATTTAAAAAAAAATTGGGAGTGTGTCTACAATTTTATGGCTAAAGGGTCAAACATGTCTCTCTACCCGTCCAAAATGCCCAACTTTCCATTTAAATTAAAAATAACTTTAATTGGCACATCAAACTCGAAAAGAGATCACTTTTGCATGTAACAATCTAATCGATGTAAATTATATTGTACACTCGGATGTACGATGCTCACCGCACATCCGGGTATTTTTGTATTTCTTATTTGTATGGATGTGATTCCTCCGTCCCTATTCTTCCGTGCGTGAGTGGACTACGTGCAAATGCTCTCTTTACCCAGCCGCAGCTTTGTCGGCCTCCTTTTTAAGTAGATCTTTAATTTACGTGCATATGCTCTCTTTACGCGCATATGGCTGTACTATTTGGTTTTTTGTTTTTACGTCTCTTTTTTTTTAATTTCTTTTTCCTTTTTCTTAACCACCTTATCCATTGATTTTAATTTATGATGAACATTTAAGGTATTAATGTTTTATTTTTCTATTTTTAATTTTAAGATAGATGGATATTTATTAGTTTATTAAATATTATGTGCTAATTACTAACATGAGTTTGTGTTATACTAAAATGAGTATATTGTAAAATATAAATGCATGGGTAAACGTTATAAATAGAACTCGATTATATTTAATTTTTAATTCCATAACGAAAGACTATAAATTATTTTTCATACAAACTTATTATAATTGTCATTACTATAATCACTACAAAAAATCGCTTGTAGTCACGGACCGTAGTCACGGTTCTAGTCACGGTTTAGTCACAGATTGTTTAAAAAAAATAGTCACGGATATGTCCGTGACTACGTCCGTGACTAGGGTTAGTCACGGATGTAATCCGTGACTAGGGTTAGTCACGGATGTAATCCGTGACTAACCTGTTCCGGCCAACCCAATTTTGCCTCTGGCGGGTTTTTTTTTAAATGTGAAATTAGTCACGGACGATTCCGTGACTAGTTCCGTGACTATAATTGTCATTATAATATATGTGCACAAATGAACATTTAATCACATTAGAGAATTCAAACGAGCTTTTGATTTTTTCGATTCTCATTTTGTAAGTTACGTACGTTAATCTGATACTGATTTTTTGCTCATTTTAAAATGCCATTATAATTTATATTTCAAAAGTATCATATTAGATTCACATGGGAGCATAAACCGTGATACTATATTGCATGTTTCTGATACTCAATAGAAGAAGTTTGATGTTCAATGAAAATGTCATTATGCTCAACTATTAAAGCTTATAATTTTCATATCATGTCATTGCTCATTTGGTAAGTTATATATGTTCATTTTGTACTGATTTTATGCTCATTTTGAAATGTTACATTAATGCATATTTCAAAAGTATCATATTACATAAGATTTACGTAAGGGTTAATTATAGATACTAGAGAACAGACCATGCTACTCAATTGCATGTTTTTAATAATCAATAGAAGGGATTTAATGCTTAGTGTAAATGTTTTGATGCTCAACTAAAAAAGTTATGATTTTCATATCAATGCTCATTTTGTATGTTACGTATGCTCAATTGATGCTCATTTATGCTCATTTTTAAAATGTCATATTAATGCATATTTCAAAAGTAACATCTTTTATTAGATTCACATATTGAAGTTCACAGGAGTTGATTATAGATAGAATTTAATAAGACTTTATAAAAGAAAAAATATGAAAAAGAAAGTGATTTAGAATATATGAAGTATAGATCACGATGCTCATTGTTAGGCTTCTAATGATCAATAAAATATGTTTGATGCTCACTAAAAGTGCATTGATGCTCATTTAGCTGAAGACGCGAATTTCATTTAAATTACCAAAATGACACTGTCTGTATGGTATAGGCACTTCCGATCGATCACCACCATGTCACCCCGATAAGGTTCCAAGTGCAGATATGACGTGACAATTTAAAAGAGTTAAATAATCCCACAAACCCGATCGAATTGTTCAATTCTCCCTCTCAACCATTAAAAGGTATCAAAAGTACGAAAAACTACTACGTAGAAAACAAAAATAGAAAAATACAAAATGTAAAATAAAATAAAAGTTGAAAATATAAAATGTAAATATGAAATATTTATATTATGTAGTAAATTCAAAATAAAAAATAAAATGTAAAAAAGAAAAGGATTCTTTAATTTTATTTCCTAACTTGTAATTATATTTTATATAAAAAAATGTGACAATTAGTACATACGTAAATACACACATATGTGTGTGCGCCTCCACACACACATTACGTTACTCTCTTTGTCTCATTTTATGAGTCTTATTTTTCATTTTGAATTGTCACAAAATAAGTGTCAATTTCATTTTTTGGAAAGAAATATGTGGTCAACAACATTTCACTTTGTTGTATACAAGTCTCAACAACACCTTTAACTTTTTCAACCACTCTTTAAATGGAACGGAGGTAGTAACTTACTGTATCAATAATTATTTTATTGATTGTACAAATAACTTATTTTGGTTATATCTGTCACACAAACCATATTGTTAGATATAGTTTTGTGGTGTTAAATCATGTTTTATTATTGTGTATTTGTGTTGTATTTAGTCTAATTAATAGATAATGGGCCACATTATGATTAAGGCTCATATGTCTCGTAGATGCCTATTTTGTAATGGGCCTATTTCTCATATCTATAAATTCTGGAGGAATAGGCAGGAACCCTTAAGTAAAGAGAGGCATCCATGGTATACCATAGAACTTCTGCGCTGCTCTTTCTCTCTCTAGGGAGAGATCAACAACCGTTTCTTACCGACTATGTAGTTCGAAATCCTTTTTGGTAATGAATCGGTGTTCTAATCATCTTTATTCTATCCTATGATTGTTGAAATAAGTTTTACACTTAATTTTGAAGAAATTTTGTGAGGATGTTCTTCATGAAGTTGAGATTATGCTCACAAAATTTCATCTTATAATTCAATAGGAAAGTCAGTTAAATAAATTATTAAATAACATTGGGCCTACACTTCATATACAAAGGGCATTATTTTTCAATAATTTATTTAATTGAATCTTTGATTGACAGGGACCTCTAAATTCATTATATGACCCTGATAAGCTACTATTGTTGGAGAAGCACTTTTAGGGAGTGTTTGCAAATGCTTTTGCTTAAAAAAAACATTTTTTGAAGTGATTTTGGAAAATGTGATTAGTAGTAAAACTTGATAGTGTTTGAGAAAAAAATGATTTTGAAAAGTAAAAATTGGTAGTGTTTAGTAAAATAAGTGTGTTTTGTTTAGTTGAAAAAGTTAAAAGCATTTTTCACCCAAAAGTCGAGAAACGCTTTTTGAGTAGAAGTTGTTACTTGAAAACATTAGTTTTAACTTTTTAAACCAAAAACCGAGAAGCGGTTTTTTAAACTATTGCAAACACTAACATTAAAGAGTTCAAACGAAGATGATGTTTTGAGAGATGTGTACACTTGCCAACTTCCAAAAGGGTAAAAGAGACACTATTGAAATAAACTTTAGAAATTGTGTTTTGGCTGTTATATATAGTAAAAAGAAACACATTGTCCAGCTAAACACTATTGAAATAAGCATGTGATCAAATGGGCACGGCACAATGATCTGTCTACTGGAAATATGTAACACTACAAGGCAATATGCAAGATAACAAGTGGTCATCAAAACAAAACAAATGGGCATTGTAGAAATACAATCAGATTTATAACCTAAAAAAACATTTGAGATGTACAGTATATTTACACCTTCACAAGTTCACAACTGCTATTCTCAAAAAAAAAGTTCACAACTGCTTCTGGAGAAACACACAAAGGGAAAGCGTCCAAACTCCAAATCAGTGTCATAGCACTAAATGATGATGAAAATAGCTCTGTAAGAGCAGAGGATTGTTTTGGAATCAGCTTCTAAGCTCCATCAGTTGGTGAAGAAGACTGTTTAGACTCATGGCCTTCCCCAATGTCCACATCCTTATTATTAGCTGTCGCAATTAAAGATGACGATGAAGACTCACAACCTCCATCTCTCTTCTTCTCAGCACAGCTCTCTTCATCGGACATGCCAAGATGTAACTATTGAAGCAAGGTTTGAGTGAGAAGAACAAGGATTGTTGTCAACTGCTGAATAAGTGGGTTAAAGCAGGCACATCATGTCAAACTAAGACCCCATTTGGCAGCCATTTCCAGCTTATACTGTGTATCAACTCATGAAGAATAATAAGGGCTTGTTCGTTAAGGGCTATAAAGATGATTTTCATCAAGTAAAAGCATTTAGTAGAATCAACTTCATCCAAACAAAACAAGTAAAAGTATACAGTATACTTATTATGATTAGTGACTAACTTGTGATATTATGAGCAAACATTTAAGGTCCCATTTAGTAAGGTATTGTGAGTGTTGAACAATAGGTAGGTCTGAAAATGTATATAAATTCCATACCTCTTTGAAAGTTAGAAGGCAGAAATTTGAAATGATATTACTTGCAAACCAGCATATATTCTTGTTTACTTACAAAGCTCAAACTTCAGGTAATTCTTGTTTCTATCATTATGTTCTCCTCTTCTGAATGGGAAATTATTTTTATACTCCGTATTACTTAAATTTGAGGGAATCTAATTCAAACATGAATTATGAAAAACATTTACTTTCTCATTCAATAATTTAACGTATACTTTGAATCTGGTCGTGCATTTCTTTTTTATCTGACTTGTTCATGTTACAAACTTGTTATCCTCCACTAACTACTCCCTCCGTTTCTGAAACAAGTTCCACCTTACCTTTTCGGGTAGTTCCAAAATAAAGTTCCACTTTATATATTTGATAACTTTTTCCAATCCATTTACTATTTTACCCCATATCCCTTTTCTATATTTTCCCCATTTACTACTCCATGTTTTTTATCCCCCTACGCACCTCACATCAATCTCTCCTTTGTCAGCGTCTCTCCCCCCCCCCCCCTTCTGCAACCCTTCATTCCCCCACCTCCACCCTCCTCCGTCGCCACCGTTCGTAAACCCCTTCCGTCGTTACCCCCTGCAGCTCCCCCTACGCTACCCCTCAAAACTCCTTCCATCGCAACCCCTCTCTGAAACCCTTCTTCTCTGAAACCCATCTATCGCTACATTGAAACCCACCGGCCTCTACCACTTCCACGGTGCATGGATCCATCTCATCCGAAATCGTCTCCACCTTTACATGGACTTGACGAACCCTCATCTCCAAAGCCAGATCCGCAAGTTTCATCCCCTATTTCAGAATCTCATAGGCCATTTCCTCTTAAACTTTGTGTTGTGCGGTTCAGAAGTCAGGATTCGTCTGAATCTGATCCCGACTGGTGGATCCGGAAGAAATATGGTTCAAATCTTGTTTCTGATACCTACAATGGATTACAAGGTTTCGAGGATTCCGAAGGAGAAGAAGTCAATTCGGGAGTGGTGATGGATGGACTGTCGGACAAGGAAGAGGAAGGCAGCGTGGGGCTGCATGCAGAGGATGGCAGTGACGGCGGGGAAGAAGAGGAAGGCAGGAAGGGGATAGATTCAGATGACAAGAATGAAGGAAAAGGGTAGTACTCATCTTAAACCCTTTTTCATTTTATTGCACTGATTTTATGTGATGTATGTGTTGCATATGTGTTGTTGCCCGTATATGTGTGATGTCAGTGTATATGTGTTGTAATGTGAAATGTGATGCCTATGCATATGTGTAGTAACCTGAAATGTGTGGTGATGATATGGTGAACCCCATTTCAAACTGATGATGATAGGGGCCTTATTGTGTTGCTTTATGGTAGACATGAGATTGTTTAACAGTGTGTGTATATTCCAATCTTGCATTTGACTTGCATACATTACCAAAAATCACCATTTTCTTACATTTGGGTAAAAATTAAATTGGTGTACACTATGTTGGTCAATACATATTGCATTGCATTGTCTGCCAACTACTATGTGCTTACAAAAATGTGCACTACTAAAGTACTACCAAAAATATATGCACTATCACAAAAACTTAACTGAATTCAATGCAATCTGATAGTTCAAGTGTGAAGGTGTGGTACATCTTCAAACATGAACTCATGCCTTTCCATTGCTGCCTATCATGTGGTAGTTGCGACATGTGCCATTGCTATCTCATATAGTTCTTGAGAGATTTGCACATTGTTTGGTAGCTGCCCCTGCCTGTGTAATCTGTCCTTACCCATGTGCTTCAATTTGAAATTGTTTCCACCATTCTGTGTAATCACATGTTCCATTACACATTGATAGCTTAAGAATACCTTGTTGAGTGTTGTTGGTGTCAGCTCATTAAATGATGTGATAGTTTTGAGAGCTTTCTGATATTTAATGGCATCTATTGCCCTGAAAAACCCCAAGTCCAAGACATTAAGGTCTGCACTATTAGGTGGTTGACATGTCAATTGGATATTCCATCCATCCTCAGTCCCTTCTCTCACAAAATCAGGATCATTAATGTCAATATGAGGCCTTGCATTGTCCTGTTGAATGATAACTCTCCTGTTGTCTGCATCTGGCCATGTCTGTTTTATTGCTGGCAATGGTTCATTCAGTATCATCTCTTTGATGACTAAACGTGTAATGTTTACTGATGCCTTTGTCTCTAGTGTTTCTGTTGGTCTATTTTTACTGCTTCTTTTGGTTGTGTCTTCATAAGTGAAAGGAAAGATCCCCACTTTCTCATCCCACAATACTTTCTCATTGTCCCTCAGTCTTGGTCTCCCCACAGCTGCTAAGAACATGATTTTTGGTGTGGATTTTTTTGACTGAGCAGTCCCGTAGGGGTCCTCTTCACTGGGAGTGGTGTAGAAAGTGGTGGTTTCTTTGGACAAATAAAACCACTTCTCATCTATGTGTATGGTATCATAGAAGTCATGAAATGTACGGGTAGAGGGCAGTGAGACAGGAGTAATGTGTTTCAAGCAAAAGTGTAACCTCTTTGGCTTTCCCAAATCACTTAATAGGGGTCTGATTGCATTGGAGTGCCTTTTGAGTTATTTCCTTTTAACCCACCTATGTAATGTGGTCTGTGACCCACCCATGGCAAAGGCCAAAGCCCTCATGTTTTTCCTTTGGTGATATGGAATGTCTGCCACTTTTTGCAAGTCAAGTGTATATGGTTTTCTCCCCACATGTCTCTTCTCTTGCTCTGCACATTAATTGCTAGGTTTAACTGCAATTCTTGTTTTGATTTGCGCCACAGTTTTTGGATCGTCTTTGTTGATACATTGAATTCCAAAGCTATTTTCTTGATAAGGCCCCTCTGAAGTTTAAGACCCTGTGAATTGCTTAACATAATTTGCACAATTCTTTTTCTTTAGTCATCAGTAAGTTTGGGACATTTTCTGTGCATACCTTGTTGTTGAGATGATTCCCCTCCCTATTGTATTTCTATGGCTGCAGGTAAAATGAGAAGAGGATTAGCTTCAGTTGGAGGTGGCAGGTTAACATCAAAGCTGCCATTTTCTTCTGCACCAAGTTGGTCGTGTGAGCTGTCCATGTTGTTGGAGGGGTAGATGGAACTCATAAAAGCTGAAGAAGAAGCTTTTATGATGTCTATTTATAGAAAGTGTGTGTGAACTTTGCAATTGGGAGGGAAAATTAAAATTTGGAAGGAAAATTTTGATTGTATGGCCGAAATACATGTAGGGTGTTTAAAAGTGGGATAGACTTGTAATGATTCCTTTTTTGGAATAGATGTGTTTTACCCCCTTCCACTACTCATTCCCCCTTTTTCTTCCTTCATATGGTCGTGTATCTCATTAAGGGCAAAAGTGGAAAGTAAACCAATAATTTACTTTTTCCTTACATCCAAAGAAGTCAAATGTGGAACTTCTTCAAGAATTAAACAAAGTTGGTCAACCTTGAAGGACTGTAAGGTAAATCAAAGCACACTTCACTTATCTTCACCACAACTGATGTGCATTAAACAAAATAAAAGATGTCTCATATATTTTGGTATGGATGGATTAGTTAGTAAAAGTAATGAAGTAATAAAATTCAGATAGGCAACTAATAACAAAGATTATGGCAGTGGAATCATTTTCATGTTCATGATTTTTACATTTTTTAAAACCAGAAACAAGAGTAAGCTTAGTCTATCCACCAACAGCGAAAGCAATTGGAGTTTGCACTTTTTAAAGAGAGGATCTTCAGCAACTACATTCTCCATAGCTATGCCCTATACTCCTATAGTATTCAACATTATCCTCATCAATGGCACTTGCAAAAGGATTGAAACCAAACAAAATCCTTTATACAAAGAGAAAATGCAAATCCATTGGAATTGTGTGATTTACCCATCTCTTCTTGTAAATCACCAAATCGTGGAAGGAATAAATTATCTTTTCTCAAAACAGAAAAATCATCAAGAAACGAACAAGATTCCGTGTCGATACAATCCCAGAGCCAAAGAATTAAAAACGGCCCAAACAAACACAACCCACCAAGCCATGAACAAAACCAATTCTTTATCCAGCCAAGCGCAAGGCAAGAAGCTACAACCCCACGGGGAACTCTTGACCAACTCATCACGGCCAATTACAGACAAGCCATTGAAGAGAAGCACCATAGCTGCAGGAACAAAATACTGCAAAGCCACAAGACATAGATAATGGTTATGAAGGAAAACCTTTGCCCTACTATACTCCAGTTCGGGCACTTTGCTACAATGCAATCTTTGGTACCAACATAACACTGCTTCGTTCAAATACATTTGCACGGTTGACCGAAGAGTCAAAACCTGAAGTACACCCGAAGTTAATAAACACCCATGTCTAAATCTCTCAAAGTCTGATCTACACATTCCCACAAAATTCTTGTCGACTAGTATTTCAGAGAAAGGAGTAATCCAAAGCAATGAAGTAAAAACATTCCAGATATAGTTAATGTAAAGAAGCATTCTTGGAAACCATCCACAAGAAATTATTGATAAATTAGACCGAATCTGATCCGTTCCGAGCCAAAATGACCGGGCTGTCCTCAATGCTGGTGTACAAAGGAGGCCCGCAATGCAGCCCATGAAAACAGAAGTTATAAACTTCCCAAAACCACCCAATGACCCGCAACTGAAATCAAGAATCCATTTCGGGACAACCCCAGATACTATGATTAGTCCCAAGACAAACCCTAAAATCCCAACAAGAAAACTAAATTTCTTCTCTATACTCTTAGAAGCCGACCTCTCAAAAGCAGTCCTAGCTAATGAGATAAACATCCTACATAACGCAAAACATCCTAATAAAATAGGAACAATAGATCCATTCCCGAACAACCCGGCATCTTCGGATTTCCCCAAGAACAGGTCAAGCAAGAAGCAAGAAAGAGCTAAGACAGTGGAACTGAAAGCACTTTTGAACTCACTGAAATAAATTCTCGTTTGGAGGTGAGAGCCGATGAGCTTTAGCCTAAAGATCTGAGCTTTATTTTCATCGAATTCAAATTTATCCTTGGAGGGCTTTTTTCTAGGTCTGAGTTCAGAATCAACACTACCTGGGCGTCGAATCGCAGCCCTGACACCATTTGATGAAGGAGTAGGGTTGACATCGTCTGGGTGGACATAGGTGAAGAGGCCATGGAGAAACAAATCCGAGATATCGAAGAAGTAGAGGAAGAAAGTGAGTGAAAGAGCGAGCGCCGCTTGGAGAATGGAGTTTCTGTATGAGAATGCAAGTGCAGGTAAAGAAGAGAGCATTATTTTATCAGATTCAGCGAAGGACTTTGCTGTTGAGGATGGTTATGCAGCGAAGGGACGAAATAGGGGAGAGGAGACCCAAGCTTCATCTTCATGAGTCATGATCACTTTCTAATGATTTTAATCCAATGGGTCAAATTGGACTTCCTAGGGAACCCAACATCCTCTTAAGGGGTTGAGTCGAATTATATCCTTACAAATAGTGGCCCAACCCAATGTTCCAATAAGGGATACCGGCATCTCTCACTTGGTTTAGCAGAAAAGAAGATCTAGGTTTTAATCTCTATCATTCATTTGGTGGTGAAGTTTGTGGCTAGAAATTTGAGCGGAGAATTCCTCTTTTGCATTTGGCCGAGGCTCCACTTGGCTAGATTAAAGAAAATTGTCAGATTTCATTTTTGATCTAGCAACTTGATCGATCATAAGGTGAGCTTCCATAGTGGGGACTGGGGGTCAACCCCCATTACTTTTGTTTTGTGATCTAAGTTGACCCTCCATTGTGGGTGCTCTAAGACACATTGTCTTGCCTTTATGGGAGAGGACCTCAATCCCCCAATAGGGTCTTTTCAAATGGTTATGAAACCTTTTTTTAGCGTGTGTAAGTTTTGATTTCTTTAGAGTTTTCTAAACAGAAATTAACAGTATGTTTCCAAGAACAAATCTAACAATTAATCTGACCAAAAATTGTGATTTTGATCAGATTAATTCCAGAAAAATTCAAGAAATCTGAAGAACAGAATTGCGCCGAGGCTCTGATACCAATTGTGTGAGATATGCCCAGATACAACAGTCAAATAATCTAATAATATTGAATAGAATTTAAACAGTGGAAGAGAAATTTCATCAATAACGTATACCGTGTATATAGAATGATGTATCCATGAAGAACAATTACACATTACTCAAACGTATCAGCTAGAGAGAGAAATTCTAGTCTACTGGCTCTACAGAGAATAATATGCGGAATAGAATGTGTAGAGACTTCAAAAGCTGATTCGGCCATCTCATCCTATATTTATAGGTGAGAGACTTGATCAGCCCTATTACAATTAGGAAATAATATGGGCCGTGCGTGTGGGCTATGTAGAGCTTTTAAATCAGGTCTAATTCTCTCTCAGCTAATCTAATTAAATACAAAGACTCATTAATTAAATTACAATTAATTTGAACACAATAAAATACCCCGTAATATTCTAACAACTTTTCTGTTACTTCCCTCCCAAAAAACTTTGTCATCTTTACAACTTTGACCAACTATATATTTTATTGGAAGTTATTGATAATATAAAAATTAATATAAAAGTGTTCTTTTTTAAAGTACTTTCATAAAAGTATAAATTTATAACTTCCATATTATTATACTAACCAAAATAATGGTCCATTTCATCTATATGTAATTCCTTTTGTGAATATTTTATAACCTCAAATGGAATAATTCTTTTGTGGTCAACTATTTTTTTGTGTATACTTTGTCACATATTATAGTATATATTATAGTTTCAAACCCGTGACCTCCTCCATGAGAGTGTCACACAGATGTCATCGAAACACCGTTTTATTATTTCTATTTATTTTCTTTTTAGTTTATCAAATCATTTTTCAAAGTAGGTTCTTCAACTTTTTGAATCTCTATTATCATTTGAGAAAGATTGTAATTTAACCATGGTTCTTAATTTATTGTTTAGTTCTTACTGAAACTTCACATTTATATAGTAATGTTCAGTGTGATCATGCCTTATTTTTTGTTTTAAACAATGAAAGACTTTGTTTTATACGTAAAACAACTAATTTACGATCAATTATAATTTACATAAAAACGGTGCGTAGTTTCTTCTTTCATGGTTTTGGGGTATTTAGTTCTTTGACCAAGCACCACTCTTTTTTTTTATGAACAGAGCAAAACTTACTTTATTACTAGGGCATTTTTCCCAAGTTGCAATTCCGTCCAGAGTTGGAAATAAGCAGCTATTGTTGGAGAAGCACTTTAAAGAGTTCAAACAAAGATGTGTAACACATGAACACTACATGGCAATACCGCAATATACGAGATAATAAGTAGCCATCAAAACAAAAGGTTTTATTAAAATTAAGAAATGATCCACATTGTAGAAATACAATCAGATTATAACCTAAAAAACATTTCAGAAGTCTATTTACACTTTCACAAGTTCACAACTGCGCCTGGAGAAACACACAAAGGCAAAGCGTTCAAATCAGTGTCATGGCATTAAATGATGATGAAAATAGCTCTGTAAAAGCAGAGGATTATTTTGGAATCAGCTTCTAAGCTCCATCAGTTGGTGAAGAAGACTGTTTAGACTCATGGCCTTCCCCAATGTCCACGTCCTTATTATTAGCTGTCGCAATTAAAGATGACGATGAAGACTCACAACCTCCATCTCTCTTCTTCTCAGCACTGCTCTCTTCATCGGATTCATCTTCAATGGTCAAAGATCCTTCTCGAATGAGTTCTTTCACCCGCAAAAATTCATCGTAGTGGGCCCGCCTATGCGCCTTAAAGCTACTTTCTGAATCATGACATATAGGATTATGGAATACATGATAACAGAGGTAAATAAAATCAGGATGCTTTTCCCATTGATATAGGACATGCCAAGATGTAACTATTTAAGAAAGGTTTGAGCAAGCAGAACAAGGATTGTCGTCAACTGCTGAATAAGTGGGTCAAAGCAGGCACATCATGTCAAAGTCAAACTAAGACTCCATTTGGCAGCCATTTCCAGCTTATACTGTGTTTCAACATATTAAGAATAATGAGGGCTTGTTCGTTAAGGGCTATTCAGATGAATTTTCATCAAGTAAAAGCATTTAGTAGAATCAACTTCATTCAAACAAAACAAAGTAAAAATCTACTTATTATGATTAGTGATTATTCTGTTTCTAAGCAGCATAATCCGATTAATGCTACCAATCAGGGACCAATCATTCCACCTACGGTATTCGGCTAGAATGGATGTTTCCCAACATTTTTCACTTCAGCCAAATAAACCTTACCAACAAGTCCCTAGAACCTTTTCAAAGTCATAGTGGACGTGATCTTTTCCCCATGACCCCACCACAATTTAGCAATGGACAACCATTGCCCGCCTTGGAGAGAATCCAGATCTTAAATCAAACTATAAGGGATCCAAGATTCATTAACGGGGTGTTTGGAAGTGATTCTGCTTCTACTTTTTTAAAATCAGAAGTAGATTCAGAATAAGTTTTTTAGAAGGTGGTCTCCCCAAACTTCTAAAAGCTGCTTCTAAAAGCAATTTGGAACACTTGGAAGTACTTATGCACTTCCACCCCAACTCTAATATCTGCTTCAGCAAGCAGAAGCACTTTTAAGAAGTAATCCAAACACCCCCAATATTGCTTGCAAAATTTAAGATAGTGAGTATGATTACCTTCACCATCATCTTCTTCATCCATGTAATCAGCCTCATCCTCAGATGGTGGCCAACCAGTGGGACGTAGTTTATCTTTGCCACAAGATGCAACATCATTCAATGCATTCTCTACTGCTTCAGCACGAACTCCATTATCACTTCCATCATCAAAGCTATTCCGCACAGGTGACAGAGATCCTACGCCAATCACTGGATCAGTACTTATTACTTATTGTAGCCTATAGGAAGAGAGACAGATTCAAAGAAACTGAAGCAGTCGATCTGTGAACTGATCTTTATCAGTAGCATTACTGAATGGATTGTTCTGTAATACCTTGTTTGATTGGGGGATCTTAAGAAAAGACAGGAAGAGGTGATACTTATTTTATAGTCTGTACGAATTATTACTATGTTATTCAACTACACATATACTCACTCTGTCCCAAACAAATTCTCTTTTTAGAAGAAAATTCATCCTAAAATAATTTTCAGTTTAGAATTGGAACACGACACCCTTTTTTACAAATTTTACAAATTTTCCCATGCTCACGCTTCTATATTAAATGATTTTATACCTTGTGAAGAAATAAAAATATATGTCATTCAACTACACAAACACTTGCTCTGTCCCAAACAAGTTCTCTTTTTAGAAGAAAGTTTATCCTAGTATAATTTTCAGTTCAGAATTGGAACACGACACACTTTTTTACAAATTTTACAAATTTTCCCATGCTCACGCTTCCTATACTAAATGATTATACCTTGTGAAGAAATAAAAATATATGTAATATTGTAATGTTATCATCAATAAATATACAATGATCATTTAGTAAGGTACGTCTCCTTTAGTATATGTGCACTTTAGATATGAAAATTATTTTCGGACAAAGGGAGTAGTTATGAGCTAATAAAACACAAGTGATACATCCGTAATGACAAATATCAATCTCCACATCCCTCCTCCTCCAAAGATAAGGGGGTCAACAAATAGAAAATACAATATTACAATCACAACCTTGTTTAGAGTAGGATATCTAATAAGTAATAACCGATTTGACAAAACCAGATGAGGTTAATCGGAAAATAAAAAAGAAAAATAAAAAAAGTCAGAATTATTACGTCATTATTGATGAGGCTAAACAGAAAATACAAAAAAAAAATTGAATAAACAAAAGCAACACGAGAACACAAAAAATGACAGAACCTTCTAGTCCTTCGCATAAGGGAAAACTTGATATAAACAGAATTACAGCATGCATTGTTGCTCACTTACATTAAACTTTGAAAAAACAAATTCCTTGGTAAATGTAATAAGGAAGACTAGGGAGTGTAAAAGAAGAGAAAATCACAATATACCATCATCATCAATCATTGGGTGATAAGGCGTCTTTGGCTCAGTTATTTTCTGCCTCACTGGTTTGTTCGCCTCAATTTCCCCTAGATTACTTTCATTCCATCTGACGCGACCTCTGGCACATCAAGAGCGGAAGCACTTTAAACCAATCACAATATAATAATACCTTCTTTTAGCCTAAAGGAAATTCAAACTTTTAGCGCCTTAAGTGTTACACACTTTGCAATGCGGCCCTTTTGTTTCAGTGTTCATAAAGGTGGTTTCCACATTGTTTTAAAGTGTAACTCAATCTCTTGCTTCACTGGCTAGTTTAATATTGTTTCTTAGAGATAAGTGAAACAATAATGCTGAATTCCAAATCCATCCCTTGAGGGTTCAAATATCAAAAATAAATTGTGTTAGGCAAGTACCACTTGGAAATTAATATTTGAATGAAAGACCATATTTTGAAGGAGAGAGGTTTACGACATTAGTATATTGAAATGGGTGGGAAGGTGATAAGCTATAGAGATATGCATGGTTTAACTCAACAAACATGTAGTAGTTATTTTTTAATGTAACACTAATAAATAGGGATGTACTAGTAAAGCCAATACTCTATATTAATCTTAATCTCCCGGAATACCTAGCAAGCTAGCATACTTCATGGGTTTATAAGTTGTCAAACCTCCTTATATCATTTGATATATTACTTCGTACGTAGTATTAGACTTGACAGTCGATACTTGATAATCGTTTATAGAATTTTTAATAAATCATACCAAAACATGCAGCATGCATACATTTACTCTTCACGTACTTGACTACTCTAGATGCAATACGTTTTCCATAAATGAAACTCCCTTCGTCCCTAATAAACATCCCACTTTCCTTTCCCCTTTCCCAATTTGGTTAACAAATTTATAGCAATGTACTCTACTATCCTTAAATACTAATGAAAGTACAATGCAAAATAGTGTTTAACGGTTCCAAACAATGTCAACTAGTGTATCGTAAATTAAAATTTACCCTTGACATTTCAGGAAGTCAAAGGAAAAAAATTATTTGCTTAATATGGTGCAATTCAAAGCGGGAGGCACAGAGGGAGTACTTGTATTCCATATCCATAAAACTTTCTTCCCGAGAAATGTTACAGACTACCATTTACTACGTACTTTCTAGACTTCCATGGTTTCACAATTCTAAACAAGCATTGCATAATAGGGAGTATAGAACAATATAAAGTGCAAAGAAGGACGTCATTACTTCATTTCCGCAGTCTAGCAAATAGCTTTTAAGAGAATCTCCAAACCCCAAATTAACGTGCTCTTCTTCAGACAAGGAAAATGGGATTCTGAAATCGTGCACGTGGAACACGGGGACCCTGTTACGACACGGCTGCGTTTCGAGGAGAATTTGTTTTACGGCAGTGACTAGATGTTGGGTTTGATCCACAACAGGCGTCGTAAGGGCGACGGGGTTCTGGATTGAAAGATGTCGGCAGATATGAATCGGCGATTAATGGTTGTGATTGCAGCAATTTGGTGGGTTTTTTCTGCAGATGGAGAGAATGGTGGATGCGGACGACAAGAGGAATCTCCAAAAATGCTATCTCAGATCTCTGTTTTGGGCAGCTTCATTTCAGATCATTGAATCTTTCATAGGGTCGCTAGTAATAATTGACAATGTTAGAACATCTACCGCTTGAAAAAGTCAAAATGGATGGAAGAATAATGTGATGTCCGGTGGGGGTGCTAAGACCATTTTCATCCTATTCATAAACTAGTTGCATTTTTTTTAATCAATAAACTAGTTGTATTTTTGAAACAAGAATACTTATACGAAGCATTAAACTCATAAAAAAAAAAAAACCATCTATCCAAAGCTTTCCTCTCGCAATATATAGTGGATAACCTCCTTCATTCCTTAATCAGATATAGAATATACTATTAAAGACTAATCGCTGAACATGTGAGATATTCGAAACTATTATCGGCCAAATTAGTTTGATCACTTCCACTCATTCTCACAATAAAAAGCACTCACAACTCATAATTATTAACCAAATAGAAAGGTATGAAATAGTAAAAAACAAAACTTAAACGAAAAATAGAGCACATAAGCGTAGATGACCGAATTCAACATGAAACGTTGACCTCCAATCTTTGGATCTGCAGTCGCTCCAAGGTGGTGGTTCAAGAGGGGGAATGCCATCAATACTTTGTCTTCTTTATTCATCTTGGCATCCCTTCTCGTATCCGTTCTCTTTCTGTCCCTTGGATCGCCATTCATCATGATTGACACAGATCTACCCTTGTTTCTTCCGGCCAATGTTTGCATCTCACTTGTTGGATTATCATCCATCTCACGCTCTCTCGCTGAAGAAGCACCCCCTGCGGACGAAGAGAGTCTTTCCTCCTACAAATCTTAACTTCTTCAGAGAGGGGTTCCCTTTATAGTGTGGGATTATCACACTAGAAACTCGTTTGATGGAGTATATAGCCCAGGAACCCCCGGCCCATAGACTCCTACTATTCTAAGTGAGGCCCAATAGGCCCAAGAAGCACAGCAGGCCCGAATCACAGCGCCCCAAGTACTGAGCAGCCCACGTGGCACACGGGGGTGCCTTCGCCCCCTGGCCGGAGGCTCCGAATTCTCACAGGATGGCCAACTCAAGCAAACAAAGTTACTGGGAGAAAGCGACGAAAATCAGTAGCCCTCGGCACCTAGAGGAGGTTCCCGGTACTCAGAGCCCTCGGCTAATCATCTGCAGCCGAGGGCACCTTTCTCGACATAATATCCTCTCCACATGCGCCTGAATCACCGTACCAAGTACGACGTCACATCCAACAGCCGCATTTAATGCGGCCACATGCGACTGTCAGTGCCAACCAGTTGATGTGACCCCTCGGCCACTGGATGCTTGACATGTGTCCCTATCTGGCATTTATTACTACTATAAATAGCGCCCCTTTTTCCCCATTTGTGACACAAGCAAAAATCGCTCATTACATTCTCAGCAATAAACTATCTCTCTCTCTTACTTTTGCTCTGACTTCTCTCTAGTTACTTCCTGCAGTAACCCTTCGGATACATACCCCCGGGTAGACTGTCCATCATATGGTGCTCTCGTTGAGAGGTCGAATAATCAAGTAAGAAACCCTCCCCCTCGCCAAACACAAAACTCCTAGCGAAAATGGTGAGAACAACTCGTTCCAACTCCAAGAACGTTGAGGACAGGAACCTGGCCCTCGGCGAAGTCGACGGCCCCGAAGCCTCTAACAGGGCTCCCGGGGGCGGCGTCATCGCCGGGTTGGACCAGACGGCTGTCGACCTACGCCATCAGATTCAACAGAATGCCCCCGATGCTCGCCTCGCCATCGAGGCCAAGAAGAAGGACCGGAGCGAGAACCAAGTTAGCCCTCCGGTCATCACTATCGACATACAGTCGGCGTTTTCCGCCTTCATCCAGACGCTCACCCAGAATCCGGGTGCCTTCGGCACTTTGGTTCCCCTCCAACCTCAGGTCGGGGAGAACATCATGCCTCCCCCTCATCCACACCCCCTCGGGAATCATGTCCTCCGGATTGGGAACGTCGAGGGGGTCGTGGCACAAGATACGGCCTCCCAGGAAGTCCAATCCCGGGACCGCCACAACATGAACAAGGAACAGCCCCAGACCTCCACCCTCGAAAGACTCAGAGGGGCGAAAGACCGCCGAGGGGTCCAAGACCGCCTCAGGGAGAAGGTGCTCCAGAGGCCTCAGGAAAGTGGCGGATCCGTCTCCACGGCTAATGAAAGACGTCCCCCTCAGGACAAGGGCAAGGCACCTCTCCATGCCAACGACGCCCGTCACGAAATCAACCAGGCCCACTCGGCCTGTGTCCGTTCGCAGGGGGCGGAGGCCCTCCCGAAGGACTCCCAGGACGAAATCATTGCGGCCCTCCAGCGCCGGCTTGACGAGATGGAGGCCACCAAAGCACACGCCACCACTTCTGCCCCCCATGCAGACCTGAAGTATGAGGCCATGTTGGCCAAGATGGAGGAAATGCAGAAGAAGATAACCGAGGGCTCTGGGGAACCCACCATACAACTCCGGACCCGGACACCATTTACCCCAAGGGTATTGGCGGCCCGAATCCCGGAAAAATACCGAGGGCAACTCATCAAGCCCTACGACGGAAAAACTGACCCCCAGGAGCACTACAGCAGGTACCAAAACAGTATGATGATGGTAGGGGCATCGGATGAATATTTGTGCCGTTGGTTCCTCTCCACCTTAGAGGGGCCGACTTACGAATGGTTCAATCGATTGCCCGAAGGCTGCATCGACTCGTGGCAAGAACTCGCCCAGCGATTCTTGACACAATTTGCGGGAAGGCGCCGCACAAGAAAACACTTCTCCCACTTGCTGATAGTGAGGCAAAGGCAAGAGGAGACCCTTCGGGACTTCTTGGAGCGCTGGAGAACGGAGGCTGATAAAGTTGATGGCGCAGACGACGGGACCCTCCTGGCCCTCCTCCAAACAGTACTCCACCCCGGAAACTTTTCAACGAGCCTCATCATCGAACCCCCCCGCGATTATATAAGGGCCCTACAGCGGGGGGACAGGTACGCCGAGGCTGAGGAGGTAGAAAAATGCCATCACAACCCCGACCATCAACGCCCTCGGCCAAACGACAAAGGCAACCGGGGGCCGGGGGCTCCCCATAATCAACCCAAGGATTCGGCACCCCTAGGTGACCGCCCCCGGAACGGCCAAGCCAAGCCCGGGGGAGGTTACAAGGGGACCCTGAGGGCTTGGGCACAGCCTATTCTCCTGGAGCACCCTCAAACACCTTTGACGCACCCCGTCAGCGTCGTCCTCGACTTCGCTGAGGAAAGGGGCCTGGTGGAGCGAGTTTCTCGCGCACCCCCAGAGGTATATGCCATCAATCCAAACTACCCCTACTGTCGCTTCCACCGGCATCAGGGGCACAAAACCGATGACTGCCATCAGCCGAAGACGGCCATCGAAAGGTTGATACAGGCGGGCCATTTGTCCCAATTTTTCCAAGGCCCTCAGCAAAAGGGCACCCCTTACCAAGGGCCACCCCGAGGGCACCCTGTGAAAGCAAACGCATGGGTCAACCCCAACACCATCCCCCTCGCAAGAAGAGGGAGATCGGGAACCTAGAAGAAGAGGAGGAAGAGTACCCTCGATACCAAGAAAAGAAGCGCCACATCCTCATGATCACTGGGGGCAATACCGGGGGTGACTCTACCAGTCAACGAAAGAAGTGGGCTCAATCACTCTACGTGGGAGAAGTCACTCACATGCCCCCTGTAAAGTGGCTGAGGGAAGAACCCATCACATTCACCAACGCAGATCTCCCCCTGTCTTCCTCTCCTCACAAGGATGCTTTGGTGATCCAAAGCGAAATCAACAACACCATCATTCACCGAACTTACGTTGACACGGGCAGCTCCGTCAATGTAATGTACCTCAGCACCTTCAGAGAGCTGCATCTGGAGAGGGGGTCCCTTCGGCCCATCAAGACCCCTCTTGTCGGCTTCACCGACGACACCATTGATTCCGAGGGGGTCATAACCCTCCCGGTACTCTTCGGCGACGGGCTCCATTGACCCAAGCTCGAAGTGGAGTTCGTCGTCGTCAACATCGACTGCGCCCACAACAACATCCTCGGCCGGCCAGCCCTCGAGGATCTCGAAGCCGTCATCTCCATGAGGCACCTCTGCCTCAAGTTCCCAGCCGAAGGGGGCATCGGCTACTCGAGGGGAAATCAGAAACTTGCCCGCACTTGCTATCTCCAGGTGACAAAGAAGGTTAGCAAAACCGAGTTCCGTATTGACACCATCACTGGGGCTATTGAAGAGGAGGAGAAGATGTCAAGGGCTGAACCGGCCGAGGACGTAGAAGACTTTGCGCTCGATCCGGCCAAGCCGGAGAGAGTCGTGAAGATAGGAGCCCAGCTCCCCGAAGGCTTGAAGACCGACATCATCAGCGCCCTCCGCGCCTACTCCATTGTTTTTGCATGGGGCCAGAGGACATGCCAGGGATCACCCGAAGGGTCATCACCCACCGCCTCTCGGTGGACCCTTCGGCTAAACCAGTACAACAACGGAGGAGACCCCTCTCGGCCGAGAGGAGGGAGTTCGTGAAGAAGGAGGTCTCCATGCTCCTCTCTATCAAGCACATCAAAGAGGTAAAATACCCCTCATGGCTGGCGAACGTAGTCCTCGCACAAAAACTGCCCTCATTCCGCATGTGCGTGGACTACACGGATCTCAACAAGGCGTGTCCCATGGACCCCTTTCTTTTGCCGAATATTGATCAACTTGTAGATGAGATCGCGGTAGGGGAGACCCTATACCTTTACCTTGGTGTTAGCCCGACAGCCATCAGCTCAGTACTCATTCGGGAAGAAGATGGCATACAGCATGCCATCTTCTATGTTAGCAAGACCCTCAGGGAAGCAGAACTCCGGTATTTCCCTGTGGAAAAAACGGTGTTGGCTATCGTTTGGACTGTCAAGAAATTGAGCCATTACTTCCAAGCTCACCCGGTCCAGGTCCTCACTCACCAACCCCTCGGCGCTTTGATGAGGAGCCCCACCAGCTCCTCCCAAATGGTAAAATGGGCTGTCTTCCTGAGCCAATACAACATCGACATCCGTCATAGGCCCGCCATCAAGGGCCAAGCCCTAGCGGACTTCGTGACGGAGTGCACGGCAAGATCAGCCACGGACGAGGAGCCCTCGGCTCCCTCAGACGAATGGTGGACCCTCTACACCGACGGCTCCTCCGCTGTCAAAGCATGTGGAGGAGGGGTGGTTCTCATCTCACCCGAAGGCTTCTGGGCCTATTACGGAGTCCGCTTCTCATTCAAGGTCTCCAACAATGAAGCCGAATACGAGGCCCTCCTCTGTGGCCTTCGGCTGGTAGCTAACATGAAGGCCCGACAGATTCACGTCGGCCAAATTTTCGGGGAGTACGAAGCCAAGGAAGGAAGAATGAAACAATACAAGGAGGCGGCTAAAGAATTGGTCAAGGTATTTGAGGCACACTCCCTCACTCAAATACCGAGGGCTCAAAACTCTGAGGCTGATATTTTATCGAAGCTCTCGGTCGACTCCCCTGAACATATCTCAAAGATTGCCAAAATCGAGGAGTTGAGCCTCTCCAGCATACATGCTAGCCCCATCATGCACATACAATAAAGGCAAGAGGACTGGATCTCAGATATTGTCGCTTTCATCACCACAGGGCAACTGCCCGAGAATGAGGCCTGTGCCAAGCTAGCAAAGCTGAGGGCTCTCAGCTACACTATCAAAGACGGAAGGCTTTACAAAAGATCATACAACGGGACATTACTTCGGTCCCTTCATCAAGATGAAGCCGAAGTTGCGATGGAGGAAGTGCACAGTGGCACTTGTTCAGCTCACCAGGGACCCTTCTCCATGTCCCGAAGGCTCATAATCCATGACTACTTTTGGCCTACAATGGTCCGGGATTGTGCAGATCTCGCCCGGAGGTGTACCGCATGCCAGCACTTCCAGAAAGCCCCCAGAAGGCCAGCGGTCAACTATGCCCCCATCAGCACATCCATACCCTTCGCTCGATGGGGTATAGACCTTGTGGGCCCTCTGCCGAGGGGTTCCTCCAACAACAGGTACATCACTGTCGCCATCGACTATTTCACCAAATGGGTGGAAGCTGAGCCCCTCGCCAGCATCACCGAGGCTAAGTGCCGTCATTTTGTTCTCAAGAACATCCTCACAAGGTTTGGTGTCCCCCAACAAATCATCTCCGGCAACAACACTCAGTTTGAGGCAGCCCCCTTTTGCGCCCTCCTAGAGGCATGGAGCATCAAACACACCTTCTCATCCGTTGCCTACCCTCAAGGCAACGGTCAAGTGGAAAACGCCAACAGGACCTTGCTCGAGGGGCTAAAGAAGAAACTGGAGGCCGAAGGGGGTGGTTGGGTAGAAGAGCTCCACAACATCTTATGGGCCTACCACACCACCCCTCGGCGAGCAACGGGCGAGACACCCTTCTTCCTTTGCTACGGATTTGAAGCTAAGGCCCCCACTGAGGTAACTCTTCCGACCCGAAGGGTCACACAATATGATCCCGAGGTCAACGACGCCAATATAGCCCTCGACCTTCACCTTATTTCAGAACGCCGAGAGCAAGCCTTCATACACGCGGAAAACTACCGAAGGCAAGTGAAGAGTTACATTGACACCAAAGTCCGCTCCCAGGAATTCCAAGTGGGGGACTATGTCCTACGAAGGAGGGAAGCTAGCCAACCAACCGAGGGTGGCAAGATGGCACCAAAGTTCGAAAGCCCCTACGTTGTGGCGGCCATCATCAAACCAGAAACTTACAAACTCAAACGTCCCAATGGGACCGAGGTCCCTAGACACTGGAATGTACATCACTTGGTTAAATTTTATAAATAACATCAGAGCGGCCAAGCCCTCATAACTAGTGAATGTATTATTTTGCGGCCCAAGGCCTCCAATTTTTGAAGAATGAAGGCATATTGAAGACACCAAGAACATGGAACGAGACTCCTATGAGCGGCCAAGCCCTCATATCAGCCCCTGGCCCAGGGCCTTATCACAAGTAAGAACCCTCGGCACCAAGTGCCGAGGGTAGACTATACTATCACCTACGACAGGAAAGAGAACACCAAATATTTTCGATGAAGGCCCCTCGGCACCCAATGTCGGGGCATACACTACTGTCAATTTCCAACAAACGGAAGAAAACACCGAGTGTTTCCTTGAAGAGCCTTCGGTACCAAGTGCCGAGGGAAGACACCTCAATCACCTACAACAAATAAAGAAAAACGCCAAATGTTTTTACAGAAGACCCCTCGGTACCATGTGCCGGGGGCCGTATACCGGAACAAACACCAAGTGTTGTTTCTAAAGTCGTACCCCTCGAGGACGCATATACCGAAGGCGCCACCTATCGGTGTCGGTAGCACGTAGTGCCCTCGGTCATTTGCAACCAGTGTGCAAGTCAAAACCCTTCCATGAAACGCTTTCCGTGTCACTACCCCAAGGGTATGACAGGCAAGTAATATGCCCAGGATTCGACTTTCAAAAATGGAACGCTTTCCGCGCCATTTCCCCCAGGGATTGGCAGGCATCTAATATGCCCAGGATTCGACTTCCAAATCGAAACGCTCCCCGCGCCACTACCCCAAGGGTGTGGCAGGCCACGGACTATGTCTGGTGCCGAGGGGACGACTTTCAAAACTGAGGCGCTTTTCGTACCATCTCCCAAGGGGAGGCGGTCTACAGACCATGTCTTGTGCCCAGGAAACGACCCTCGATCCCCTCGGAACTCGGAAGGTTAACCCGAGGGGGGAGCTAATGGTGTATTCTATTACCTCCCGATAGGCCAAGCCTTACCAAGAAACCAAGTTTCGTGAAGCCTTCCCTTCACTACCAAAAAAAAAATGGGGTGGTGAAGGGGAGTAGACTCAGCGAGAAATCAATGAGTACACCATTCCAACAATTCACGGGAACATACCGAGGGCTCCCCACGGGAACACCTTCGGTACCTGGAAGCTCCTAATTACCAAAGATACTATTCAACAAGTATCATCAACAAATGGCTAAGTCCACTTTTTGATTGCCTCCGACTACATCAAAATCGAAGGCTCAAATCCCGCAGAATTTGATAAGTCCACTCAACAACATTTCAAGTAATGCCGAAGGCACCTACATCCCCATCGGCACCTGCTACGGCATCAATGTTCTACAAAATTTCATAAGTCCACCCTTTGGAAGCATGACAAGTGACCGAAGGCGTGGTACTGAACAACACTTGGAGGTATTTTTCCTAATTCCTGAATGCTTTGCCCTCGGTCAAGTCGCCGGTCAGCCGAAGGCACGCCTACAAGAAGGCTCTCACATTCACTCGAAGGCTCCTATCTCATACAGCTACACTTAGAAAAATTTTCTAAGTCCTAAATGTTTGGTCCCCTACAGGCCGAAGTCCTAAATCATCAACCCTCGGTCAACAGAGGCTGGCCACACAAGATCAGAAGAAATATTCAACCGAAAGCTCAGGGCACGACAACACTTAGAAAGATTTCCAAGTCCAAAAAACGGGTCCTCGGCCAAATCATCATACAAACCCACATTCATACACAAAACATAAAGGAAACAAAGGATGAGCAATCACATAAAGAAAAAGCCCGGAGGCGCCCCATTCATTCAGAGTGAGTATTCAAATACAACAAAAGAAGAAGTAATAAAAAGTTTGTTACAAAGAGGCTGAAGCCGAGGGCTACGGAGTTCACTACAGCAGATCATTCACACAAAAAAACCTAAGTACAAATCTTGTCAGCAACCTCGGCAGTGGCGTCCCCCTCGGCAGCTTTGGAGGTGACCTCTTCCCCAGCAGCAGCATCGGCATCACCATCGCCGGATCCCCCCATCATCATGGAGTCATGGATCACCGGCCTCTCTTCTCCCGGGGGGAGGGGGTTTCTTACATCCGGTTGCAGAGGAGGAAGGCCATACGCCTAGGGGTCAAATTCCTCGAGGGAGACGTTGAAATGCCTAGCAAGCCTCCGGTAAACCAGATGTTGGGTGAAGAATTCACCCCCTCGATAGTAGCTGTCGCCCCTTTCCGTCATCCAGTCGGCCCCGGGGCCCTTCACCCAGCTATCTACCGAAGACTCGACATCCGAGGCCACCCATTGATGTCGCTCCTCGGTCTTCCAGCCCTCGGCCATGAACGTAGCGACAACATCTTCTCGAGCTTTGGCGATGGCTTTGGCCTTGGCGGACTCTGCCTCCTCAGCAGCTTTCTTGGAGGCCTCGGCGGCAACCCTCTCGGCTTCGAGTCTGGCCTCCTCCACGGCAGCCTTAATCCTCTGCTCAGCCCCCTCGGTAGCCTTCCGAAGGTCCTCCTCCAGCTGAGCCATCTGCTTCACAGCATCGGAGTTCTTGAGGACGAGCTCCTTCATCTTTCGATCCTGCTCCGCCTTCTGGAGGCACCACTGCTCGAGCCTTTGCGCATGCTCTCTGAGGGCTATGCAAGCCTGTTAAACAACGAGCGGAGGAGTTAGACAAATGCTGGAAATGTACTAAAAGTTAACACAAGGACAAGGGAAAAAACTTACAGTTAGAGAAGAGCGGAAGATCTTTCTCTCGAGGGCCTCGTCGTCATAGGTCGAGAGGGCCGCCTTGTCCATCGCCGAAGTGATCCCCCTCCGGAAGGCCTTCGGTTCTGCCGAGCCATGCATCACGGAAGCCCCCGGAGTTAGGGAGAGTTGCAGAATCTCCCGGGGGAAGCCTCCCGGGGGAAGGTCCGTCCGAGCTGTCGCCGCGGTGCCAACCGGGGACTCGGGAGAGGGGCGATCCTCTATGATCACCAAGAGGGCCGCCTGGTCAGCAACGTCCAAGGGACCCCTCTGCTTCTTGGCAGGGGGCTCTACCCCTTTACTGCCTTTCTTCTTTTTTGTGGCCCCCTCAGCCACACCAGCAACGTAGCCACAACGGAGGGCTCCGGTATCTCCTTCTGGAAAAAGGCCTCAATGGGCTGCTGGGCCGAAGGGTCCTTCTTCTGAGCCGGGGCCTTGCCCTTTTTCTTCTTCAAAGCAAAGAGTTTCCCTGCTTCCATGTTCGCGCCTGCAAACGACAAAAAATAGTTAGACCGAGGGGTAAAAAGCGTGAACAAACAATCAAAAAAAGAAAAGAAGGAAAAAATCCTAAGTACAAATTGGGAAGCCTTCGGCTACTACCTCCTGCTCCCTCGAAGGCTCTGTCCAACTCGAGGTACCTCTCGTCCGTCTCACCAAGGAAGCGATATCTCCGGAAGCCGAGGGCGTAAAGATCCTTATCGACGGTGTAGTCTTTGATAGACACATTCTTCGTGCGACCCTCCGGAATCTTGGCTATGATCAAACCATCCTTCTCGAGAGCAGCATTTCCGACCTTCGGATGCCGTCGGAAACGATCCCGTAGCTCCCTCGGGAAGGGGCTCTCGTCCACTCTGACGTAACACCATCGCTCCTTCCCGTAGCTCCCGGAGTCCCATTGATACGGACAAAATGTGGACGGCGATGTAACATTCGGGAGCCCGGGAGAGCACATCATCAGGACCCGGCGCCACCACTACAACCGAAGGCCCCACATGCAACTGAGTGACGAAAAGATCCTCCCGGTCAGCTTTCGATCCTATCTCGAGGGCAGCGGTATTCAACCAAGAGTACCCCTCGGGCATATCAATGGGTCTTCCTTGATCAGCAACCCTGCCCTTCTTCTTGGGAACAACCTTCATCTTCTCCTGCTTGTTCCCGGGGGCCACCCTTAGAGGTGTCGGGTTAAGAGGCCGAGAGCTCCCTACTTCACCAGCAACACGAGGGAGGAGCACGGCGATGGTGACCTTCATACTCTCCTTGTGCTCCTCCTCCTCTGCAACTTGAACGGTGAGGGCCATCTCCTCGTCTTCGATCACCCGCTCGAAGTCCTCAGCTTCTGTAAGGAATATTTGTAATTAGATTTTGATGATGTTATATTAATTAGGACTTTTAAGTACCCCTTTTAGATTTAATGTGTTAGAATTTTTCCTTTGTAAAGTTCTTAGCATAATCGACTACCAGAAGGCCTCCACACCAGAAGACCTCCTGACAGAAGATCTTTAGTTCTCTGCCGAGGAACAGAAAACCTCAGGGTCTCTGTTAGCCTTTACTTTGACAGAAACCCTCCTGGTTCTCTGTAAGCTATTATCAACAGAAGTGCTCAAGACCTTCTCTGATCAACTCTCTGCTAAAGACACCAGAAGGCCTGACACTTGGAAGAATTCCACAAAGCCAGGAAATCAACTGAAAGATTCCTTCAACGGCTAGGAGACTTGTACGGAAACGCTACAGTGCCAGCATTAAATGCACATTTAATGCTCCCCATGCTCCGTGGAGTAATTGCAGATGATTGGCCGCAATGTCAGGATTACTTTATCCCAAAATAGTAACCCGCCAACTTTACCGGGTCCTACTGGTCAAGTCAACTGCTCGCGCATTAAATGCAGTTGTCCTCCTTCACCTCCAACGGGAAGACAACCCTCAGTATAAAAGATACACTACTAAGAACAACCGGATAACTTTCGCTCTACTAACTTTGCCAACTTCATCACATTCTCTACAAGAAAAACACATTCAAACTACACAAGGCAAAAAAGGTCCTCTTGAGATTCAAACTCTTCATCCTCAACAAGAGAGACACAAGTTGGAAAGAATATACATTCCTATCATCTAATCCAACTAGAGCAAGGTTCCAATAGTTCTTCAACAACTTCAAGCACTTCATCTACAAATCTTTTGTAACGAAGCAAGTTGGAGGAACCCCTGTTTCAACAGAAACTCTTCTTGTTGCAAGAAGGACGTCCAAGTAACTGGAGTAGTGAAGTGGTGATACTTCCGGGAAGCTCAGTGAAAGGACCAGTCTTAAAGGAAGCCAGACAGTGAATCCCAGGAGACATGTAGGCTTGAAGAAGACGTGGAGAGCTTCTTAAGTGCTAGGACTAAGGCGTTGTAAACGGTCGTTTTTACAAGCTTAGTGGAACAGTGGATTAGAGGAACGAGTTGTTCCTTGAACCACTATAAAAATCCCTAGTGTCATTTACTTACTGCTTTAAATATTTGCACTTAGGTAGAACTGTCTAACTCCCTAGACTTGGTATCTGTGTTCAGCAGAACTTGTCTTACGAGTTAACAGAAGGCCTACTGCCTTTGCTTTTCTGAGGCTAAATCACCAGAACCCCATCCGCTGCCAGTCTGTTCTGTCAACAGAACAGGCTATTCTGTAAAATCTGGTACTTAGTTTAAAAAGCTAAAAACCAATACAGTCTATTCACCCCCCCTCTAGACTATATCCAGTACAACCGGGACCAACAGCTTCGACTTCAGCCACAAGGTCCTTCTGTACCTCTATGGCCATTGCGGCATCATCCTCGGTCGAGGGTTGCTCGCTCGTGGACTCCACGTCTGAGAAGCTCTCCTCCTCCATCGAGGGCTCCCTCGAGATGTCTTGGGAATCGCTTTGTGAAGACATTTTATACTAAACCGAGGGTTCGGAGGGAAATACTAAAGGCTCTAAGCTACAACCCCTAATCTAAGGCCACAAAGCACAGCTAACTAAGAAAGGTGAAGGACGGGTGGGGAACTAACCTTGGAACAAGAATTGGATCGAAGGTAGGTGTTTCTCTCTCTAGAAAATTCGGCAGAGCTTCGCTACACTAAAATCGCACAAGAGGAAGTGACCCTGGCCTTGGGGTATTTATAGGCGCCCAGATCCGGGCTTGGGCCTGAAAACCGGGCCTCCGGTACAAAGTCATCATTACAAACCGACGAGTTGCCCAATCGGTGACGCCCGCCCACAGGCAGCCAATGACCACGCGCCACGTGGACTCCACCTCCAACGGTCATATTACAACGGCTATATTCTGGGAACCCGAGGGTACGCCCTCGGGAAAACACTCCTTCATCAAGCAGAAGACTAGCTCTCGGGTTTGCTCCTCCAGATTACTCCTTCAAGAGGAGTTCCCGGTTTTGCAACGAGAGGACCCCCCGAGAACCCTCGACCCTCAAACACATTGAGGGCTAGGTAACCCCCGGGGGAGCGCACCTTCATCAAAGTGGAACCCCTCTTAGGTGGACAGCCTTCGGTACACAACAATAGAACTCCTCGGGTGCCCAACTAATCAACAAACAAGGGACCCCTCGACAACACAGGAAATATCATCCACATTCATCGCGCCCTCATTCTCACAAATTGAGGGCTCACCTTCGGCATCCCCCAGGATATCAAAAGCGAGCCTTCGGCAAAGCAATACACGCACCCTCAGATAAGGATAGCCTTCGGCAACAATACTGCCACTCATTTCAGACCAGGGTTTCACCTTTTCGACTCATCATTGGGGGAATTCGGTGCACTCTTTTTCCCTCATTGGAATTTTTTCCCACAGGGTTTTTTCCAATGAGGTTTTTAACGAGGCATCCCCCCAAAATGAAACGAAAAGCGTCACCCCCCCCGGCTTCATATTGCAGGCAAGCACTACTCTACTCCTTTTCACCACTTTACAAGTGCCTCAAGGAGTGGGGGACTGGAGAACCCCTTCGGGAAAAATCTCAAAATACAAAAGATATCAAAAAACTCCCACAACGACAAACATGATCCCTCAAGTCCCGGAATGTGGATAACTGAGGGACTGCCCTCAGCTGAAACATGCACACAACAAACTACTCACAAACTTTACAAACTACAACGGAACAACACCAAAGGACAAACACAAATTACTCCTTTTCCCTCAAGTACCTTTCGGCAAAAGGGGTGAGGGACTCCTGATGGAGTATATGGCCCAGGAACCCCCGGCCCATAGACTCCTACTATTCTAAGGGAGGCCCAATAGGCCCAGGAAGCACAGCAGGCCCGAATTACAGCGGCCCAAGTACTGAGCAGCCCACGTGGCACATTGGGGGTGCCTTCGGCCCCCTGGCCGAAGGCTCCGGATTCTCACAGGATGGCCAACTCAAGCAAACAAAGTTACTGGGAGAAAGCGGAGAAAATCAGTAGCCCTCAGCACCTAGAGCCCTCGACACTAAGGAGGTTCCCGGTACTCAGAGCCCTCGGCTAATCATCTGCAGCCGAGGGCACCTTTCTCGACATAATATCCTCTCCACATGCGCCTGAATCACCGTACCAAGTACGACGTCACATCCAACAGCCGCATTTAATGCGGCCACATGCGACTGCCAGTGCCAACTAGTTGATGTTACTCCTCGGCCACTGGATGCTTGACACGTGTCCCTATCTGCCATTTATTACTACTATAAATAGCGCCCCCTTTTCCCCCATTTGTGACCCAAGCAAAAATCGCTCATTACATTCTCAGCAATACACTATCTCTCTCTCTCTTAATGTTGCTCTGACTTCTCTCTAGTTACTTCCCGCAGTAACCCTTCGGATACATACCCCCGGGTAGACTTTCCATCATCGTCATTTTCCTAGTTTTCTCTATTTCAACGACCGAACTTCAAGAATTAATTTCCCATTTATCCCTTATCCGTTTTGAGTGCGCCATATATCGAATTGAATCAATTAACAAGGGAATTCAAAACCACTTTGGCCCGACACAAATCGAAAGTGGATCCCACTCAAAATATTGCCCACAATTGTCCATTTAATGCAATTTTAACACATCTTCCAACACTAAGTGATTGTAGTGATCATGTAAATTTGAAGATTCTTAATTATTTACTTTGTGTCTATAAATCAAGAGAATTTACGAACAAGGACTGAAAGTCATATTTGGAAAAAGGCCACAGGTAAAGTTGCAAAACTTGATGAAAATTGTTTAAAGAACTATCTATTTTAACATAAAAGCAAAAGAAGTTTGATGAATAGGGTTCCCGCCTGAAAGTATCAACATCAGCTTTTAGTCCATTCTATAATAAAAAAAATACAAAATGTGCATTGTATAGAAGAAGAAAAACCATAGTCTCGGGTTAGGTCCCGGGTTCGAATCCCGACAACTGCGATGAGGGGTTACTATGCTAAAAATGCATAGGGCCTCTGCAAGTACCGGGGATAGAGCCCCACTCTCTATCTGTCAGATTGGGATTATAGTCCAATTTACATCTTCCCAACGTACCGTCCGGTCGGGTTGGGGGGGCCTCGGAGATGGGGTGTCATCCTTTTTTTAGAAAAACCATAGTCTCAATGAACGGATGTTGGTGCACGTGTTAAGATAAATGACTTTCATTTTCAATTTGTCGAATAATTGGTGTAGCAGGTTGCTGATATGCACTAATTAGTAGTGCATAAATGTATATTTTTATGATTGATTTGTGTGTATTGTTTACCATTTTATTTAGTTTGTAAACATTTGTGTGATTTTAGTTGTAATCGTATTTTAATTCTCATTTATAAGTTGTAAAGTATAGTTAGGATTTGTGGTGTTGGAAAGGAAGACTTTGAAGAGAAGAAAACAAGAAATTTGACTGCCCAGGAGTGAAACCCGACCGGGTAGAAACCCCCACCCGGTCGGGTATGATTTAACAGACGAAATTGCCAAGAAAGTCACTGGACCCGGTCGGGTCCCCTACTTGACCCGGTCGGGTCAGATGTGACCCGGGACAAAACGACGTGCGAAGATCACCAGAACGTGGCGAATTATCTGATTTTGACCGGACCCGGTCGGGTAAGTACTTGACCCGGTCGGGTACCCGGCCAAAGGTGTTGAAAAACACCTATAAATAGCACACTTTTTCTTCTCTAAAAATCATCCCTTCTTCCATACTCTTTAGCTCAGTTTAGAATAACATTTCTTTATATTTTTCTAGCTATGTTTAGTCTCCAAATGAGGAGCTAAACTTCCATTCTTGGTGTTGCTCTTGAAGCTTGTTGATTATTAAAGTTGTGAGTTATTTTCTTAACTTCTTTCCTTGAATATTAATTAACAGTTCTTTCCTTAATACCATCTCTATATCAATGTTGGGGAGTGTTGCTAAGATGACAATTAGTTAACATCTCGACATTAGTTAGAATGGTATTTTCTTCCTCTATATTAATATTGGGGAGTGTTGCTAAGATGACAATTAGTTAACATCTTGATATTAATTATAGTATGATTCATCTTCTTTAATAATATTCTTCCTTGAATATTAATTAATCCCTACTCATATTTCATATTAATATTTTGAACATTACTTAAAGGATCAACTAGTTTTGTTTCATATATTAATTATTACTAGAAACGATCAACGAACCGATGGTTAATCGTTGATGGTTTCACAAGTAAGTAACTTCGGTTTATTAATGCACGGTCGTGGTTAATAAACTTAAGAGGGATTAATTTTGTTGGTTAAACCGAAACCGTTGTGTTGAGGTTATCAATCTCAATTGATTTCATCAAGGAGTTAGAAAGATCAAATGCTACTATTAAATCGGTATAAGGCGTTGTTCTATATTTGATTAATAGTAAGGGTTATTCATGAACGGTTGTTGTTAATAACTATCCTCGATGAAGTGGATATACTCCCCGATTGAGTATTCGAGAGGGAATAAGTTATAGATATAACAATGATCGACTAAAATATATCAACAAGTGGAAAGTAGCAATGCTAAGTCCTTTTTATCTTTGAATTAAACACATATAGGTTGTTCATCTTAGTTCTTAATTAAATTAAATCACTCAATCCAAATCCCCCCTTTTATTTACTAAGTACCATAAAAAGAGAATTATTCCTTTCCCTGTGGATATGAACTCTACTACGTTATACTACGTATAAGTGTTTAGTATTGAATTTATTTTGACGCACCGTGACAAAGTGCTCGTCAGTTGCAATGAAGGTATTGGTGGAGGAAAGATTTTAACACTATTCACAGAATATATATGTGAATGGTTCAGTGTTGCTATTGGTTATACATGTGGTGCCACTGTTGTGTTTAAATGTAAAAATACGCACGCATGTTTCTGGATTGCAATGGCTTTGAATACTCATATCTAAAACAAGTTGAATTGGGTGGTGTGAATAGTCAAAACTTAAATTCAATTGGTTGAATGAGTGGTTGGAATAGTGTAGCTTATTTATTGTTTCCAAATTCCAAACTTCTCATTTTACCTATAAAAGGAGCCTCAGGCAATATACATCAAGCTTAATTGCTAAAACAAGTTGAGCTTATTTCTAAAATAGTTGGGATGTGGTCTATGATTCGTGAGATAGACCAAACAAAAACGACATGGGCTATAAAGTCCAGGGCTACAAGGGTTTATCGTGAACCTGCCCACAATGGATTTCCACCGTCTTTGGAAGTGATCTTTCATGACGAAGAGGTTTTTATTTTTGGATTCACGCCCACGCTCCAGACCAGTTTGTAGTATGGAGAACAGGTTTTATAGACATAGTTTAAATTTACAAACTAGGAAAAATTAGTAAAGTGTCTTGAATGGTGAGGGGTATATCTAATAACTAGAGTTTGTAATATAAAAATGAATAAGGAGTACACTTTAAAACAAGTTGTTTTTACTACGGGTTTAATCATATGACAACATATGAAGTTTTCAATTAAAATTATCCATTATGATGCAACTATGATCATTTGGGTATATGTATTTTTTAAAAGAGGATTTAACTTCATAAATTATTTAATGGACTGCAGTAAGTGGCCTAAAAAATCTAGAGAAATACAAACAAAATGTACATATCCAGAAATAGGTAACATTTTTTTAAACAACTTTGAAAAATCATGTCAGTTTGAAAAATCAAATATTTTGCCTAATACAAAGCCTATATAGATCCAAAAAAATTGTTACATATTCAAAAATAGTTAACAATTTTTTTGAACAATTTTTAGGCAGAATCATGTCAATTTGAAAAATCAAATTCAGGTCTAATTGGAACCAAATCAAAAGAGAGCATCTCAACGCAAACAAGGATCACTAAAGTATATATACTTTAAAAAAATGCATTTTTAACTCCAAACATATAGAAATCCAACACAAATTGTTACCTTTCATTAAAAGGTAACACTTTGTGTGACTATATTTTCAGCGGATTCAAGTGTAATTGGAACTCATTCAAATTAGAGAACAAAATATTTCTACCAATAAATTTTTATATTATTTGACCAAATATATTTTTTGAAGGGCAAAAGTGGTTGTAGAGAAATATTTCAGTAACACATATATTGTTACAGAGAAAAATCTTTGTAATAACTCAAAATCATGTTACCTATTCGACTTCAAAGATTGAATATGGGAACCCTTCATAACAGTTGTTTGATAGGCATACATATAAGGGTGTAACAGCAGAGGTTATAGCTTTAAAACCAAAGCGGTGTGTAGGTAAATGTACCTGGGTTCAACGTCGAGCGTGGCAAGCCCTAAATCTACCCTATGTCTAATTATTACAACATTTTCAAATTGAACCTCAAAACAAAAAAAAAATACACATTCAAAGAACAAAATGGATGGAACCATCAATGCCGTGCAAGTTTCAACATATATATAGAGCATTAGAATACAAATGAATGCAACCCCACCGTAATGCAAACTTTTAGAGTACATTAAAATTGATTCTGACAACAGTTTTTTAGGAACTCAAAATGTGTTGATAATGAGTGAACAAAATGCAAATCATTGTGTGTTACAAATTTAGAACAAATGAAGAACTGTGAAAAATTCCAGTAATGAATACAGTTTAATCAGAATATCAATTCAGGCAAAACCAGAAATTGTAAGTTTGAAATGCAGTTTTTGTTATCAGATTATATACCAAATTATATACCAAATATCACCCCCTGATTTCCTGCCATGTCAAGGGCAATGTGTTCCACTTGGGCAGTTCTTATTATTTGTTTTCATAATAATAAAAAAATTTGTGACATGATTAGGTCGATTATTTTCACACTGACAGATCTAATAATAGATATTTCCGAATAATCCAAGTCAATTCTTGAAACCATAACATTATCTAAATAATACCTACCATCAACTTTGAACAACAGTGCTGCTGTTTTAGTTAAAATGCAATAATGAAGTCATACACAGGAAAAATATATGCAATTTGTAAAGAATAGTCAACCACTTTTAATCAAAGGAAGGGTTAGTTTTTCTATGCCTGATACTCAAATACATTTTCTATGTTATTGGAAATTATTCAAATCAGGGAATCAAACAAGTACAATTTTGTCTGGATATTTCTCATCACCAAGCTATATTTCATGTAAACAAATTGGGAAATGTACAAAAAATTGCTTCATATTAATATTTGTATAAATTGCTTAATGATGATTCGCATGATACTATTTGAGGTAAAATAATTTTTTGTCTTTAATAGGTAGTGTGAGTACACTTTTTAAAGCTGCCAGTATTATTTGACTTTTCTTTAGTTCTCTAGATTCTTCTCCTATTTTTTTATTTTTGTTGTTATATTAAGATGACATAAGTAATGATGGATAGTATACCCGGGGGTAGCTTATCCGAGGGGTTATTGCGGAGAATACTAGAGAGAAGTCAGAGCAAGTGAGCAAGAGAGAGAGTGTATATTCCATATGTATTAAGCGTGGTCTACAATGGGGGGAAATGGGTGCTATTTATAGTAGTAATAAATGCCGAACAGGAACACGTGTCAAACATCCAATGGCCGAGGGGTCACATCAACTGGTTGGCGCTGGCAGCCGCATGTGGCCGCATTTAATGCGGCTGTTGGATGTGACGTCGTACTTGGTACGGTGATTCAGGCGCATGTGGAGAGGATATTGTGTCGAGAAAGGTGCCCTCGGCTGCAGATGATTACCCGAGGGCTCTGAGTACCGGGGACCCCTTAGTGCCGAGGGCTCTGGGTACCGAGGGCTACTGATTTTCTATGTTTCCTCCCAGCAACTTTGTTCGCTTGAGTTGGCCATCCTGTGAGAATCTGGAGCCTTCAGCCAGGGGGCCGAAGGCACTCCCAGTGTGCCACGTGGGTTGCTCAGTTCTTGAGCGTTGTGTTTTGGGCCTGCTGTGCTCTCTGGACCTATTGGGCCGTCATCAGAATAGTAGGAGTCTATGGGCCGGGGGTTCCTGGGTCATATACTCCATCAAGTAATAATTTAAAGTTTATTACAGTAGAGGTATCTGGATTTTTCTGAAAAATATAAGGTCATTATATTTAAAGAATATGGGGCCTGTATTATGAAAAAATGTTTACAATATAAATTAAAATTCATAAAAAAATACTCCCTATGTTTTACGAGACTATTACTGAAATAATTTTTTAAAGAAATATATTTATTTGAAAATCAATCCTAGTGTAAAATAAATTCGAAAATTTGGTATTGTCAATTAATTAAATAAGTCTCTTAGTAGTAAAAAGTTTCTGGAATACAACAATTTTGGGGAAATGGTTTTTCGAGGCTTTAAAAAAGTAAACTGATTTTTTTTATAGGAAAACGACAAAGCAAACTGATTTTTATAAATTAAATTTGGTGATATTTTTGCTATATGGGTAGCGTCTATTTATATTTGTGGAACGAAACATAAAATGTTAAATAAGAATAATCCCAGATATGCAAGATCGATTTAAGAAATACGAACAAATGAAAAGCCCTTTTGACTTCAACATCGGATCTTGCGGATCTTGCATATCTGTGCGTTTTCATTTTTTTTCTTGTTTGGCCGGTATTTTTATGGTGGTTTTTTTCACATATTACGAAGAAGAGTGAAGGTGATTGGTGGATCTACAAAAAATTTTGATAACAATGAAAACAAAAATAAATTAACAGATCTACTCTATAGCAGATTTGTATGGTTTGATGTTCTAAGAGCATGAAAATGTTTTCATGTTCTTTGCGGGTAAAAAAAGGGAGTAGAAGAATTGGTGTTGTGTTTAGGCATGCAAGGGTTCGTGTGTTCGGTGTTGTGTTTATGTACGTTGAACGGTGTACGATCCGTCTTTGTTGGTTGTGGCCGGAAGTAGATTTGCAGTGCGTCAAGGTGATTCCCGGCCGGCTGTATAGTTCGTTAGAGAGAGAGAGAGAGAGAGAGAGAGAGAGAGAGAGAGAGAGAAAGAGAGAGAGAGAGAGAGAGAGAGAGAGAGAGAGGCGGTGTGAGTGTCGGCGTGATAAGCGGAGGGTTTTGGGAGAATGACGATGTGTCATCGATTATATGTTGTTGGGTCAGGTTTATTTTGGGCTTACGTTTCTGGGCTGGCCCAGTGGTCTTTAAATGTTTTTGATTCAATGTTGGGTTATGTAGCCTATATTAAATAGGGATAATTTGAGTTTGCACCCCACTTTATTGTCGAAATTAGACTTTGCACCCCGTTTTTGAAATTCTCAGTATTTGCACCCTAACCTCGTATGAAAAAACAAGAATGCCCCTCGATCTGAAATATGTTGAAGGCCAACAAAATTGTTAACTGAGGGGCATTTTAGTCTTTTCGTACGGGGTTGAGGTGCAAATACTAAAGATTTCAAAAATGGGGTGCAAAGTCTAATTTCAACAATAAAGTGGGGTGCAAACTCAAAATATCCCTATTAAATATTAGATGTTAAACATATTATTTTAATTTTTAATATTTCAATAATGTTTTTGAAAGTTGGAATTGGTTACTTTAGGGGTGGGCTAGGTCCGGTCTAGGTCGAGTTTTACTAAACCCGTAAATTACCTGTAAGTCGCAGGTTATGTAAATTAGCGACCGAAAAAAAGCCCAATATAGTCGGTCCATTTCGGTTTTATTTTGTAGTCTGAGTTCGGTCCGAGTTCGGGTTGGGCCGGTTGTAGCCCAAATGTGTAATCATCTCATTTTTCTTTTATATTTTAAAATCTCTTTTCAAATTAAATTGATAAAAAGTACAAACCGCAAATAGAAACACAAAAAGTATTCTCCAAAATCCCGAAGAATTCAAATGTAAAGAAGACCACTATAATAATATTTTGTTTAAGATGTATAAAAATAAATAATATATGTGTTCTAAAAATGTTACGAAATAAAATTTATTGATAAAAATGTGACTAAAGTTACTAGAAATATATTTTCATGGTCATTACGGTAAATAAATTGAACATTTGTGTAGTCATTAAAAGTTATTAAGTCATTTTTTTCGTCCACCGTGATTATAATCATATATTAGGAATTAATTTATAATAGATATTGGCATATTATATTTCTTTTATATTGAAGCTAATTGTTTTGGGTTTTTATTGGTCAGGGTTAGGTTATAGATTTTAGGACCCATAATGGCCTCGGAAATTTTAGGTTCGGTTTGAGTTTTTTTATTCAAGCCGGTCAAAAATAAAATACCCGGACCACTGTCATAATGCGGGTCGGGTCGTTTCCGGTTTCTATAAATCGTTTCGGGTTTTCCAAACCCTAAGTTGCTTCGATTTAGGTTATTAATACGAGAATCACATTTTTTTAGGTTTTCCAACCCCTAAGTTGCTTCGATTGAGGCATTAGATCGCAGTATCACGACTATAATGCGATTCCATAAATCAAATAGTTGGGCTCTTCCTTATGGGGTGAAACGATAGTATTTGGAGGGGAAGATTTTGAATGGTGTGAGTGCGGGACAAAAGGTATTAATTCCTAGATTGTCCTGGACGCCATCTGATGTCACCCTCCCTTTCAAATTTCAGACGCGACAATATCCCGTTATGACTTCACATGCTATGACTATAAACAAAAGTCAAGGTCAATCTTTATCCCGTGTTGGATTGTTTTTGAAGAAGCTAGTATTTACCCATGGACAGTTGTATGTTGCAGTATCAAGGGTTACTAATCGTTGTGGTTTGAAAATTCTAATTGTTGATGAAGATGAAGAAACCACTGACAAGATTCAGAATGTTGTATTCAAAGAAGTGTTCAAAAATATTTAGGCTTACATCAAATGCATGTTTACAATGTTATGCTTCTACTTATTTGTTGGATGTTATAGATCGTTTATTGATTTGATGTGTATCAGTATGTATTAGATAGTGTCATCAATTGATAGTGTGATTTGAATTATCAAGTATAAATAAATTTCAAGGAAGAATTCTCGTAGCGTGCATCGCACGGGTGAGTTTACTAGTTAATATAATTATATAACGAGCATATAAATTCAAAACTGGTTGCAATAGACATGTAAAATTTCAAACCTTGCAAATGATGAGTATGCAAAACCTTTTTTCGTTTTCGCTAAGTCCGGTGGAGATGCGGGAGAAAGAAGGAAAAAGTTGGTTTAGATCTTGCGGTGACCGGGAGAAAGATGAACAAGGTCGGTCTAGGTCTGGTAGGGTCTAGGTCCGGTAGGGAAGGGGAGAACTGGCCAACTGGGAAAGACGAGGGGTTCAAGACGGGGTTGTCTGGAACTTTGGAGTTTGGATGAGCTGTATTCATTTAGGGGCAAAGTAGATACTCTCTCCGGTTCCAAATGAAATTCACACTTTGACTTCACACAAATTAAGGAAATAAATTTGACTTTACTGTAGAGTACACTGTTGTGACACTGTTTGACACTATTTTGCACTGTTTTGCACTGTTCTGATGTAGATAATTTGCCAAACAAGGAAGAGAGAAGAAGTGTGAAGTTTATTTTGGACCTACCCAAAAAGGAAAGTGTGAATTTCATTTGGGACCGGAGGGAGTATTTACTTATAATATTTTTAATTATTATAATTAGGTGGTTGTAAAGTCATTTTGTGGCTACATGTAGAATCACATGTGAAAGTAAGTCTCACAACATAAGAAAGCCTTATTCTGGATTTGGGTAAGTTGTAGAAATTTATAGTTCGTTTGGTAATACCTAAATCAGATGTATATTGTCTAATTATACCGAAATTTATGATGTTCTGACTGAAGTTGCTGGATTGGTTGATTTACAAAAAAAAAATTAAAATATGTTTTATTAATAAAATAAAGAAAAAATTATATGAAAATTAGCTAACATGATCCTCTCCAGTAAGTTCAGCTAATAAAATACGTAGTAAGTAACCATAGCCTTAGTTTTTCTTATTATTACACAATTTAATGCGCGATATCAAAAATTATGTGTTTAGTGAAAAAATTAGTTGATAAGTCTATAAACCGAAACACGGGGTCACCAAACAGGCTCTTAATTACTTGTACATTTTCTTGGTAAACCATAATAAAATTAAAACAATGATTTTGATTATTATATTTGTTAAAAAGTTATAATTTTTATACTTTTATCAAAGCAATTTTTACAAAGAATATAAGATTTTTTAAAAAAAAAATACTACTAAAATAAAACTTATTCACACAAATATGACTAGCTAATAGGTACTACATACAATGTAGTATCCTGATAACTTAAGTTAAAAAAATTGAACGTAAATTATTATGATTTCGTTCCTACTCTAATCACGATCATTAGTCACATTTTTTGTAAACAATTTTTATCTTAATCATACATATGTATTTATTTCAAGAACATATCCATATGTTTTTCATAGGCTAAAGGGTCAAATAGGTCCATGTACTCATATCAATAGCTCAATTGGGTACCCGAACTAAAAAAAGGTCCAATCCAATCCTCCAACTCTTCAAAATCGTTCAATTTTTTCGTTTTTTCAAAGGCTAAAGGGTCAAATAGGTCCCTGTACTCATATCAATAGCTCAATTGAGTACCGGGAGTTTACCGGCTAAACGAAAAAATTGAACGATTTTGAAGAGTTGGAGGATTGGATTGGACCTTTTTTTAGTTCGGGTACCCAATTGAGCTATTGATATGAGTACAGGGACTTATTTGACCCTTTAGCCTTTTTCACATTTTAGTGTAAAATTGTCCACGTTGGTTTGGTCTTGCATTGTACTTGTATGTTTAGATAATACTCCTATTTGATTTGGTCTGATTGTATAGTTCGTAGTGATTTGATTTGATGTGGGACTTATGATGTTTTTTCTTGAACCGTAATTCGTCCCGGACCAGATCAGATCAGACCAGATCAGACCAGATTATTTCAAACCAGATCAGACCAGACCGGACTTGGATAGTTATAAAAATACAAAGAAACCAGATCAGATCAGTACAGACCAGACAAGACCAGCAAATTATAGTCCTGAAAGCAAGTCTCACATAAATTAAAAGAGCCTTATGTATTCCTAATTTGGGTAGATTTGTGACCCGAGGTGTTTATTCTGATGATCTGGTTTCCAAAAATAAATTGTTATTCAATTTTGGTTCGGTTATAAATTGTTAATCAATTAGTATTGTGTACGGAGTATATTATAAATATAGAAGGAAAAAAACCTAATACTACACTACACATTAAAGAAGCACGCATGCATATCAATATCATCGAATCCTATATATAACCTCCCATCACGCAGCTAGCCGCCATTATCATATGCGATCCCCCGCCTCTCTAATTCACAGAAGCAATTAACATGAGGCTCCGAAACCCGCTTTCAGCCCTACCATCAGAGATCAGCCGCGACATATTATTAAGATTGGAGGGGAGGCAACTGTTCATAGCCCAATCTGTGAGCAAACAGTGGTATTCCTTCATAGAATCCATCAAGCTCTCCTATTCCGGGAACCCACAAATTCTCATCCACTGGCGGCGTATATCCGGGGAAAGACCACGTACGGAATTCAGATCAACAAGCCCCGATCTTCTCGGCCAACGCATATATGACTTCAGAGAGTGTGCATATTTTTCTACACTCAATGAATGGTTGTTCAGGGTTTTGGGTTCATGCAATGGGTTTGTGCTGCTCGGGTTTGGAGAACACATTATGTTGTGGAACCCACATACAGGCTGGTATACCAAAGTTCTTGAGCTTCGAAACCTCCTACATCAGGACCAAAGGGTGATCGGAGGGCTGTGTTACGATCCATCCACGTCCGATCACAAAGTTGTCTTATTGCTTTATCCAATCACCCCACCGGACTATGGTGGTCCGTTCGTCGTTGTTTCAAGCATGAAAAATAAAGGTTGGCGAAAAGTGCCCTTCCCCTACAACTATGCCACTTCCCGAGCTGGGGTCAGCTTTAACAATACACTCCATTGGATAGTAAGTGACATAAAAGACTACTCGGAAAGTGGAGATGAAAATGTATTCAATGATGGTGATGATCAAATGGAATGGGACAATCTTGCTGGGTGCAACAAGATTGTTTATTTCGATCCGGTTGATGACACATTCAAAATATTGCCCTCGCCCACACGGATCAATCCAGAAGAAGAAGACACGATACAAGGTACGGGAATCATAGATGGATGTTTCTGCATGGCTCGGACGGACCAAAAGATGCAACTGATCCATGTATCAGTTATGAAAGAGTATGGAAAAGAAGAGTCTTGGGTCACATCCTTTGTCATCTCCTTTTCCGAACCTGAACTATGTGAGCTTTACAACGTTAAGCTTTTTTCTCAAAATGGGAAGGTATTGATGAAGGATGAATATTGCTGGAGCACATATGTGTATGATATAAAAGAAGACAGACTAGAACGGAAAATGTTCCGTGTACCAGATGGTGTTGAGGGTGAGGGCATTGTTGGTATTTCCTTCTATGTTGAAAGTCTTGAGTTTCCACGTGAAGTGGGTTGGAGGGATGGTGATGAGCAAAAATGCAGTCTTTGATAGGCTTTGAAATGCTTCAGGATATCTGTTTAAAAAAGTTATGATTAAAAAAAGTTATTGGTACTTCAAGATATCAAGATTGATTAACTACAAAAGAACTTAGCGTTTCAAGCTGGATTGTTATGTTGCATTTATATACTACCTATATTCATCAATTGCTGCTATTTTATGCTTTTGATTATTGTATCTTTTCGCATAAAATTAAATGATCTGACTATTCATAAGCAATCTTGGGGTCAGTTGAAGAGTTTTCGACTTGAAAAGTGATTTTCTTTTTGCTTTTTGGATGTGCCTTGACCAATATCATTAGATGCCCTTCCTCTGCTCAGCTCTGCTCTTCAAAAGACCTCATCCTCAAGCTGTAAAAAATATGTGACCATCCATCTTTGGCAATTTGATTTGCCAAACTGTTTCATTTTTATATTCCCTATAGGTAAACTGGAATATGACAGTCTAAATTAGCAGGCTGAATCCATTATACTATCTATTATATCTAGCTCTAGCCTTCATGCAAGTATGTTTCTCAGGCTTTAATTTCCCCATTTGTGTTATTATAACATCTATGCAGATGTTTGATACATCATTAATTCCAATTAACTATAGTATATTGGGGTGCTTATTTGTCCTGCTTTCTCTTATCTTTGATGTCATTCCTCTTCCATAAAAGATGCACTCTGGCCTGGAGTCTAGCAATATTTGTATATATTGGGTAAGTTTTGAATCCAATTGCCAGGCGCCCTTGGTTAGTGATAGATATATTTCTCAAGAATTAAAAAACGGCAGTCTAAACCAACCTACTTTTTCATTTACCCCCACCGCTATTTCAAATTATGGGTCTATAAATCTGTTATAATTAATGGGGTAAATCTGTTCACAGACTATATTGATAGTCACAGTCAAAATATCGGATTCAAGTATCAAGCAGAAAATAAAGAACACACGATATGTTGACGCAGTTCGGATAAATCCTACTCTGCGGGGTTTCAACGGGGGAAACCCGGTCCCAAGAATCCACTAGCTCAGAAAAGTTTGAATACACAGATGGTTGCAAAGCAAGGAACAAAAGTAACAGATCTAACACACTAGAATCAGTCAAATACGAGCAAACGAATAAAATAAGAAAAGGAACAGAAATAACCGGACGAAACACCCAAAACCCAGGAGTTATCAGATTCTTGGCCTCGAATCAACTGCACTGGATCAGCGTCTCAACACACGGCATAATCCTTGCCTTTCTCAGCTTATTCCGAAATCCAGTGTATCTCAGATCACGAAGAAGAAGAAAACCAGAGGTTAACTCTTCGCAAGCTCTCTCTCTCTCTTATCGTTCTGTATTAGGGTTTCAATATGGCGTAATAGATGTCTCCAGAAGAAGGAAGGAAACTATTTATAGGCGAGAGAAAGAGCTGGACCAAAGTAATAAGAACTGATCATACTTCGGCTGAAACAGGTCCAATCCAAAGAGGATAAAGCTGAAACGGGCCAGACCTATTTAATGGTCCAATTGAATAATTCAATTAGAGTCCATTAAATATAATTACTTTCTAACCTTGCTTTACATTCCTATCTAAGTATTAAAACATCAAGTATAACATAACTAGAATTAGGATTACAAATATAACAATTTGCCCTCCTAAGACTAATTCCGGTGTAGCACAGCTCATAATAGCAGATATCATCATTGCTAGTGATAGGATTCATGAAACCAGATAACACCCTTTCATCATCAACCCAACCAAGTAACCTCAAGATCAAGGTACTTCAAAGATTTTGAAGAACTGCCTGCAAAACAAAAACTTAGCAGTAGGAACAATTTTAGTACCAAAATCAGCAGGGTTAACATCTCCAGTAATCTTATCAATTTTAATGTTACCTTTAGAAATCTCATCCCTAATGTAATGAAATCTAACATCTATGTGCTTAGTTTTTTCATGATACATAGGGTCTTTGCACAAGTATATGGCACTTTGGCTATCAGAGAAGACACTAGGAACAACATTTGTCTCCAGAACTTCACCCACTATACCTTTTAACCATTTTGCCTCTTTGATAGCCTCAGTGGCTGCAATATACTCAGCCTCTGTAGTAGATAAAGCTACTACAGATTGCAGTTGAGATTTCCAAGATATACAATTACCAGCCCAAGTAAAGAACCAAGAAGTAGTAGATTTTCTTGAATCTTTACATCCAGCATAATCAGAATCAACAAAACCTTTCAGATCACACAAATCAGAATTGGAGTATTTCAGACCAAGGTTCTTAGTACCAGACAAATACCTTAGAGTATATTTCATAGCAGTCCAATGATTGGTCCTAGGATCAGACATAAATCTGCTAAGTATGCTAACAGCAAAAGCAAGATCAGGCCTAGTACACAACATGGCATACATAAGAGAACCAGAAGCAACATCATAGGGAATCTTAGCCATTTTCTCAGATTCTTCTAAATTCATAGGATAGGGATCTCTAGAGAGTTCTACATGCCCTCCTAAGGGTAAGGGGGTGGATTTAGATTCATTCATATTAAACCTATCCAAGATTTTAGTCAAATAATCACCCAGTGACAAGAACATGCTCTTATTGGGTCTATCCCTAGTAATGTCAATACCCAAAATTCTCTTAGCGGAGCCAATATCCTTCATGTCAAAATGCAGTTTCAGATCATCCTTAACACTACCAATCAGCATTTTACAAGGACCAATTAAGAGAATATCATCAACATATAACAGGATATAAACAGCATTTTCAGTTCCAACATGTTTATAATACAAGCAAGTATCATATTTACTTCTTAAAAAACCAAGTTCACTCATGCAGGAATCAAACTTCAAATTCCATTGTCTGGGAGACTGTTTAAGTCCATAGATAGATTTTTTAAGAAGACAAACATGTTCAGGAAACTCTTTATTAATAAAGCCAGGAGGTTGAGACATAAAAATTGTTTCTTTTAAGTCCCCATGCAAAAAAGCAGTCTTAACATCCATTTGCTCCAACTCCCAGTCAAAAACAGTGGTTATAGCCAGCATTAGTCTCAAGGTTTTGAATTTTATAACAGGTGCAAAAATATCTTGATAATCAATTCCTTCCTTCTGTCTAAAACCTTTGGCTACAAGCCTGGCTTTAAACTTAGGAGGTTCAGTAGGGTCAAGACTATCTTTTAACCTAAAAATCCACCTACAGTCAATTATTTTGGCATTTTTAGGTTTAGGAACTAAAATCCAAGTTTTATTAAAGAACATGGAATGAAGTTCTTCCTGCATGGCTTTCATCCACTCATTGGACTTAGAGCAATTCATGGCTTGTTCAAAATTATCAGGGGTCAACTGTTTAACTACCTCAGCAGCAATCAGAACAAACTCAGCTAGATTAGAGAAGTATCTTTTATTAGGAATAATAGTTCTAGGTTCTCTGTCTCTAACCAATTGATAATCAGCTAAATTAGGTGCATTATGATTTTCAGTTTCATCATTATTATCAGGCACATTATTTATCATAGTAGTGTCAGTCAGATCATGTGTACAAGGATTATGAGAACCAGAAAGACTACCTTGTGAGTCTGAGCTCACTACTACCTGTTCACCTCCATTGAGGTCACCTTGTTGGCCTGTTTCAGATTGTGAATAATCATTTGCAGTATTGTGGAATATTCCACTGTCATCCTCTTTGTAAAAAGAGTCATCATCATCCAAAGATTCAAAGAAATTTCCATCAGAAACATCTGCAGTTTTACTCAAGGCAGTATCAGTTCTTTTTAATGGAAAATCACATTTATTGAAAGTAACATCTCTGGATACAATACACTTATAAGCCCCTTGACGTGCACTCGTCGTTAGGTGCACTCAAAATAAATAATCAATACGACACAAATACGTAGTATAGTGCAGTAAGGTTCGTATCCACAGGGAAAGGAATACTTTTCTTTTATAATAGTAGTAACAAAAGGGGTTTTTAGATTTGTTTGTTTTAACAACACTAAGATAAACAACCTATATGAGTTTAATGCAATGAGATGAAGACTTGGTCTTGCTTTTATCCACTTAATGAAATGTTCGTCGATCCCGGTTATATCTTTAACTATCTTCCTCTCGAATACTCAATCGAGGAGTATATCCAGTTCATCGAGGGTAGTTATTAATAACGAGATGCGTTCATTAATAAAACTTACTATCGAGTCAATATAGAACAAGCGCCGTATATTAACTTGATAGTAGCAATAAACTTAAGATGAAAACGATTGAGATTGATAACCTCAACACAAGCGGTTTATTGGTTTAATCAATATAATTAATTCCCCTTGGCATATTAACCATGAGATGCATGCATTAATATTCCGAGTTTACTACCGTTGAAAGAACCGGATTAATAACAAGCGTATTAACCGATTGATTCTAGTAATAATTAATATGAGAAACAATACTAGTTGATACTTTAAGTAATGTTTAAGATATTAACATGAAATATGAATAGGAATTAATTAATACTCAAGGAAGAATATTAAAATATATGAATCCTACTATGATTAATATCAAGATGTTAACTAATTGTCATCTTAGTAACACTCCCCGATATTATCATAGAGGAAGAAGTAGCTATTACTATAACCAATGTCAAGATGTTAACTAATTGTCATCTTAGTAACACTCCCCAACTTTGATATAGAGATAGTATTTTGAAAGAAAGAATTAATATTCAAGGAAGAAGATTAAAGAAAAATAACTCACAACTTACAAATTCATTAAGCTTCAAAGTAGCAAAACCAAGATGGAAGAGTTTAGCTCCTCATTTGGAGACTAAACATGATGAAAAATATAAAGAAAGAGCTATTCTATACTGAGCTTAGATGTATAAGGGATTGGATATCTTATTGTGAAGGAAAGGGGTGTATTTATAGGCTTTTGGGAGCTGCAGGGGCTGATACCCGACCGGGTATATAGGATACCCGATCGGGTATCTTAGGAAATTTCCCGGAAAACCACATTTCTGGACATACCCGGTCGGGTATGTCGGTTTACCCGATCGGGTATGTGACAAATCTTTACGAAAATTTGCTCCCACGATCCTTTGTTCCCGGATTTGATTTGGACAACCGAATCAAGCAAATACCCGATCGGGTATTGCCTATACCCGACCGGGTATACGAGTATTTTTTCCAAATCGAAATCTTTCTTGTCTCCTTGCACTTTCCTTGATCTTTTGAGGTCCAATCTTGATCCCTTGAATGATCTTTGACCTGTTTAGCTCAGAAAAGTCCTAATCTAAACAAATTACAAATAAATATGAAAATAAAGTATTACACCAAAAGTGTGTAATTTCCTCAACTAGAACTAATAAAAACTAGTTAAAAATACAAACATACAATCAGAAATTACATGAATATCAACTCCCCCACACTTAGCTTCTTTACTCGTCCTCGAGTAAAGTCAAATGTTTAACAGTTCCAAGTCCTCAAAAGTTCAACAATCAACCAGAAAAAGCAAAAGACCACCAAGGATAATATATGGGTTTTACATTGAGTGTTCAGCTCAAAGAATAATATCTTCTTGGATTTCATGGCCTTCTATGCTCATCTCCTCTTTTCATCTTCAAAAGATTAAATGAAGTCCTGTAAAAACAAATATATATCTCTCATATCTCTCATTTTGCCTAGGAGCCTTTGCAGGTCTTCATCCTAGCATCTCTTTTATTTTATTTTTATTTTTTTTTTTTTTTTTTTTTTTTTTTTTTTTCACCTCTCCACTCACTCATCATTTTTTTTTGTAAGCCTTTTTTGCTTAGATTGCCCATTTGTTGGGTTTTCAACCTAACTAGCATTTCATTTTTTTTTTTGCGAAGAAAATAATGCTGGTTTACAAGGTATCAAATTTAAGTACGCACCGATGAGTGACTCCCCCTCACTTAGCTCGAAGCACTGTCCCTAGTGCTCGACTCCATCATAACCGGGCTGACCGGTGCTCTAGATGAGATACTCTCGCCCCTTGTTCTTTGGTGGCATTTTCGCTTGATGCTTTGAATTTTGAGTTACAAATTTCGGACTTGGGGGAGGGCGTAAGGCATTATTCTTGGACTTGAGTCTTTTGGGGAAAAATGTGGTGTTGATGGATATGGGATGTAGAGGGAAATGTGGTGAAGATTTTGGTGGTGGTTTGGAGGGATTTGGTGGAGAATTCAGGGAGTAATTTGAGGTAGAAGAACCGGCTATGGAGGTTTGGGGAGTGTTTGGTCGGATTTGGGGAAGGAATTTGGGAAGAAGAAGGGACTTTTCGAATTAAAATGCTGAGTAATCCCGCTTACCCGACCGGGTAAGTGTGTATACCCGATCGGGTACGCGAGGCAGTGAGCTGCAGATTTGCACGTTTTAAGCATACCCGGTCGGGTAAGTGGCTATACCCGATCGGGTATCTCCCTTTTCTTTGATTTTTTGAAGCGGGTACTCGGTCGAGTGTGGGAGTCAGTCCCCTTCAATTTTAGCATTTCTAGCAATACCCGACCGGGTGTATAGTGATACCCGATCGGGTATTGCTTATTTTTCAATTTTTTGAATGCTCCCTCGATCGAGTAGTGCCCGGTCCCTTTTCTTTTTGCTCATACCCGACCGAGTATAAGGAGATACTCGATCGGGTATGTCCCCAGATGTTCCAAAACCTGCATTTTTTTTTTGAAATGTGTAAAAATAAAATAAAACAAGTAAACGTACCTTGCATGGGTTGCCTCCCAAGAAGCGCCTCATTTAACGTCGCGGCACGACGCTATCATTGTTTTCAATCATTCAAACTTGGATCATGATAGTTTATTTTCTTCTCACTTTCACTCCTAGGACTTCCATAGGAGTGCTTAATTTCTCGACTCTCCACTTTGAAAATCTTTCCAGGATCAAATATCCAGATTTTCATTGATTCGTGTGGTGGGAGGAATGGGAAGAAATTATCGTTTAGTATGATCAATAAAAAGTTTTTCGACTCCTCAATTTTGAAGAATATTTCAGAAATGTCATTGTCCATTTCAAGTTTATGAGTTTCCCTCAAGATTTTTAGAATTGATGGGGGTACCTCAAAAGATGACAAGGATAGATATTTAACCTTGAAGCTGAGATTATCCTCTTCTTTGACCAGTTGGAGCTCCGTGTCCTTTTCTTCCTCTACTTCTTCTGGATCCTGGATCTCTTTTTGCATTTCCTCTTCATTTTTCAATGTGATTGCAAAAGTTTGCTGTCTAGGATCACATTCTATTTGAGAGGAAAGTTTTCCCGAATCCCTTGCTTCAAGCCTACTCACGACTCCGGCTATTTGACCCACTTGAGATTCCAAGCTCAAAATGCTAGACTTGGTCTCATTTTAGAATTGCACCATGTTTTGTTGCATGGTGGTTACGCTGTTAGCAAGAGCACGAACCATGTCCTCTGTGGACATATTAGAGTCGGAGAATGGATCATACCTCATGTGAGGTACATCATCAATTTGTGCAATGTATTCTTCTTGGACCTTTGGGCAGAAGTCCGTAAGATGTCTGTGAGACAAGCAAATGTTGCATGTCTTGGCATCTTGAGCTTTTGAGTTAAAGATAGATTCCTTTATTAGAGAAGTCAAGAAGGAAATTTGACTCTCTAAGGATGAAGTGTTGGTATCCATATACTCATAACTCATGTAAGCTCAGAAAATAGAAGAGCAAGATTTTTATTTTTTTTTTAAAAATATATTTTTTTATATTTTTCTTGATATGAAATAAAAGAAAAATTTATTGCCTTTCCCCGGCAACGGCGCCAAATTTGACGTGCACTCGTCGTTAGGTGCACTCAAAATAAATAATCAATACGACACAAATACGTAGTATAGTGCAGTAAGGTTCGTATCCACAGGGAAAGGAATACTTTTCTTTTATAATAGTAGTAACAAAAGGGGTTTTTAGATTTGTTTGTTTTAACAACACTAAGATAAACAACCTATATGAGTTTAATGCAATGAGATGAAGACTTGGTCTTGCTTTTATCCACTTAATGAAATGTTCGTCGATCCCGGTTATATCTTTAACTATCTTCCTCTCGAATACTCAATCGAGGAGTATATCCAGTTCATCGAGGGTAGTTATTAATAACGAGATGCGTTCATTAATAAAACTTACTATCGAGTCAATATAGAACAAGCGCCGTATATTAACTTGATAGTAGCAATAAACTTAAGATGAAAACGATTGAGATTGATAACCTCAACACAAGCGGTTTATTGGTTTAATCAATATAATTAATTCCCCTTGGCATATTAACCATGAGATGCATGCATTAATATTCCGAGTTTACTACCGTTGAAAGAACCGGATTAATAACAAGCGTATTAACCGATTGATTCTAGTAATAATTAATATGAGAAACAATACTAGTTGATACTTTAAGTAATGTTTAAGATATTAACATGAAATATGAATAGGAATTAATTAATACTCAAGGAAGAATATTAAAATATATGAATCCTACTATGATTAATATCAAGATGTTAACTAATTGTCATCTTAGTAACACTCCCCGATATTATCATAGAGGAAGAAGTAGCTATTACTATAACCAATGTCAAGATGTTAACTAATTGTCATCTTAGTAACACTCCCCAACTTTGATATAGAGATAGTATTTTGAAAGAAAGAATTAATATTCAAGGAAGAAGATTAAAGAAAAATAACTCACAACTTACAAATTCATTAAGCTTCAAAGTAGCAAAACCAAGATGGAAGAGTTTAGCTCCTCATTTGGAGACTAAACATGATGAAAAATATAAAGAAAGAGCTATTCTATACTGAGCTTAGATGTATAAGGGATTGGATATCTTATTGTGAAGGAAAGGGGTGTATTTATAGGCTTTTGGGAGCTGCAGGGGCTGATACCCGACCGGGTATATAGGATACCCGATCGGGTATCTTAGGAAATTTCCCGGAAAACCACATTTCTGGACATACCCGGTCGGGTATGTCGGTTTACCCGATCGGGTATGTGACAAATCTTTACGAAAATTTGCTCCCACGATCCTTTGTTCCCGGATTTGATTTGGACAACCGAATCAAGCAAATACCCGATCGGGTATTGCCTATACCCGACCGGGTATACGAGTATTTTTTCCAAATCGAAATCTTTCTTGTCTCCTTGCACTTTCCTTGATCTTTTGAGGTCCAATCTTGATCCCTTGGATGATCTTTGACCTGTTTAGCTCAGAAAAGTCCTAATCTAAACAAATTACAAATAAATATGAAAATAAAGTATTACACCAAAAGTGTGTAATTTCCTCAACTAGAACTAATAAAAACTAGTTAAAAATACAAACATACAATCAGAAATTACATGAATATCACCCCTGATTGTAAAACCAGTAGCTTATAACCTTTAACTCCCTCAGGATAACCTAACATTACACACTTTAAGGCTCTAGGTTGTAATTTACCTTGAGAAACATGGGCATAGGCTGCACACCCAAAAGGCCTCAAATGAGAAATGTTTGGTTTAAATCCAGACCACATTTCCTGTGGAGTTTTGAAACTGATCACAGAAGATGGGGATCTATTTATTAGGTAAGAAGCAGTAACCACTGCTTCACCCCACAGGGAATTACAAAGGCCTGAACTGATGAGCATACACCTTGCCTTTTCAAGCAGGGTTCTGTTCATCCTTTCAGCAGTGCCATTCTGCTGAGGAGTACCCGGGACAGTAAGTAACCTTTTAAACTCTTCATTTTTGCAAAAGACATTGAATTCATTGTTACAGAACTCAAGACCATTATCAGTTTTCAAAGCTTTCAGTTTAAAATTGGATTGAGACTCAATCAATATTTTCCAGTTTTTAAAGTTCTCAAAGCATCCTTAGTTTTTAACAAGAAAACCCACACCTTCCTTGAAAAGTGATCAACTAGAGATAGAAAATATTTCCTACCTCCAGTTGTACTCACTTTAGAAGGTCCCCATAAATCAGAATGAACCAATTCCAAGGGAGCAGAAGCAACATAAGATGATTGTTCAAAAGGATGCCTAGTTTTCTTGCCAAAAACACAGTTTTCACAAAAAACAAGGTTTTCAGGTTTAAAGTCTAAAAAACCAGTTTTAAACAGCTTATTCAAACCCACATTCCCAATATGACCCAATCTGTTATGCCAAATTTCAGTTTGCTTTTGAGTTGTGCTATTATTAACAGAAGCAGCTAAGTTAAGTTCAAGGGAGCAATTAACTAAGTAAAGTCCCCCACTTTTATTAGCTTTAATAAGGTCATTTCCATTTCTGGAAACCACCTTATATCCATCTTGTGTATTAATAGTGCAACCCAGATCATAAAAAACAGATTCAGATAGGAGGTTCCTTCTTAAGAAGGGAACCCATCTAACATTTTGGATAACCCTTACAACCCCATCAAACATCCTCAGCGGAACATTACCCACACCTTTGATATCTAGGGCAGTATTGTCTCCTAACATTACCTTTCCCCCATCATGAAGAGTCAGGGAGGAGAAGTAGGCCTTGTTAGGAGTTGCATGTAATGTACACCCAGAGTCTAAAATCCATTCATCATTCAAAGAAGATCCAGAACAAACAAGCAATTCATGTTGAAAAACATTTGCAGATTCTGTGTTAGAAGTAGGGTTAGGATTAGCCTTGTTATCACCTTGTTTATCCCTTTTCTTCTTCCTACAGTCTCTTGCAAAATGTCCTTCAATGCCACATTAGTGACACTTGAAGGTTTTCTTTTCAGAATTATCTTTATCAGTTTTATTCTTCTTCTTAGAATTGTTCTTTTTATTCTTTGGTTTCCCTTTAATCATAAGAGCTTCATTTTTGGGCTCAGTTTTCTCAGTATTAGAGGGATCAGATTTAGACTTAAAAACTTTAACAGATTCATTTTTCTCAAGTATAGCATCAGTGATCTTACCAGGTGTGAGATCCTCATTAGAATACTGGATGACATCTTTAAAGTTATCAAACTGTGTAGGTAAAGAATTTAACAGAATAACAGCTTGATGGGTGTCTTTTATCTTTTCATCTACCTTTTCAATTTCTTGAGTCAATTTCAGAAAATTATCCAAATTCTCAGACAAAGACACAGAAACATTCATTTTGAAGGTAAACAGTCTACAGAGCAGAGAGATCTTTCTAGACATAGATTTTTTCATATAAGTGGACTCAAGGGTATCCCATAACACTTTAGGGTCAGTGATTGTGGAAAGTTTTCTAGCCACATTATCAGAAAGATGAATAATCAATTCAGAATATGCAGCATTTTTCAGTTCAGTTAGATCAGAACTAGACACATTGGGAACAATATCAGAAGAGACAACTCCAAAGCATTTCTGCTTCATCAGGAGAGCTTTCATCTTAAGCTGTCACATGGGAAAGTCACTGATACCATCAAAGATTCGAATCTTGGTACCAGTGTCAGACATATTTGCAGATTAAGATCAAGATATAAACCAATAACAGCCACAGAAGTCAATCAGACAAGAACAGAAAGAAACGCAATCAAGATTCGAACTGTTTTGAGCTAGGGTTTCAGGATCGAATAACAGTAAACCAAAAATTAGGGTTTCTTGAAAAAACTCAATCAAATCAGAAATTTAGATTAGGTTTTCAAGAATCTAATGTAAAGGCTCTGATACCAAAATTGTTCACAGACTATATTGATAATCACAGTCAAAATATCGGATTCAAGTATCAAGCAGAAAATAAAGAACACACGATATGTTGACGCAGTTCGGATAAATCCTACTCTGCGGGGTTTCAACAGGGGAAACCCGGTCCCAAGAATCCACTAGCTCAGAAAAGTTTGAATACACAGATGGTTGCAAAGCAAGGAACAAAAGTAACAGATCTAACACACTAGAATCAGTCAAATACGAGCAAACGAATAAAATAAGAAAAGGAACAGAAATAACCGGACGAAACACCCAAAACCCAGGAGTTATCAGATTCTTGGCCTCGAATCAACTGCACTGGATCAACGTCTCAGCACACGGTATAATCCTTGCCTTTCTCAGCTTATTCCGAAATCCAGTGTATCTCAGATCACGAAAAAGAAGAAAACCAGAGGTTAACTCTTCGCAAGCTCTCTCTCTCTCTTATCGTTCTGTATTAGGGTTTCAATATGGCGTAATAGATGTCTCCAGAAGAAGGAAGGAGACTATTTATAGGCGAGAGAAAGAGTTGGACCAAAGTAATAAGAACCGAGCATACTTCGGCTGAAACAGGCCCAATCCAAAGAGGATAAAGCTGAAACGGGCCAGACCTATTTAATGGTCCAATTGAATAATTCAATTAGAGTCCATTAAATATAATTACTTTCTAACCTTGCTTTACCTTCCTATCTAAGTATTAAAACATCAAGTATAACATAACTAGAATTAGGATTACAAATATAACAAAATCATTAATGTATTGCAGATTATTTAGCTTTTGTGCTTTATTCTCTTAACATTTATTTTGTGGGTTTTTACTTCAAGATCCTTATTTAATCTACTTTCACAAATTCCGTGGTCTTCTTCATTGAATAACAATAAATTGGTTATAGGTTTCAGGGTTGGCTGTCAATATTGAAGATTAGACTTGGAGTTGGAAAGAACTCAAGTAGTACAAAAGTGTAGAACAAATAAATTCTAGAATTACTCAGAAGCAATAAATTCTACTTTTATTTAGGATAATTTGTGTTTATATTTTCTTCACTAATTCACAACTACTTCAAATAAATTGGAGAATTTGGACCTCACACACTATAATTGCTATGAGAAATGAAAACCATATTAAAAGAAAACAAAAGTTTTTGCAATCTACATTCTTCATTTTACAAAATGATAAAGGCATGCAAGCATAAATCCTTCATCTTAGAATTAGAGAACAAGAATAACCAAAACTACATATTCGATCAAGGCCTCTCCTCACTTTTCACTTCTCGACCATCTCTTCATCTTCTGTTTTGAACTTTCTGCTATAAAGAACTTTCCCATTCTTGGTATCACCATCATAAGGCAACCCATCATCTTTCTCAAACTCATTTTCATCATCACCATGATAATGTGATGTGCCTTCTTTCTCAGACTTATAAGTTTCATCACCATAATAATGTGATGTCCCTTCTTTCTCAGGCTTAACTTCATCATCATAAGGTTCTTCATCTTTCCTGAGCCTAAACGCTGTACATGCCACCACATATACAGCTAGTAGGAAGAACAGCATGATGGTATTGATAACAGAAGCCTTCCTCCAGCTATGTTTCAGGCTGCCCAGCACACCAGCTTTGCACGAATCACAGTTGTAGCAGAGTTGTTCTGGGGCGTTGTTCCATCTCCCACAATCCTGGTCAGCTGCCCATGTTCCCCTCTGGATCCTCCAAAATGTGTCATTCACATAACCATAGGCACAAGCTGTAGGCGGTTTGCAACATCCAGACTGCATATGACCATGTCATGTTTTAGGGCATTGTTAATAAGGCACACTTTGTGATGTTAACAAATATCAACCATGCAATTTGAGAAGCTATTTGTAATCTATACTATGAACCCGTTTGGTACTTGGTAGTATAAAAATCGGCTGATTCTGCTGAAATTTACGAAGTTCTGGCTGAAGTAATTGGATCGGTAGATTTCGCTGATTTATGAAAAAATGTATTTTTAAAATATATTTTATTAGTAAAATAAAGAAAAAATTAGAGTATACTAGTATGAAAAATAACTAAAAATGGTTTTCTACAGTAACTTCAGCCAATACAATCAAAAAAATAACTACAATCTTTTTTTATTATTACATAATTCAACACCCAAAATTAAAAATAAATTGTTTGGTGAAAAAATTGGTTCATAAGTCAAAACACGGATTCTAAACGGGCACTACAAAGTAAATGTCTATTTGGATGGGGAATTACGGGGGAGCAAGATTTTGGAGTTCTTAATCTATGTTTGCATATACTCTTTCCATCTCTTAAAACTTTGTCAACTTTCTTTTTTTGAATATATGTCATACTAACTTTGTCACTTTTTTTTAAATAAAGAATTTGTGGTTCCAGTTAATTCCATATCCTTCCCATAAAACTCAATCACACAGTTTTTACTTTATTAATTTTCGTGCTGATCAAACTTAACAAAATTTTGAGATATGGATGAAATATAATTGAGATCGAAATATTGACCGATAGAGTGATAGGAATATCTTTAACGTCTTCTCCTTCAAATCGATTTCGTGTCTCTCGTCGTACTCAACTTTTAGTAAAATCATGACTTCTTCAAGGCAAATTATAGAGGTTTTTTGTGCATCCGGATGAAATTTTGCACCATGATATTTTTGTATTTCATTTATATTTTCTCATTTCATAAGGGCTGAACCGCTGAACACGCACCCATTCCTTGAGACTATGTTTGGAAGTTTTGAGAGAAGGAGAGAGGAAGATTTTGGAAGTATGTTGTTGCTTATTGAGAAAGTTATGAAATTCTACTTCGTATTTAGGAGTAATAAATTTGAACGAATGGAGTTTTTGAAGGAATTATAATTAAAATCATTGTGAGATATGACGAATTCAAATAATTGAACCGGTACTCAGTTTTAATTGAGCTTAAATTACCGTTTCTTTAACCATCTTTCAAAACCCTTCAAATTGAGAAAATTTAAAACTTGATCAGATGGTTTCAGAGGATTACAAAAGCCCTCCAATACCTCCCCCTCCAATTTCTAAATCTCCCAAATCCGAAAACGTGGGTCGTAACCTCCATTAACCTTAGCTTCCCCTCCCCTCCAAAACTCAACTCCCAAACATATCATAACATACCCTAGGGTATGTTTGGGAGTTTGAAGGGAAGGTTAGGGAAAATTTTGAAAGTTAGTCATTTAAAGGGAAGAGGGAGGGGGAGAGGGGGAGGAAACTCTTGTTTGTGAGTAATAAATTTGAAAAGATAGAAGTTATGGATAAGTTATAATTGAAATCACTTCACATTATATGATGAATAGAAATACTTAAATTTATATTCTAAGGAAAGATGAGACAATTTTAGTGGGAATTTATATTGTCTCATACAAAATTTGGTAAAATTAGTGTGATTCTAAATCATTCTTATTTATTTCTACTGTAATTTGTAAATAAGAATGTCACCTCTTCATGTTCTAATATTAGTGAGATGATAGTAATTTTTCGCGTTCGATTGACCGAATACTCATTTGAATACTCTACTAAGTGTACATGATGCAACCCTTCAATGCTTTAAATATCGTCTTACACACTTCATCACGGTACCAAAGGAGCCTTAAGTTTTATAATTTGCTAAGCTCCATTTTTCTTCGATCCGTACCGGTTAAAGTATTCATATCGTTGCAGTTTGGTACATTAACTCTTAAATGGATCAAATCAATATCGTTACTATACATAAATGTTTCAAATGACAATATTATTCAAATTTGCAGCAAAAAAATTCAACATGGCGACCCAAATTCCATGTATAGAATCCACCCTACAATGATAACATGAACAAAAGTAAGGTGAAGTGGACTTTACGCATAGAATCTGGCTGCCACTATTGATTTTTTGGTTGCAAATTTGAATAATATTGTCAATTGAAATATTTATGTATAGTTATCGTACTGATTTGATTCATTTAAAAATTAAGGTACCAAAACGCAACAATACATGTGATTAATGTACCATTGATGCATTTCACCACATTCATACTCTTTTTATTGGACTCAACACTCGTACACATTTTGTTCTCGAGTCATGTTTTTTACCGTTCACCTAATCATTTTCATTATATTCCAATCTGTAGTCATGTTATTAGCATGTACAACTAATCAAATAATCAATAGTTACAATACTAACTAGAAAACTTCTAATTTGAATTATTATTAATATTCAAAATGTAGATCTTGGGAAGCTTCTATTGAACTGAAAAAATAGAAAATTCTTACATAAGATTAGAAGATAGGCATACAGCGAACAGAATATATGACCACCGCTATTTTCTACTCCCTCCGTCCCGCTAACAATGGGACAAGAGGGAGTGACATGCAAATTTATAAAAAGTGGTTTATATGGTTGATATTGAATTGATAAAGTAAGATTAAAGTAAGAATGATTTAGAGCCGCACAAACTTTGCCAAATTTGGTATGAGACAATCTTAGTGGGACGGATCGATAAGGTAAAATGAGATAATCATAGCGGGACGGAGATAGTACTAAAATAAGACTCATTAACTCTTAATTGATGAAATTTTAAACTCGTACTTTAAATAGTGTCAAATAAGTCCTTTTAAGGGGATTACAAGCACATAATAGTCATATGAGAATATTGCCTGAAATAGAACTAAAACAATTTGAAAATTCCAAAATAGGATTGACATGTTTTTATTCTCAAAATAGGACTAATTACTGTTATGTTTTGGCAGTACCAGACTTCAAACATGTCAGTATTTTCTAAACATGAAAGTAATTAGTCCTATTTTAGGAATAAAAAACATGACAGTCCTATTTTGGAATTTTCAAACAGTTTTAGTCCTATTTCGGGAACTTTCCCGTATCAATTATATACTCCATCCGGTCCTAAATAAACTTCACACTTTCCATTTTGGGTTGATCCAAAATAAACTTCACACTTCTTCTCCATTCCTTATTTGACAAATTATCTACATCAAAACAGTGCAAAACAGTGCCAAACGGTGTTAAACAGTGTCAAACAGTGTCACAACAGTGTACTCTACAGTAAAGTTAAATTTATTTCCTTAATTTGTGTGAAGTCAAAGTGTGAAGTTTATTTAGGACCGGATGGAGTATATTGTTCTCTTGAATAGTAAACTAATTCTGGTTAACCCTAAAATTGAAATATTTGGATTCACCACTAACCTGGTGACCGAGAAAAGGGCATATATGTAATTATGTATGGTACCTCAATGGGGCTAAGCTCTCTTCTGTAAAACACAGCTGCAGTTTGAGAAATTACATTACCACCCCTCCTCATCATGCTCCCACAAACCTCAGAACCCCTAACACAGTAACTGATCTCCCTCCAATTGCCCGCACTGGTGACCGTCTCCTTCAGCCACCGGTCCGGGAAATCCAGGAGGAAATACTCCATATACATCCGATTCAAGACAGGCCGGCCCGTCCCTTCGGTGACGCCGTAAGCGAAAAAGAGGAACCCGACGAGGACAACCATGATGCCGAAAGTGCACCAAATGTAGACGTAAATGAGGATGTCGATCCCGTAAAAGGCGCCCGCGAGGCCAGCGACGGAGACGACCATGATCGCGACGGCGATCAGGATGATGGGCCAGTGCAGGAACTCGAAGCAGTCGGTGCTTTTAGCTCTGCTTCTCACCCATACCCCGCCGACCAGAATGGGGATGGCGGATAGGAAGCTTAAGCAGTTCATTAGGGCTATGCATGGGTTTTTGCAGGCATTAATGCTCATGGTTAAGCCAGCTAGCTGATATGGAGTACGTTTTAACTCTTTCTTTTTCTCAGATCAGCTCTCTGGTTGGTGGAGTTTGATCAAGATCGAGCTTGGAATGAAAAAGGTTTGTAGCTAGGCTTTATGGAAAGGCGTCAGTGACAGGTGATTTGAGTAGAAAGACCGTTGTTGCATGAAAGTGTATATTGACGGTAAAAAAGAAGTTACGCGTATACTTTTCCTCTTCTACTCCTTTTTCCAGGTAGCTACCCATACTTACCAATGGGGAGTCTCTCCCTTCAACCGTAGGAGATCTCGAGGTCCACATCTCAAAGCCGTCATTTTCCCCGTCGTACAGTGTCCTGCCCCAACGCACTCTGCCGCACGGTAGCGGATCTCAATCCGCTACTAATACTTCGTTACGTGACTTTTGTGAGAATAATGGAACATGATGCTCTCTAAGGAGCCCTGACAGATATAATTATAATAAAAGAGTTTAATGTAAAGTACAATACTAATGGTTTAATAATTCTATCACACCCCCTCAAGTTGTGCGGGAGAAACAACGCGCAGGTTGTCTTTCAAAAAAGGAAGAAAGATAAAAAATGACATTAACGTTTTTAAGGAAACTCAAATTAGACACTAAGGTTTTAAGTAGACCAAATAAACACAAAATTGTAGTTTTTAGTTCCAATTTGACCACTCTTTAACGTTTGTGTTAAACGGCCCTTTGATAGGCACTAGTTGTTAGTGCCTAAGTATACATTTTTATTATTGTTTGTAATGTTTATTTACTAGTTTTGTGCAAGTTTATAGTTGTTAGTTTGCATTTGATTGTAATCGTATTTCTAACATTTTATTGTTTGTTGTAAGTTGTAGTTAGTTTGACAATAAGTTTAGGATAGATTTGGAAGCAAAAAGGATGAAGAAACCTGAGTTTTGTGCAAAACCCGGTCGGGTATGGACTTTACCCGGCCGGGTATGAAGTGACAAAGGAAACTGCTGCAAAACTAGCAAATACCCGGTCGGGTATTCCATATACCCGGTCGGGTATTCTGTGATTTCAGACCAAAGAACGTGCAGAAGACACAAAAATTAAGGAAAATATTTGATTTGGTAAATACCCGGTCGGGTATGTCAAAATACCCGACCGGGTATCACTACTAGAAAAAGGGCTTTTAACAATGAAAAATATTGTCGTTATAGGCTCAAAAGTTGGTCGTTAAAGCTTTTAACGACCACTTTTTTTTGTCGTCAAGTGGTTGTTATAGGCTCCGTCGTTATTGATTTTAACGACCAAGTTCGTAGTTAATAATATTTAACAATTAACGACAATATACAATCTCATCGTTAGTTATTAACAACAATATACAACCTCGTCGTTACTTATTAACAACAATATATTCACTCATCGTTACTTAATAACGACAAGATATTTAATCATTCATTATATGTAAATAATGATAATCGTTTTATAATAACCACCACAACCCCACGTAAACATTTCTTTAACAAACTATATGTTAAGTTTTTAAAAATTATAATATTTATAATATTAACAAAAAATGCAGTATATATCAAATTAAAGTTTCAATCTTCCAAGTTCCAATACATCGAATAGTCAATAAATGTCTTTACACGTGAAAAATGTTGTAAGTTGACACAATAATCATCATCCACATAAACAAAACAAACAATACTTTATTCTAAAACATATGTACGAATCATCAACAAAATGAATAAGACAATACTAAATCAAAAACTAGCAATTCATCAACACTGCTGCAACTTCTCATCGGCAATGCTGCAGCTTCTTAACGACATTGCTGCAACTCTCCATTTCATTCAGTTATTCATCAAATTAATCAAAGGAACTGCTGCAATTTCTCAACAACATTACTGCATGTAACAAACCACATGTAACACAAGTATCATGATCAAATAATCAAACTCAATATAACACTTCCTAATTTAACACTATGACAACAATAACAAGATCGCCTTAATAGTGAGATTAGGTACCTTCCTATTTATCAACGAGAAATAATAAAAGTTAATAATTAATTTACTACGTAGTATATATTTAGAAAGTATAATACAATCTAAATAGAAAACAATTTTTAATGAAATCAGTTTACTGCGTTAGTTATTTTATAACACATATACATATAAAACTTAATTACAGAATTACATAAGTACACATCAATGGAACAATGAACATAAGTACATAACCATATACGTATAAAGCTTAATTATATCTAACATGTTAATTGATGTATCTAATTTTTAAACATGGGAAACTCTTAAACTTTTACCTCAAAGTGCATATTCCTTTAAAGATAACATCTTGCAAAATAAATAATGATCCATAGAAGAAAGAAGGATATTATTTTATATTCAGCAAGGAAAATAAAGGTAGAATTACAATATCAACAATGAAAGCTAGAACTAATTTTAGGAGGACCAAATAATAGTCTGTTATGGAAATGACAAGTTGCTAAATTCATAAGGAGGCAATAGAAAAGCAATTGATCATGAAAAGTAAGAAAACCAATTCTAAGTTAGAGAAGTGTATGAGGTTAACTATGAGCAGCCTTCAGTAAAAGAAAAAGGATGCTTTTGATGGGCCTAGAAGGTGATAGACATTTGAAAGCACCTATATTTAGGCCTGGGAGCAATTAGGTAGAACATATGTAAGTTTAAACAGTGAACTACAAAACAATATGACCATCTAATTAGGGCATTCCAGTATGAAAAATATATTTTATTAGGGCATTCATATATAGAGAAAAACTCACCTTTGACTCCATGTGACCAACATATATCTGCATTGATCAATAGTGTATTAAATAACCATTTTTAATAATCATTATGTAAATTTGAGCACCTATATTTACAGCTTCTTCAAAAGAGCACACACATAATTAATGCTATTTAGTCACTTTTGAGTTATAAAGGAAATTTGTACTTATAGAACTATGCATTCTAATAATGCTAGTATATTAGTGATATAGCAATCTCCATCAACTCAAAAAATAAAACTAGTGAAAAGTGAGCTAATGGTTATGTGACCCTTTTATGTTCTGTTTAAATTGAGTAAAAGCTTAGCCTTACTCTTCATAATCAATAAACAACCAATTGGTTTATCTTGGGTTTCTCATCCATGTGCATTTCTTAATTGGCTTTTGAGTTTTAGCTCTTTGAGCATCATTAGAGCAGTAGCAGGTCCACACTAACGATTTAAGATTTGTACCAAGATCTGTAGCCATAAACTTTATAAAAGTGGGTTAACCTGCACCAGTTAAATCCAACAAAAGAACACGCTGATTATACTTCATAGATCAAGCCTGAATAAAAATTATGTAAACATCAAACCCTACGTATTATAATGGTTATATATCAAAGATGTAGCAGAATAAGCATTTCTACTGAAATATGGTGGAAGATGGAGAGCAGATAGAAGCAATGGGCAGTCGGTGGTGGCGGGCAACAGTGGGTGGATCCTGAAGAGAGGTTAAACAATTCTCACTCTTGCCCTGAAAATAGAAGATAAGGTTACTAAGATTTTTAAATAATAAAGATAAAACAATCATGCCTAACAAGGGAAAATAGAAGTTGCCCCAACAAAAAATACATCCTCATATTTCTTTTGTAACAAGCGGCCCAAGTATCATTTAAGAAAAGGGCATAAGAACTTCCGCGTTAAGTTTTTCTTAGTCTTTTCTATATGATTTATGAACTTTTTCTGGTCTTCATTCATGCCCAAGATGTATAGTAGATCAACTAAGACCGAGAACCAGCAAAAAAACAAAAAGTGGTGGAATACCTTTATAATTTTACCTCATACAATATCTCCTGAAATCTTCAATATATCGACTAAGATTTTAGTGTTGGAAGGCAAGTGTCTAACAACTTAAAAAACCAATACTTTGTATATCCACAATTAAATCCAATTTCGTTTGAAGAAAAAATTTCTCGTTTGTTTAGACTTTTTTACAAACACGTTATATACATTATCATATAGTGTTTCAAAAACAAATTACGCCCTCTCTCAAAATTTAAAGTTATTAAACAAAAACGAAACAAAAATCTTAAATATTGATAGTAGTATACGGACTACTGGCCAAATCAGCCAAGAAAATCAGCGACTTATATTGCTGAAAACTTATCGAGACATAATGATTAGAATAATAAATATTGAAGACTAAACTGACCTGGAGTAATCAAAAGACAATCTTAAATTTGTTCACTGGTAGATGGATCAAGCGATGGGAGATTTAGCCCATCCAATGATGATTTATTAGGTAATGGAACGACATGAAAGATTATGCGAGAAGAAAGACGGAGCAATGGCCGCTTACCGATCGAGCGAGGCGGTTCTTTGAGAATCCTTTAAAGATCCTTAGGGCATATAAGCGCGGCCATAGAGATGATCAGCTTTAGTTCAAAGCGACGGAGATCGATGAGCAACTAATCAAATTGAAGCCAGAACTTAGGGAAAAATAGATAAACGCGGCGAAGAATAGAGATTAGGTCTTTGAACGATGTGGTGTTTTTGCCCAGTTAATTAACCGGCTCATCAAAATTGATAGTATACGGACTACTGGCCCGCTTATGGAGCGAAAATAATTGAGATTGAAAATTTTGGCACCATACTTAATCTTTACGATAATAACAATCTTAAAAAGAATAATTTTTTACTTTTCTAATTTGGTTTTAGAAATATAATTTCATAAAATGTTCTGTAATAACGATGACTAAAAATTAATGAATAACGATGACTCTTCGTAAATAGTGTTGGGTTTGTTTCGGAAAATAAAGAAAATTAATTAAAATAAATTAATTAAATAAAATGACTAGAGAAAAACAAGAAAGGAGATGAAGCAGAATTAGCCAAAGCTCGTGCTACGCACGATTTCCTTAAAACGTATTTGTTGCCTCCCACGGTGCTAGGAGCGTTGCAACAATCGTTTCCCAGGATACGATGACTACGAACTAATGTTTGAGCACACAAACAAGAGTTCCAGCGAACGAGAACCAAGTATGAACACAGAAGGATTTTGGGAGTAGCTGGAAGAGTTTTTAGCTCAAGAAAACGTGAGGAAAGTGATGTGCGTTGTCAAACCGTGTGTCTGTTGCAAAGCACCTGCCAGCTATTTATAGGAGGATTTGTTGTGTGTTAAATGGGGTGTTAATGGACCTGAACGTTGGACATCAATGACCAGTCCGTTGGGCATTGAATCGTCCATAAACTGTCCATTTAACGCAGCATTAAAAGATAAGAACGTTGGGCATTAATTGTTGTAACGGAAGAAGTGCGCGGCAGAAGACCCCAACAGAACTCCCCTTGGAGGGGTTCTGTCCGAAGCCAACAGAACTCCCCTCGGAGGGTTTCTGTTCGAGGCCTTCTGGGAAAAAACGTTCGGGAAGAAAACAAAAATTAACCGTATCCCTTGAGTTTTTCGGTGTGGGATAAAACACACTAGAAACTCATCATTTTCCCAGTTTTTCCATTACAACGAGCGAACTTCGAGAATCAATTTCTCATTCACCCGTTATCCGTTTTGAGCGTACCATATATCGAATTGTAGCCCTTAACAAGGACAATCCGAAACCACTTTGACCCGACCCAAATCGGAAGTGGACCCCACTCAAATAATTGCCCCAAAATGACCATTTAATGCAATTTTTAACACATTTTTCCAACAATCCCCCACATGAATGAAAATTGATTTTCGAGACTTAAAAAGACACGAAGATAGGAGGACACGTTGTGTTCACCGGATGATCCTTGCATACGGAGAGGTAGGTTTTATCCTTTGAACCTTCCGTTGTAAAGACACGTTTATTTACTGGCTGTCTAGTAGACTCGATGTCCTTGAACTATACTGCCGTCGTGTAAACATTGACTTATCTTTACACAAGAACCTTCCAACTTTGTTCCGTTCTCATGGGTGTGCCCGTTTTGGCCATGGGTCACCGTCCTGGTTCTGCAAGAGTTTCTAAAGAACTGAGCCTTCACAGTTCTCCTTCGAAGCGGCCCTCTTCTCTCTCACATAGGTGATTCTTTCACGAGTATCCCGCATACTCTTCCAATGTTATCGAGTAGATCAACATTTTAGAATCATTAAAGCAAACGTTTTTGCTAACCTCGTGCGGGAGTCACTGTTTTAACGAGGAGTGGGTAGGAGTCCGGGACCCCCACAGTGACCATCCTTCGCTCTATAATTTAGTTGTCCCTTTTGAACCTAGGACCAACTAGGTTGGGTATCCACTATAGAACTTTTCAATTCACGGGCTTTAGTCCCATTCCTCGTGACAACTTCTCCAACAATTCTCTATCCAATGCCTTGGTTAGCGGATCCGCTATGTTATCCTTTGACTTCACGTAGTCAACAGTGATAACACCCGTTGTGAGGAGTTGTTTAATGGTGTTATGTCTACGACGAACGTGTCTAGACTTACCATTGTAGAGATTGCTCTGTGCCCTTCCAATTGCCGCTTGACAATCGCAATGTATGCATATTGGAGGGACAGGCTTCTCCCAACTTGAAATATCCTCGAGAAAATGGCGTAGCCATTCAGCCTCTTCAGTGCACTTATCCAAGGCTATTAGCTCAGATTCCATCGTGGATCTAGCTATTAACGTTTGTTTCGAGGATTTCCATGACACGGCTGCACCTCCCAAAGTGAAAACATATCCACTTGTGGACTTAGAGTCCTTTATGTCGGATATCCAACTAGCGTCGCTATACCCTTCAAGTACAGCCGGATATCTTCCATAGTGCAGTCCAAGGTTTTGGGTTTTACGTAAATACCTTAAAACCCGTATTATTGCCTTCCAGTGTTCATCACCGGGGTTGCTAGTATATCTACTCAGCTTACTAACCACAAAGGCAATATCAGGCCTGGTACAACTCATTAGATACATCAAACTTCCAATAATCCTAGCGTATTCTACTTGAGAAATACACTCTCCACGATTTTTGGTAAGATGAGTGTTTTTATCTAATGGCGTCCTTGCCTCTTGATAATCATCCTTATTAAATTTAGTAAGGATTTTATCAACGTAATGGGATTGGCTTAGCGTTAGACCGTCAGGTCCTCTAATTATTTTAATCCCAAGGATTAAATCGGCCAGCCCCATATCCTTCATGTCAAATTTAGAATTTAACATGCTTTTGGTAGAGTTAATCATTAGATTATTGCTACCCACGATGAGTATATCATCCACGTATAAACATAAAATGACATAGCCGTCTACCGTGCTTTTCACAACTCCCCTCGGAGGGTTTCTGTCCGAAGCCAACAGAACTCCCCTCGGAGGGTTTCTGTCCGAAGCCAACAGAACTCCCCTCGGAGGGTTTCTGTCCGAAGCCAACAGAACTCCCTCGGAGGGTTTCTGTTCGAGGCCTTCTGGGAAAAAAACAAAAATTAACCGTATCTCTTGAGAAATAGATTTTTGGACGGCATTCGTGTCCGCAGGTCGCCCGCGCATTTTCTTCTCCGTTTCGGGATTTGATCGGCACCCCCCCCTGCGCGTAAGAGAGAGCCTTTCCCTTTAGGAATCTTAACTCCTTAAAAGAGGCTTCCCTTTAAAAGGGGGTGAAAATCCCTTGAGTTTTTCGGTGTGGGATAAAACACACTAGAAACTCATCATTTTCCCAGTTTTTCCATTACAACGAGCGAACTTCGAGAATCAATTTCTCATTCACCCGTTATCCGTTTTGAGCGTACCATATATCGAATTGTAGCCCTTAACAAGGACAATCCGAAACCACTTTGACCCGACCCAAATCGGAAGTGGACCCCACTCAAATAATTGCCTCAAAATGACCATTTAATGCAATTTTTAACACATTTTTCCAACAAATAGTTGTTAATGATAATTGTAATAACAACGAACTCACTAGTCATTGTTAAAGGATACTTTTAACGACAATTTGTGAGAGTCATCGTTATAGGGTGGTCGTTGAAAATCTCTTTTCTTGTAGTGTATCCGGCATTAGGTGTTGAAAACACCTATAAATAGCCCCATTTTCCTTCACATTTCATCATCCCTTCTTCCATTCTCTTTAGCCCAGTTTAGAATAGCATTTCTTTATATTTTTCTAGCTATGTTTAGTCTCCAAATGAGGAGCTAAACTTCCATTCTTGGTTTTGCTCTTGAAGCTTGTTGATTATTAAAGTTGTGAGTTATTTTCTTAACTTCTTCTCTTGATTATTAATTCTTCCCTTAATCTCATTCTATATTAATGTTGGAGGGTTGCTAAGTGACGATTAGTTAACGCTCCGACATTAATTACTACTAGAAACGATCAACGAATCGATGGTTAATCGTTGGTGGTTTCACAAGTAAGTAACTTCGGTTTATTAATGCACGGTCGTGGTTAATAGACTTAAGAGGGGTCAATTTTGTTGGTTAAACCGAAACCGTTGTGTTAAGGTTATCAATCTCAATTGATTTCATCAAGGAGTTAAAAAGATTGAATGCTACTATTATATCGGTATAAGGCGTTGTTCTATATTTGATTAATAGTAAGGGTTATTAATGAACGGTCGTTGTTAATAACTACCCTCGATGAATTGGAGATACTCCTCGATTGAGTATTCGAGAGGCGATAAGTTATAGATATAACAAGGATCGACTAAAATATATCAACAAGTGGAAAGTAGCAAAGCCAAGTCCCTTTTATTCTTGAATTAAGCACATATAGGTTGTTCATCTTAGTTCTTAATTAAATTAAATCACTCAATCCAAATCCCCCCTTTTATTTACTAAGTATCATAAAAAGAGAAATATTCCTTTCCCTGTGGATACGAACTGTACTACGCTATACTACGTATAAGTGTTTAGTATTGAATTTACTTTGACGCACCGTGACAAAGTGCTCGTCACCCTTCTACATCGTTAACTCCCCCATCTGATTAAAGTTACTTGGGTTCAGGAGAGCAGACAACCATGGCATGGATCTGGATTAAGGAGAGTAGGCAACATTGGAGGTCGATTGCCCTCGAAGATTACCTCGAAGGAGAGCAGGCAACCATGACCTCGAAGATTACCTCCGCATCACTGTCTCACAGTCGCTTCGCCTCGCCCTTGAAGCCGTCGCTGCATCGAAGCCTACACAATACACATCTCAAGGCTAGAAAACTTGTTCAACAAAACTAAATTTTTGCAGTAACATGAAACTAGATTAGTACCTCTCCAAGAGCCTTTGATGAGAACGCACGATTTCAGAGCAAGCAACCATATGTTGACCTCGGCCAAGTTTCCTAGTGGATTGCGACTTCAATTTCTTCTTAGTCCCGAAAGTAAAATAAACTTCATCTCCTGCTTCTATATTTCTACGGGTAGGGGTGGGTGATGGTGCAGGCAACGACTAGGTAAGGGATAGCGTTGGGCTGGTGACGAGGGCTACGAGGCTGAGAGGGGGTTGCGTGGAGCTGTGGATGGGGCTCGGGTGGGGACTGGTTTGGGAGGCTGGGGATGGCGGGTTGGAGCTCGGGCTAGGGAGGTGAGGGGTTTGGTTGCTTAGATCTGGAGCTGGGAGGGGCTACTGTGGCTGTGTGGGTGATGTTTGGAACGATGGGGAGTTAATGTAGAAGGGCCGTTTAACACAGACGTTAAAGAGTGGTCAAATTGGAACAAAAAACTACAATTTTGTGTTTATTTGGTCTACTTAAAACCTTAGTGTCTAATTTGAGTTTAGTTAAAAACGTTAATGTCATTTTTGGTCTTTCTCCCTTCAAAAAATGAAAACGCTGAGTAGGTAGACTCTTAGTAAAAATATCTGCCAAGTGTAGATGTGTAGGAACATGCTTAACGATCAGATCTCCATGGGCAACACGTTCGCGAACAAAATGATAATCAATCTGAATATGCTTACTCCGAGCATGCTGAATAGGATTTGCAGTCAAATAGGAAGCTGAAATATTATCACATAAGAGATGCACATGTGCCGTGATGGGGTAGCCGAGCTCAAAGAGAACAGATCTGATGTGGAGGGTATCCTGAACGGTGTATGCAATAGCACGATACTCTGCCTCTGTGGATGACTTTGAGACGGTGGGCTGTTTCTTGGATTTCCAAGAGATTAAATTGGGACCCAAGAAGACAGCAAAGCCAGTAGTGGATTGTGAGCTATCAGGACAACCAGCCCAGTCCGCATCAGAATAAGCAACAACACATGTGGGTCGAGTAGAACGTTGTAGCCGCAACCCATGATCACGTGTCCCCTGCAAGTACCTGAAAATTCTTTTGACTGCAAGTAGATGAGTAGTACGGGGTGCATGCATGAACTGAGAAACTAAGTGTACTGCATAAGTAATATATGGCCTTGTCAAAGTTAAATATTGTAATGCACCGACCATGCTGTGATACTCAGTAGAGTCCGCAAGTAACTCGCCATCAGAAAGGGACAGAGTAGTACGAGAAGCTAATGGTGTGCGAACGGGTTTAACCGTATGGAGATGAAAACGCGTGATAAGATCGGAGACATATTTGTGTTGAGATAGAAACAACCCTTTAGGAGAATGAAGTGCCTCAAGACCCAAGAAATAATGGAGATTACCCAAATCCTTCATGGCAAAGTGAGTAGAAATAACAGATATGAACTGGGTAATGGTAGACTCAGAATTGCCAGTAATAATAATATCATCTACATAGGGTATAATAATAATAAATAAATGATAGAATTATTATGATGAAAAATAAATAGTGAATTGTCAGATTTACTACAGGTAAAATTATGTTGTAGCAAAAAGCTACTAAACCGATGAAACCAAGTCCGTGGTGCTTGCTTAAGACCATAAATAGCCTTACGCAAACGACATATATGATTAGGAAATTGAGGATGAACAAAACCACATGGCTGACGCATATAGACTTCTCCTGTCAGGTGACCATGTAAAAAGGCATTTTTAACATCAAGCTGACGAATAACCCAACCAAAGGATACAGCTAGTGTAAGTACAATACAAACAGTGGTGGGTTTAATGACAGGACTAAAAGTTTCAGAAAAATCAATGCCAGCCTATTGATTAAACCCTTGAGCAACTAGTCTAGCTTTATGGCGCTCCACAGAGCCATCAGAATGATATTTGGTTTTATAAATCCACTTACAACCAACAATATTCTTAGTATTGTTAAAGGGCACCAGATCCCATATATTATTATTAATGAGTGCATTAAATTCCTCAGCCATTGCTTCTTGCCATTTTAAATGTTTATTAGCCTTAGTAAAACAGGTGGGATCTGCAGAAATAACAACTGTACTAAAATTAAAAATGGTTTTAGGTTTAAAAATGTCGGCCTTGGCGCGGGTCTGCATGGGGTGTTGATTAGAGACAGTTGTGGGCTCAATAGAAGTGGGTGGAGGGGAGACGGGATCGGGTTGAGAATTATCTTGGTGGGCAGACAGAGTGGGAAAGGAAGAGCTAGCGGCAGACTCTAAATGGAAAGATGTGGTGGAGGACTGCCTGGATAGTGAATTGCAGGTGGTCGAGCGGGAGGATGGTGACGGAGAGGAGCTGGTTGAAGTAGAATTCGTACGGGTAGGTTGTAAAGGGGAAGAAGAATGGTCGAGATGGGGTTCGGCCGCCACAGAAAGCAGACGGGTGGGTGGTGTTGGAGTCGTGTAGCTGGTAAGGGGCATGCTAAAGGTTGGTTGGGTTGGTGGAAGGGATGTCCTAGGTGGTGGAAGTGTTTTAAAGGGATAAGTATCCTCGTGAAACCTAACATGACGACTGACATAGACACGACCGGTAGTAGGATCAAGACAACGATAGCCCTTATAGCCAGATGCATAGCCAAGAAAAACACATTGGACAGACCTAGGAGAGAGTTTGTTAGCCGAAGTGGCCGAAAAGTTTGGATAGCATGCACAACCAAAAACACGCATAAATGAGTAGTCAGGGAGATGGTGAAAAAGTTTTTTATATGGAGAGATACCCTTTAGTGTAGGAGATGGTAATCTATTAATGATATATATGTAGCAGTGAAAATAGCATCAACCCAATATTGACTAGGAATAGATGCCTCAAGAAGCATAATCCTAGTTAATTCAAGAAGATGACGGTGTTTTCTTTCCGCAACCCCATTTTGTTGAGGTGTGTCAGGACAAGATTTTTGAAAATAAATACCATTATCGGAAAAAAATTGTTGCATATTGTGATTAACAAATTCACCACCTCCATCACTTTGAAAAATTTTAATTTTCTGATTAAAAAGATTTTCAACCAAAGCTTTAAAATGTTTAAAATGCATAGTAACTTCACTTTTGTGAGCCATGGGATATAGTCAAGTAAATCGGGAAAAATCACCAATAAAACAAACATAATATTTAAATCCCAGATTAGAGCGAACTGGAGGTTGCCATACATCAGAATGAATCAGTTGTAAAGGAAGAGAAGAATTATGACAAACATCCGTAAAGGGCAAACGTTGTGATTTTCCTAACCGACACGCGACACATTCATGAGTAAAAGGAGTATGACTACATAAAAATTGTTTTCGTTTAAGGAACTGTAGAATAGAATCACCACAATGACCTAATCTACGGTGCCACACAGGGCCAGAAACAAGAACAGATGCTAATGCTACGGATGGAGAATCTGTCAGACGGAGAGGATATAGTGGTCCACTACTGGTAGCTCGTAGAAGCACCATCCCCGAGGCCTTGTCCTTAATCAAAAAGGAATTTTTATCAAAAATGACAGTACAATTATTATCTGCGCATACCCGCTTAATAGAAATTAAATTATATTTTAATTGAGGACATGATAAACAGATTTTAATGTGAGAGAACGGCCAGAAGACGGTAAAACAACATCCCCAACATGACAGATGGGTAAATGGGTACCATTAGCAACACTAACAGAATTGTAGCCTGTGTAAGCAGATTTATTAAGCAAAATACCTTCAGATGCAGTCATGTGAGCAGAAGCTCCAGAGTCAGGATACCATATAGCCGGATTAGATTCTCCAGGAGTAGTCAACAAAGCAGGAGCAGAAGGCTGAGTAAAACGTGAGGGACAAGTAACAGTTGAATGGCCTGCAGAAAAGAAAATTTGACACACAACAGGGTGGGGAACAGAACCAAGAATGCCCCCATCTGATGACAAGCCTGCAGAACTAGATTTAGTAACACCAACATGTAATGCATTAATATTTAAATGTGACATGGCAGAATTACAAATAATAGTACACGTAGTTTGCACACCCCCTGAATGTGGAGTATGCCCAGCTGGAGCGGAGGATCCACCCCCTGCCACGGTGTAACCGGCCTGATTCTGATGCGGGTACCAAAATACGGTCTACACTGGAGCTCCTCGGCCTCGTCCCCGACCACCGTGCCCCCTGCCGCGTCCACGACCACGGCCTCGGTACGGCTGACCGGACGGGCGCAGCTGCCGACCACCCGGCGGATGAGAGCCCTGCACCTGGTGGCTCGGCTGCGAATTGGTAGACTGCCCGGGAGAAGACGTCGCGGCACTGAAAGCCTGATGGATGGAGGAATTGCCCTGGGAGCAGAGGTAAAGAACCCGTTGCTCTTGTTCGAGGAGATGAATGCGAAGTTTCTCAAACGGAAAATTGTCGGGAAATAGCGAGACAGTAGTGAACATAGATTCATACTCAGACCCATAATAGTAGTTTTGAGCACTTCGCGAGGAGGAACAGGGCAATTAATAATAGCAAGACCGTCAACCAAAATTTTAATTTCCCTTAAATAATCATCCATTGACTGATCAGGTTTCTTTTTAATTTGAGAAAATAATCGCTTTAATTCCATAGATCTGGCCAAACTGGCTGACATAAATCGAGATTCTAACCGTTCCCAAATTTCACATGAATGTTTTAAATCCCGAACATCAATAAGAACATCATGAGAAAGAGTGGCAAATAACCAGGAACGAATGGTTTGGTCAATGCACAGCCAAGTAGAAAATTCGGGATTGGGAAATTGACGGTTAAGAACATCTATGGAATAAGCAATAGGTACCTGAATTGAACCATCAACCATGCCAAGGAGGCCCTGTGAGACTAAGAATGACTCAAACTGTGTTCGCCACGTAGTGTAATCTTTGACTGCTAGAAGCTTGGTAGTCACGATATTGGTGACGTTTGTCGCCACATGTGATATGGTCTGAGCAAGTTCTGCTAATGGAGAATTGGTGTGGCCGCTTGCTGGTGTTCGGACAGAAGAAATTCTCGGCGACCCAACGAAGGTTGGTCCAGCGAACGAAGGAACCGAGAAGGGGGCGGCTCAAGGGGAACTTGCTGCACTGGAATTGGTGCTGACCAAGGGAACGTTGGCGGCAGATGCTGGAACAGGGAATAAGGCCTGGAATATTGGCCGGGTGAGGCGAAGCCGGAGGAGAAGACCGGCGCTGTGGCGCTGGCGGTCGGCGCTGCAATTCCTGCAACGGACGAGGCAGATGTCGCGGAGGCAGCTGCCATGGGAGACGCTGCGGAAGACGGTGGCTCGGAAGACATAGCAGCGGCGGCGTATTATTTTGTTTTTGGAAGAGGTGGCGGCTGCGATGGGAGCCTGGCGGCACCGAGTGTAGAGAGAGAGAGAGAGAGAGAGAGAAAGGAAAAATTAGGGTTTTAGTGTGCTCTTGATACCATGTGAGAATAATTGAACATGATGCTCTCTAAGGAGTCCTGACAGATATATTTATAATAAAAGAGTTTAATGTAAAGTACAATACTAATGGTTTAATAATTCTATTAACTTTATCTTCATGAAATTCATGACATCCTACAAAAAAAAACATCCTTATTTGAGATTGTCTGGATATATACTTCGGTACGTGACTTTAGCTTCATGAACATAAATCTCTTTATTAATCTAATATACGTAGGATTCCATAGTACTTTCACAATATTATAAATTTTTGCACTATTTACACATCTTACTTTGATCACGATTTTCTACTAATATATATAATCAAATTATTATATACAGGGGCGGCTTTGAGGGCAGTTGGGACAGGCAACTGCCTTGGGCCTCAACTGCCAAGGGGGCCTCCAAAAAATTCTACTCCGGTATTAGTATTAGGTGTTATTCGCAGACCGCCAATACAACAAGCGGCAACTGCAAGCAGAAATCAGCTTCATATTTCAATTTTGACTATCCTTCCTTCATCAAAGTTGTAGCTAATGAAGTCTTCTATCCAACACAACTTGCAAAACTGGATTTGAATCATCCAATCAAAATATACGAATAAAATGGTGGAAGGTCGCATTCTGAAATCTCAACAGAGATTATCTGACTTCATCGTCTGTTTTCACCTTGCTTCTCTCAGATTCTCACAATGGTGTCTTCATATGGTTTATAGCCCTTGAAGTTGGCTTTCATATGAAACTTGAATCATGTTCTTTGGATGTTCCTAAGAAGAGATATGCTTGAACGATTGACAGAACGTCATCCTGACCGCTGTTTTCAAGCTCTATTCGTCTTCTTTTGATCTCGTAGTCAATTCTAGAGCTCTTTTGTCTTCAAAACTTCATCTTTAACACCTCACTGACCTCCAATGCTCCTAATCAACTCTAAAATGTTTCTCAACTCGTCCCTATTGCTTCTGAAACACCGGTGCCAGGCTCAAATTCCCTGATTTTGACTTCAAAAATACCAAAACTCGAACCAACGGCCGGTAAATATGACTTGAGCTTAAAATTGAGACTTATGACACCTTAAAGTTAGGAAAAAACTATTAAAAGCCGATCTCAACACGCATCAAATGCATGTCGAAATACGAACTTATCAACGTCCAGCACAGACTGCTAATCGGCTACTGTATATATGCCTCACTGCCCGCCGTCGACATGAGTCCTTGGTTAGTGAATCAACTAAGACTCTTCAGCTCTTCTCTCTGAGTCTCGTTCTTGAAGTCTCTTAATACTTTTACAAGTACAAGTTTGCCTTGTGTTTTGCATATGTTTGCATTTAAAAATTTATCCTTTTGAATATTACAAACATTGTATCGTGAACTTTGAATATGCTTTTTTTCATAAGGCGATTTTTATTCAATTTATCTGATTTTAAAAGTGATTTGTACATAGTAAATATTTTTCGTCTGGGGCCTCCAAAATGCTCAAGTCGCCTCTGATTATATATAAAATGTTTTGGAATTCGTTTTCAGCAGTTCAATTATACTTTTAGTCTAGTTCTACAAAGGCTATTAAGCAAATATTGGAATAGTTTGTGATCCTAGATAATAATTTAATAGTTCATACTTCGTATTACTCGTATGGGATAAATACACTTCAACAAATACATAAATACACACACATATACTTACGAATCATGAGTTAGGATAAAATAAAAAGAGATCGTGAAGAAACCTTTCACACTCACTTTTATTTGTATTCGTTGCATTTTATGTGCAGTGTAATGCAGGTTTTCACATTTCGCCAAAAAGTCACTTATTTACAAAAAAAAACACTTAATATTAATGCACGGCCAAATTTCAGTGACTACATCGTAGTCACGTGGAATTAGTCACGGACTTAGTCACGGATACATACCGTGACTAACATAGTTGGTACGGATTTTTTACACTGCGGTTCGTGACTAAGTTCGTGACTACAGGTGAATTTTTTTATAGTGAATTTGGATGAAAGCCAAAATGATAAAATCGAATCCACCCGAACATTAATATATCATTAGTCAAACTTTAACAAATAAAAAAATCAAGACAATATGATTATCATACAGTTTTATTGTTTTAAGGGGAATTTAATGTTGAGTCATAAAACTTTGTGTTCAATTCTCTGAAACGAGCTCAATCTAATTGATTATCACACAATATGATTATAAGCAAGAATTAATTAATCACCTTATGCGATGGGATTGTTTAACATTACGAAATTAAAGCGGCATATAGTCAATGAATTATAATCACCTTATTAATTCATTTTAGTCAATGAATTATTAGGTAATTGAATAAATCCGGCATCCGAAAGTAAATCAAGAGATTCAAACATTAGCTGTGCAACACTTTAAATTGTCCGTGTTTAACTAAGCAAAAATTGGATTTAATAATTCCAACTAGGGAGATTTACCTAAATAGAATCAAAACATGGCTTTTTTCCCAAAATAGGACCAATTAGTTTAAACATTCTTAAATAGGACTTTTTATGTGTGATTGGACCAAAATACCCCCACTGCCCCTCCACCTCCGGCCAGCCGCCTGCCACTTGCCGCCAGAGCTCCGGCCACCGCCACCGCCGCCGCCGCCGGAGCACCGCCGGAAAATTCCAAAAAATGTTTGGCAGACTGCCAGATTCTGCCGCCGCCGCCGCCTCCTCCGCTGCTGCCGCCGGAGCACCGCCGGAAAATTCAAAAAAAATAACTGGCAGACTGCCAGATTCTGCTGTCGCCGCCTCCGCCACCGCCGGAGTTCTCCGCCGCCGCAATGGTGTTTATCAGAATTTATTGTTTATTTATTGTCTACTTATTGTCTATTTATTGCCTATCTAATGTCTGTTATTTTCTTGCCGCCGCCGGAAACCGCCGCCACTGCCGCCGCCGCCACCGGAAATCGCCTCTTCCGCTGCCGCCGAGCTGCCGCCACCTCCAGACTGCCTTGGTTGTGCAATGAAACTAGGGGGGGCAATTATTTAGATCAATTAATTAATTAAATAGAATTAGGGGTAAAAAAGGTAAGGTTAGTCCTATTCAGAGAAAAACATGCATGTGGTCCTATTTTGAGAAAAAGGTTGAGTTTTAGTCCTATATTGGACAATTTTCTCTTCCAACTATGTTCGGTCCGCATTTAATAATCCCTATTATTAACTATTATCATGTGATCCTAACTTAGCTGGATTTTTCTCGATAAATGATCCCCAAGTCCCAACGGGCTGGAACCGTAACACATCCCAGTTTAGCCGTTACAAGGCACGTGAGAACCATATGTTCATTATACTAGTTAAAACGACACCATAGTTAACCATTTAAGAGATCCTGTTAAGACTCGGGATTCCATCATATATAAAAGGTCAACCTGATAGAAGGAATAGTTCATGTCTTAATATAATACTTTATTCCTTCACAAATTTCCTGTGTGGAAATTTAACACCCCTTCTCACGACCAGCCACTTCGTCTAGATCGTGCCGTCATTCATTTTTTCATCGGTTCGTCATTGTCAGTTTTATAATCGTATCATCATTTTTCATTAGGGTGCTCACACCATGGATCAATTAGGTTCCGATAACATGTTAAGACCCGATATTCCACCCTAAAAGATCAAACTTGATAGGAAGAACGGTTCATGTTTTTATATAGCACTTTATTCCTTCACAAATTTACCCTATGGAAATTTAATAGATCCTCACGCAACATTGGTGAATTCTCCTCTTCCCTTTCTATCTTCTACATCTGAATATAGAACCGGAATTGCAGTAACATAGGGAATTTAAATTTAAAAATAAATCTTAAACTCAATGAACCAACGAAGCTCCAGCATTCTATTTTGACCGCAAACAAACTAATATTCAACCTAAACGACTGAGATGAATTTAGCAGGGCAAATTTAACAGCAGCAAAGTGGAGGGACGAAGATAGCTTCAATTTCATTCGATAACTTTGGTATCAGCCATTGTTTTTCAACCTTCTCCCATGGCTTCTTCTTCCAAAAGCTCTTTTCACCCTGCTATTGCGGTCACTTCTATCAAAACTCCACATTAAAGTTATATTAAATGGGACTAAAACATGATTAAAACTCCAAACTAGGACTTCAGGTTTTAAATTTCCTAAATAGGACTTCACATTACCTTTTTGCCCATAATCTCTAAATCACCTTTTCCCCAAATAGCTCTAACACTTCTGCACTCGTCGTTGCATTCTCGCCATCGACTGGAATTCTTTGTAGCAGCTCTGCACATCTCTTCCTCTAGACTGCATCTCCGCCATCGGCTATGGCGTCGCACCGTAGCTCCGCCATCGACCATAGGTATCCTCCTCCCCCTCCTTTCTTCTTCTTCCACCTCTTCTTCTTCTTCTTCTTCTTCTTCTTCTTCTTCTAATCCTCTTCAATTTTTTGGTCCTCTGTTCTCTTCTTTAAATTTTTTGGATTTGAATTTTATTTATTAATTTGGACTTTTTGGATTTGAATTTATTTATTCAGTAAAATGTCACTTTTATAATCCGAGAATATCAAAATTATTGGTTATTTGGAAAAAATGTCACGTTTGTGACAGTTTATTTACTAGGATGACAATCTGAAAATGTCACTTTTGTTTTGAAAATGTCATGAAAGTGACATTATTACTCTGGAAATGTCATTTTCTTCTTTGAAATTGTCACCTTAGCAAATGTAATGTCATGAAAGTGACATTATTACAAATCAGTGTTCAATTAAAGATCAACTATGTCACTTTTCATATTGAAGTGATTAGAACAATAATATGAATCTTTTAAAAATAAATTACTCAGGAATATAAAAACTTGGAAATCCAAAAGAAGAAGAAAATAGAAGACCTGTAGAAGAAGAAAACAAGGGAGCTTGAGAAGAAATTAAGAGATGAGTACAAGAAAAAGATCGGAAGAAACTTACCTGGGGAGCCGTTCATCCGTGCATCGCAACTCGCAAACGACCTTCATCGCACCCAGTGAATTGTTGCAGCAGGAACTAAGAAAGGGCAATTTTGTCCGATCGGTAATTAAAAGTCCTATTTAGGTAATAAAAAACTTAATGATCCACTTTGGAGTTTTAACCAAGTTTTAGTCCCATTTGGGAAATTCTCTCTATAATTCCCCTTGTTCTTGACACCGAAAAAAATACGGTATTCTTCTTAGACGGAACTTTTCAAGATTACCGCCTGAGCATACGATGTTTTGGATCACATCATCTCTGCCGATAAAACCCCCACCACCTCCTCTGCTGCCACGGATGACACCACGGCCATTGCCACCGGCTCTACACCCGACCCCGTTGATCCTCTTCTATGGGACCGCCTGGATGCCATCGTGCTCCATTGGATATATGGCACGATCTTCCATGATCTCTTGCATGGTATCTGATGGATTATAGGGTATCCAAAGTATATTAAAATGGAGAGATTGAGCTAGATAATTGGAGAAGATGAATGAATAGTAGAAATGTGATATTGTGTATGAATTATGAGTTAGGAAAAGTTAGGTTTACAAATGGCTCCAAGAGGAGTATAAATAGGGAAATAATGGATCGGGCCGCTAATATGGGCCCGGTAGCCCAACTACATAAAAGGCTAATCTAGTACATAGTTACATACAAATGACATATAAGCAGTACAATAATACAAATGATATCCGTAAGATGTGTGTGGGCCGCTGTCCGGGCCCAATAGTCATGAGACCTGGGGGTCCGAGTCTATATACTCTATCAGGAGTCCCCCACTCTCTGAGTCGAGAGTATTCGAGGCGAAAGAGAGTAGAACTGTGTGCTGATCTGTCGCCGTCTGGTGAGTAAACTTCATGAACAAAAATTTGAATTTCTGCTTCTTTGGTTAACGGAGACGCTAAGTCCCCCGCTCTTCCAGTCCCCCACTCCTTGAGGCGAGTGTAATGAGGTGAAGAGGAGTAGAGTAATGCGTGTCGGATGATGTCTTCAACAGGGGGCCGAGGGTTGACACCTTTTGATCCACGATGGGGAGATGCCTCGTTAAAAACCTCATTAGGAAAAACCCTGTGGGAAAAAATCCTAATGAGGGAAAAAGAGTACACCGGATGCCCCCAAAATGAAACAAAAGGTGCGAGCCCGTCGGTCTGGAGATGGAGCTGCAGCGGTGCCCGTCTGCTGGATGGTCGAGGCCGATCTCTAGATGTGGGTAGCTCATCATGATCAGTAGTCCTAGTCATCAAATAAAGATGACTAAGGGATGGGTCGAGCGACCGTCCACAATATGATGTCTGGTTCATCAAATAAAGATGACCAGAACGTAAGGCCGATGGGCCGAGAGGCCTGTACGGGAGCTCCACGTTGTCAAATAAAGACGACGAGGCGATGGTGCGGCCGAGGGGCTTGCATAAGAGCTCCACGTCGTCAAATAAAGACGACGGGGCGATGGTGCAGCCGAGGGGCCTGCATAAGAGCTCCACGTCGTCAAATAAAGACGACGGGGCAATGGTATGGCTCAGAGGCCTGCATAAGAGCTCCACGTCGTCAAATAAAGACGACGGGGCGATGGTGCGGCCGAGGGGCCTGCATAAGAGCTCCACGTCGTCAAATAAAGACGACGGGGCGATGGTGCGGCCGAGAGGCCTGCATAAGAGCTCCATGTCATCAAATAAAGATGACGGGGCGACGTATGGCCGAGAGGCCTACATGAGAGCCCCACATCATCAAATAAAGATGACGGGGTGATGTATGGCCGAGAGAGGCCTATATGAGAGCGCCATGTCATCAAATAAAGATGACGGAGCGAGATATGGCCGATGGGCCCGTAAATGAGCTTCGCGTCTGACGAGCACTTTGTCACGGTGCGTCAAAATAATTTCAATACTAATACTTATATGTAGTATAGCGTAGTAGAGTTCGTATCCACAGGGAAAGGAATGATTCTCTTTTTATGATACTTAGTAAATAAAAAGGGGGGATTTGGATTGAATGATTTAATTTAATTAAGAACTAAGATGAACAACCTATATGTGTTCAATTCAAAGATAAAAAGGACTTGGCATTGCTACTTTCCACTTGTTGATATATTTTAGTCGATCATTGTTATATCTATAACTTATTCCCTCTCGAATACTCAATCGGGGAGTATATCCACTTCATCGAGGGTAGTTATTAACAACGACCGTTCATTAATAACCCTTACTATTAATCAAATATAGAACAACGCCTTATACCGATTTAATAGTAGCATTTAATCTTTCTAACTCCTTGATGAAAACAATTGAGATTGATAACCTCAACACAAGCGGTTTCGGTTTAACCAACAAAATTAATCCCTCTTAAGTTTATTAACCACGACCGTGCATTAATAAACCGAAGTTACTTACTTGTGAAACCATCAACGATTAACCATCGGTTCGTTGATCGTTTCTAGTAATAATTAATATATGAAACAAAACTAGTTGATCCTTTAAGTAATGTTCAAAATATTAATATGAAATAAGAGTAGGGATTAATTAATATTCAAGGAAGAATATTATTAATGAAGATGAATCCTACTATAATTAATATCAAGATGTTAACTAATTGTCATCTTAGCAACACTCCTCAATATTAATATAGAGGAAGAAAATACCATTCTAACTAATGTCGAGATGTTAACTAATTGTCATCTTAGCAACACTCCCCAACATTAATATAGAGATGATATTAAGGAAAGAACTATTAATTAATATTCAAGGAAAGAAGTTAAGAAAATAACTCACAACTTTAATAATCAACAAGCTTCAAGAGCAACACCAAGAATGGAAGTTTAGTTCCTCATTTGGAGACTAAACATAGCTAGAAAAATATAAAGAAATGCTATTCTAAACTGAGCTAAAGAGTATGGAAGAAGGGATGATGAAATGTGAAGGAAAATGGGGCTATTTATAGGTGTTTTCAACACCTAATGCCGGATACCCGGCCGGGTATTTTGACATACCCGACCGGGTATTTACCAAATCAAATATTTTCCCATGTTTTTGTGTCTTCTGCACGTTCTTTGGTCCGAAATCACAGAATACCCGACCGGGTATATGGAATACCCGACCGGGTATTTGCTAGTTTTGCATCAGTTTCCTTTGTCACTTCATACCCGGCCGGGTGAAGTCCATACCCGACCGGGTTTTGCACAAAACTCAGGTTTCTTCATCCTTTTTGCTTCCAAACCTATCCTAAACTTATAGCCAAACTAACTACAACTTACAACAAACAATAAAATGCTAGAAATACGATTACAATCAAATGCAAACTAACAACTATAAACTTGCACAAAACTAGTAAATAAACATTACAAACAATAATAAAAATGTATACTTAGGCACTAACAACTAGTGCCTATCAGCGTCATCAAATAAAGATGACGAGGCGATATATGCCCGATGGGCCTGCAACTGAGCTTCGCGTCATCAAATAAAGATGACGGAGCAAGATGTGGCTCAGAGGCCCACAAATGAGTTCATCGTCATCAAATAAAGATGACAGAACGATATATGGCCGATGGTCCTGTAGATGAGCTCTTCGTCATTAAATAAAGATGACAGAGTGATACATGGCCGATGGGCCTACAGATGAGCTCTTCATCATCAAATAAAGATGACAGAGCGAGATATGGCCGAGGGGCCTGTAGATGAGCTCGACGTCATCAAATAAAGATGACAGAGCGATATATGGCCGATGGGCCTACGAATGAGCTCTTCATCATCAAATAAAGATGACAGAGCGATATATGGCCGATGGGCCTACAAATGAGCCCTTCATCATCAAATAAAGATGACAGAGCGATGTATGGCCGATGGGCCTGCAAATGAGCTTCGCGTCATCAAATAAAGATGACGGAGCGATATATGGCTGAACTCTGGGCTCCTTTAGCCTTTCAGCCGGAGACCGCAAGATGTTCGCTATATCTGAATAGGGGAACGAGGCGGTGGACGCCTGTCTGAATATGAGAACGACGACGCTGATGAGTCGGTCCGAATATGAGGACGACAGCGCTGACGAACCGGTCCGAATATGGGGACGATGGCGCTGGTGAGCCGGTCCGAATATGGGGACGAGGCGATGATAAGCCATTCGTCATATGAAGGCGACGGTCACCATCCAGGAAGGGAATGACGAGCTTGGTCGCTAGATAAGGACTTCGGCGCTGGGGCCGGTCTAAATGCGAAGACGAGGCGATGATGAGCCGTGCGTCATATAGGGGCGACGGTCACCGTCCGGGAAGGGATGGCGAGCCCAATCGCTATAACAAGACTTCGGCGCTGGGAGCCGGTCTTGAGATAAATAATCATGTCGCGGCCGAGAGGCTGATCGTGATGTGCGGATGACAATGATGAGGAGCCAGTCCGAAATATGATGACGAGGCGATGATGGAGCCGATCGTCATATAGAGGCGATAGTCACCATTCAGGAGGGGATGGCGAGCCTGATCGCTAGCCCAACACACTCGGCGCTGATGAAGTCGGTGTTGGGATAGGGTGTGACGTCGTGGTCGAGGGGCCGATCGTGATGCGAGGTCGTCAGCACTATGAGGCTGATCCAAAAGTCCAAGCAGCGGTCGCCATCCGATGAAGGAATGACTGAGACCGGTCTTGGGGATAGATAATCACGCCGAGGCCGAGGGGCCGATCGTGATGTGCGGACGGAGATGATGAGCCGATCCGATAATATGATGACGAGGCAAGAATGAAGCCAATCGTCATATAAGGGCGATGGTCACCATCCAGGAAGGGATGGCGAGCCCGATCGCTAGCTCAAGACTCGCGGCGGTGAGGAAACCGGTCTTGAGATAGATAATCACGCCGAGGCCGAGGGGTCGGTCGTGATGTGAGGACAACGATGATGAGGAGTCGGTCCAAATAATGATAACGAGGCGATGGTGAAGCCGATCGTCATATAGAGGCGATGGTCACCATCCGGGAAAGGATGGCGAGCCCGATCGCTGGCTCAAGACTCGCGGCGCTAAGGAAGCTGATCTCGAGATAAATGATCACGCCGAGGCCGAGGGGCCGGTCGTGATGTGAGGACGACGACGATGAGGAGTCAGTCCAAATAATGATGACGAGGCAATGGTGAAGCCGATCGTCATATAAAGGCGATGGTCACCATCCGGGAAGGGATGGCGAGCCCGATCGCTAGCTCAAGACTCGCGGCGCTGAGGAAGCCGGTCTTGAAATAGATAATCACGTCGAGGCCGAGGGGGTCGGTCGTGATATGAGGACGACGACGATGAGGAGTCGGTCCAAATAATGATGACGAGGCAATGGTGAAGCCGATCGTCATATAGAGGCGATGGTCACCATCCGGGAAGGGATGGCGAGCCCGATCGCTAGCTCAAGACTCGCAGCGCTGAGGAAGCCGATCTCGAGATAAATGATCACGCCGAGGCCGAGGGGCCGGTCGTGATGTGAGGACGACGACGATGAGGAGTCGGTCCAAAAAATGATGACGAGGCAATGGTGAAGCCGATCGTCATATAAAGGCGATGGTCCATCCGGGAAGGGATGGCGAGCCCGATCGCTAGCTCAAGACTCGCGGCGCTGAGGAAGCCGGTCATGAGATAGATAATCACGCCGAGGCCGAGGGGGTCGGTCGTGATATGAGGAGGACGACGATGAGGAGTCGGTCCAAATAATGATGACGAGGCAATGGTGAAGCCGATCGTCATATAGAGGCGATGGTCACCATCCGGGAAGGGATGGCGAGCCCGATCGCTGGCTCAAGACTCGCGGCGCTGAGGAAGCCGGTCTTGAGATAGATGATCACGCCGAGGCCGAGGGGGTCGATCGTGATATGAGGACGACGACGATGAGGAGTCGGTCCGAATAATGATGACAAGGCGTTGATGAAGCCGATCGTCATATAAAGGCGATGGTCACCATCCGGGAAGGGATGGCGAGCCCGATCGCTAGCTCAAGACTCGCGGCGCTGAGGAAGCCGGTCTTGAGATAGATAATCACACCGAGGCCGAGGGGGTCAGTCGTGATATGAGGACGACGACGATGAGGAGTCGATCCTATAATATGATGACGAGGCGCTGATGAAGCCGATCGTCATATAAAGGCGATGGTCACCATCCGGGAAGGGATGGCGAGCCCGATCGCTGGCTCAAGACTCGCGGCGCTGAGGAAGCCGGTCTTGAGATAGATGATCACGCCGAGGCCGAGGGGCCGGTCGTGATGTGAGGACAACGGCGATGAGGAGCCGGTCCTATAATATGATGACGAGGCGCTGATGAAGCGATCGTCATATAAAGGTGATGGTCACCATCCGGGAAGGGATGGCGAGCCCGATCGCTGGCTCAAGACTCGCGGCGCTGAGGAAGTCGGTCTTGAGATAGATGATCACGCCGAGGCCGAGGGGCCGGCCGTGATGTGAGGACAACGGCGATGAAGAGCCGGTCCTATAATATGATGACGAGGCGCTGATGAAGCCGATCGTCATATAAAGGCGATGGTCACCATCCGGGAAGGGATGACGAGCCCGATCGCTAGCTCAAGACTCGCGGCGCTGAGGAAGCCGGTCTTGAGATAGATGATCACGCCGAGCCCGAGGGGCCGGCCGTGATGTGAGGACAACGGCGATGAGGAGCCGGTCCTATAATATGATGACGAGGCGCTGATGAAGCCGATCGTCATGTAAAGGCGATGGTCACCATCCGGGAAGGGATGGCGAGTCCGATCGCTAGCTCAAGACTCGCGGCACTGAGGAAGCCGGTCTTGAGATAGATAATCACGCCGAGGCCGAGGGGCCGGTCATGATGTGAGGACAACGGCGATGAGGAGCCGGTCCTATAATATGATGACGAGGCGCTGATGAAGCCGATCGTCATATAAAGGCGATGGTCACCATCCGGGAAGGGATGGCGAGCCCGATCGCTAGCTCAAGACTCGCGGCTGAGGAAGCCGGTCTTGATATAGATAATCACGCCGAGGCCGAGGGGCCGGTCGTGATGTGAGGACAACGACGATGAGGAGCCGATCCTATAATATGATGACGAGGCGCTGATGAAGCCGATCGTCATATAAAGGCGATGGTCAAAATCCGGGAAGGGATGGCGAGCCCGATCGCTAGCTAAAGACTCGCGGCGCTGAGGAAGCCGGTCTTGAGATAGATAATCACGCCGAGGCCGAGGGGGTCGGTCGTGATATGAGGAGGACGACGATGAGGAGTCGGTCCAAATAATGATGACGAGGCAATGGTGAAGCCGATCGTCATATAGAGGCGATGGTCACTATCCGGGAAGGGATGGCGAGCCCGATCGCTGGCTCAAGACTCGCGGCGCTGAGGAAGCCGATCTTGAGATAGATGATCACGCCGAGGCCGAGGGGGTCGATCGTGATATGAGGACGACGACGATGAGGATTCGGTCCGAATAATGATGACGAGGCGCTGAAGAAGCCGATCGTCATATAAAGGCGATGGTCACCATCCGGGGAGGGATGGCGAGCCCGATCGCTAGCTCAAGACTCGCGGCGCTGAGGAAGCCGGTCTTGAGATAGATAATCACGCCGAGGCCGAGGGGCCGGTCGTGATGTGAGGACAACGGCGATGAGGAGCCGGTGCTATAATATGATGACGAGGCGCTGATGAAGCCGATCGTCATATAAAGGTGATGGTCACCATCCGGGAAGGGATGGCGAGCCCGATCGCTAGCTCAAGACTCGCGGCGCTGAGGAAGCCGGTCTTGAGATGGACGGCGCTGGGCGCTCGTTTGAGAATGAGGGACGGCGCTGGGCGCTCGTCTGAGATGATGGACGGCGATGGGCGCTCGTCTGAAAATGAGGAACTACGCTGGGCGCTCGTCTAAGATGAGGGACGGCACTGGGCGCTCGTCTGAAAATGAGGGACGGCGCTGGGCGCTCGTCTAAGAATGAAGGACGGCGCAGGGCGCTCGTCTAAAAATGAGGGACGGCGCTGGGCGCTCGTCTACAAATGGAGGACGGCGCTGGGCGCTCGTCTAAGATGATGGACGGCGCTGGGCGCTCGTCTAAGATGAAGGACGGCGCTGGGCGCTCATCTAAGAATGAAGGACGGCGCAGGGCGCTCGTCTAAGATGAGGGACGGCGCTGGGCGCTCGTCTACAAATGGAGGACGGCGTTGGGCGCTCGTCTAAGATGAGGGACGGCGCTGGGCGCTCGTCTAAGATGAAGGACGGCGCTGGGCGCTCGTCTAAGGATGAAGGACGGCGATGGGCGCTCGTCTAAGGATGAAGGACGGCGCTGGGCGCTCGTCTAAGGATGAAGGACGGCGCTGGGCGCTCGACTAACAAATGAGGGTCGGCGCTGGGCGCTCGTCTAATCCGCATGTATGGTCTTGCTTCGTCCATAATGCGTAGTATTTGCCTGATATGTACTTAGTATTGTTGTGGGGATTTCATTTTTTGATGCTCGAGGCCAGCGAGTGCGCGCGGTCCTCGGCTTCCCTCTTTTATTTTTTCTTTTTCCTTTTCTCTCTTTTTTTTTTATTTCCGTTTCCGTTCCCTATTTCAGGGAGTATCCTTCTTTCAGGCTTCGACCGAAGGGTGTGCTCATCCTTCGGCCGGTTCGGACTTCGTTTATAACGTCCGTGATCTCAGGGGGGTCCCGTCGCCTATTTATGACGCAGGCTAGACTTTTGGTTGGTTTCCAACGGCTGCCGTTGCCCAACCCTGAGTGGGGGGATTTTGCCACCTCGGCCATGATTTCAGGCATGTCGTCCTGCGATCTGGCGCGTGGACGACGCGGTGAACTTCCCATTTCAAGACGCGGGCCGTTTGCGGGCCCCTGGTCCTGGGGACATCGTCGGCCATACCTGAGCGTTTCACTCTAGGCTTACGGGGCCAGGACGATGTGCTCTCTCAGCTAGGCCTGAGCCCTTTGCTGATACAAAATACAAAGTGGAGCAGACCTGAGCCTTTCGCTCGAAGGCTGCTGATACGACACGTGGTATCTTCTATTTACATTTCCAAAAAATAAGCGGAATACAATAGGTGCGTTGTTCATGGCAACGGCTTTTGGGCGACGCGATTAGCGTCTCGGAGAACGAGGTGTACCGTTTACCGCTCTCGGGCATAATGCCATGTGCGGCCGGTAGCGGCTCTCAATTCTAGATGCCCGAGTCACCAAATAAAGGTGGCTAGGGTAGGTCGAGGGACCCAAATATAATTAAAATCATCATATAAAGATGTTCGGTAGGCTAGAGCTCGGGTCCACCACTTTGGGGATTTTTGACCCGGTTTAATGCCGGTGATAAAAATAATAACGCCAATAATAAATTTTCATTAGCGACCTCGGGAAATTTTAATCCCTCATAATGGTCTTCACCATCTCGGGGGTTTTTAACCCGCCATGATGGTGGTGGAAATAATATAATTAATAATAGTAATAATTATACTACTATCATTTAATAGATATTTTAAGTGTATAAATAGGAGTATTGGGCACTTACCTCTTATTTGGGCCGTTTGAGATAATGGGCCTATGCAGGGATTGCATCTTTGATTCCTTACTGGACAAGCCCACCAATTAACTTGACCAACTTGACCTAGGTGGGATTAAAAACCTGCGGCTCTTACACAGTAGCTCACCGCTACTGTAGCAGTGGGAGCAGTAATGGAGAGGCCCTCTCATGTAGCCAGCGGCGAAGCTCCCTCGGGGTGAGCCAGGCGAAGCTTTCCCAGCGGAGGAAGAGTTGCGACTTCAGGCAGCGGTCATCCGGAAGATCCCCATGAGGAAGGAGGGCGGCACTGTGGCGGAGAGAACTTAGATTCGGTCATCGTCATTCTCCAGAGCTTTGAGGTGGCCATTAATGGTGGACCTCCGAGGTCGAGCTCCAAAAAGAGAAGAAAATGACTTAGAAAGTTTGAAATCGTGGCTTAGGCTCCCCTCGAGCTGCGATGGTGGCCGGAGCGGTGGTGGAGCGGCCAGGAGTTGGGCGTCGTCGCGAGCGAGATGGCGAATCCCATATTGGGCTCCCGTACTTCGCCGCTGGCCGTCGAAGGCTGGGTTGGTGCGGTCCTGGGCGTAAAACAGCCGGTCAACAGGGGAATTCCGATCTGTTTATTACTGGAGCTCTTAGGGGGCATTAATGGCAGATATGAAGGTCCATTCTTCAGTCTGGTTCAGGTCCGACCACTGAGCCGCGAAGACGACCAGTTGCGACGCCAATGGGTGCTATGTGCAGTGAGCTGCAGCAGGTGGCGCGCGACAGCTTGGGCTTAGGCCTGGGAACTGGTGGGGAGCTTCTCCGGCCATGGCGGGTGGCGGCAACGGGAACGGCGAGGACGTCTCCTGCTTAGCTCTGGGAAATCTCCCAGACCCCAAATTCCAGTTTCTTCATTCCTTTTTTATTTTTCAGAACACTTTTTGGTTGATTTTTTGTGATTTTGGATGAATTCTTTGATGTTTTGGGAGGATTTCTCACTTGATTTTGCTCTAATCTCTCAACGAGAGCACCATTGATGGATTATAGGGTATCCAAAGTATATTAAAATGGAGAGATTGAGCTAGATAATTGGAGAAGATGAATGAATAGTAGAAATGTGATATTGTGTATGAATTATGAGTTAGGAAAAGTTAGGTTTACAAATGGCTCCAAGAGGAGTATAAATAGGGAAATAATGGACCGGGCCGCTAATATGGGCCCGGTAGCCCAACTACATAAAAGACTAATCTAGTACATAGTTACATACAAATGACATATAAGCAGTACAATAATACAAATGATATCCGTAAGATGTGTGTGGACCACTGTCCGGGCCCAATAGTCGTGAGACCTGGGGGTCTGAGTCTATATACTCTATCAGTATCCTTGAACCCGACTCTACAGCCATGGAAGCTTGCAATTATGTTTCCAAAATAGCAAAATTGGGTGTTTACCACTATGGAACACCCCATAGAAGCACATCTCATCCCAAAAATTGAGGATCGCCACACTGAACAATGATGGATACTGGATCAAGATTTGATGTTGATCCTTCAGGTTTGGGTTAGGGATGGATCGGGCCCGGGCTTCCCAACCCGGCCCAGTTTTCCAGGACCAGTACAAGGCTCGGCCCGGTAGAAAAGGGAGGCAGGCTAAGGCTCCTATTTTGGTGGACCGGACCGGGCCTAACGGTCACCAATTAATTTTTTACCCATTGGGCTGGCTGCTAGGTGGGTGGGGTTGGGTGATTTGGGGTATTTGGGGGGTGTGGGGTGGGGGGAGTTGGAATTAATTCAAAAAAAAACAAAATTAACAAAAAAACAATACAAGCACAACCCAACCCAAGCCAGGACCGATACCGGTACAAACCAGGCCGGTACCAGGCCAGATTTCCTTAGTCCTGAAGCCCACCCAGGCCCGAGGCCTGACCCATCCCGTCCCACTTCATGTCTTCATGCCTAGTTTGGGTAATGCCGGTTACAATCCTCATGGGGCAGCAGGCTTATATGTACCCAAATTATTGTGCAACTGTTTATGGGATTAAAACTTTCAGCAATTAAAATGTATTCCTTTGAGATGCTGCAGTTATATATTCAATTGTTGGTATTGTTTCAAAACGTGTTCAACTGTTCATGTTCCACAATCCCACATATCAAAGGATCGGAATTTATCTATACCCGTTTGGGTTGAAATTTATTTTCTACCTGAACTTGGGCACCCGTCCTGTTATTCATTTTACACCGTGACTTTCAATTTAAATATTCTTCAAAAACAAACCATCTAGCACAAACAATGTAACTCAACATGTCAAGTATTAATAGAAAGCAAATGTACAAAATGTTTCCGGTTATGTAATCCGGAAATCTGGAATGCAAGTTCATGATGATATTCAGGCCAAGTCTGAATCTTTGCAACGCATCAAACATTCTAAACGGCCACTCCTTCACAAAGTGCTTGCTATCCAAAATAACACGAGTGGCCAACTGACTCCCCCCCATCGGGCTGGACCATATGAAGGGCTTGGTTTTTAGCCTCGGACTATTCGGGTGAGGAGGCTTATCAAGATCGGATTTCTTTTTATCAAATCAAAACAGGATTCACGCGGAACTTGAAGAAGCGAGCCTCTATCAGAGAAAGAGCCATTGCGCGCTTTAGCTCGAGTCGACTCTTCTTCCTCCAGCCGTCCAGCTTTGCACTAGGTTGAGTCTTCTTTCTTCACTCTCGTTCTATAAGGCATTCTGTCTAGCGCCCCTGGTGTATCTCGAAAGCAGAAAGAGTAGAACTAATTCGAGAGAGCTTGGTGGTCTTAAGAATGGTTCGGGTGGGGGATTCTTCTAAAATCAAGTGAAAATGCCATGGAATTTTGAATGTTTGGTCTGGATATGGATAGTATAGTACTGACTATGCATAGGACCTCGAGAATCCTTATATACCTTATCAGTGTCTGGACAGCTATCTCTCGAGCACAGGTTTATATTTGGTTTCAATGGGAAAAGAGCACCTAACAACGCATCTTCACAGACCAAGAACTACGAGATCAACCCCCTCATTCTGGGGTTCCTGGATCGTGTAAAATAAGAGTGTATAACTGGGGCGCAGCCCCACTTTTTTGTTCGTAACGAGGGAGAGATAGAATAGAGTTCTTCACGAAGTTCGAAACAAAGGAGGTAAGTTTATTGTTGGTTTTTATTCCTAACTCTCGTATAGGTGAACTTGGGGAATATTTCACAGAGGCTTTCGACCCCGTTGTTCAGACGTCGCGTCGTTCCAACAACCGGCGGGGAGCACCTCAGTATACGTAAGCCTTGCCCTTATATCCCTTTTTCCGGGCACGGCTTTCCAATACTCCCAATGCCAACCTTTGCCTTCTTCACCATTTTTTATTGGAGCGTTTCAGATCGGATTCCAATCACCGTCAGCTAATCTCCTAGGTCCGCTGAAGCAATTGTAGCAGCTCCGGCACCCATTGCTTAGCTCGGTGTATGCACCGCATTCTTCTTTAGTCTACCTCCGAGCTGAACATGAACAGCTTCACATCCCTTTCCTAATCAAAAGATAGGAGAGCACCCCTTCTCCCGAAGTTACGGGGGTCAGCAACAGATTGTTACGGCGTCCGCTGATATTGCAGTTCAGACGCGACCAGTTATGGGCTTCAGAAAAACCCTTTCTATCTTACCTTCAACGTCCTTATTGAAAACTAAAGCTCGGTTCAAAGTCACTTTTATAAATTACTATTAGGTGGCATGCAACTAAGAGGCTGCAGATGAGTATTTGCTTGAAGTCAGAATGTTTCAAATATGAGAGCGTTCATTTTTCTTCACAGAGAGATTTGTTTTAAACCAATCTAAGCTCTTTACACAAACCAAATCCACAAAATTTCAGTCTCATTCACTCTAATGACTTGGCTTCAATTAGCTTTGCCTTCACAGGTGGTTGTGATTCTGCAAGAGAAAAGTAAATAAAAGAATCAATAATAAAATTTGGTTCAATTGAAACACAGTTAATAAATTGTTTTGGCTACTTGTAAGAAGCAAAACAATAGCAAAAAACTGTCAATGAGTGTTTAGATATTGTCCAAGAGGTATACAGACACTTTGAAGTTCTCAAGAAAATGTAAAAGATATTCTGTATTACGTAGTACGTATCATTTTACCTTGCAAAACAAGATAATCATTGACAATCATTGACAATCATGTTCACAGAACTGAAACTAGCCCCACCCCCAAATGCATTGTCCAGAAAGGCAGGAAGTCATAGTTTGGTCATTCATTTTATCAAGAATCATAAAGTCTATAATCTATATAATATGATACAAGAACGTGTTAAGCTAATATAATCATAAAGTCATTAATTTCCTAGTTTTGCTCTTGCCTAGGCTTCAAAGGCTTGGGTCTTGGCTTGCACGTCTGGTAAGGCTTCACACCTTTTAGAACGCCTTGTAAGACACCCACAGTCTTAATCCAGACTACAGTTGAGTGTTGTGGAAGGGCACACTGCCTACAAACTTATACTAAATCCTTCCCACTAAACAGTGCAAACTTTCTTTTAGTTGATAGTCCAAAATGTTTGCCTCTTTTCATTTAATAGTTACAAATCTGAGGCTCATATTCTCTTATTCAGACAAACTTCAGCCACACAATGTCGTCCTTTTTTAAATTCACTTACAAGTTACAAGTTAGGTTTGGTCAAGTTTCATAGAATGGAGGAGTACTTATTTATATGTTCGTTGTTACATTTATTTATCATGTATTTGTTGAGTAAGAGAATGAAATTAACCCTACTTATAACGCCTACTTAGGAGGCCAAAGAAGAAGAGGGTAGTAAGCATTCGAAGTTTAAACTCAACTACTGCCAGTCTACCACCTCAGAACTTTTTCCTTGAAGAAAATGAAGAAAAATGTTGCAACTATTAAGCAAAGTCTTACTGGATATAAGAGCCCTTGGTCTGGTTTTGAAGAGAATTTTCTGTCGAATAATACCGATTACATCCAATTCCACATTAGCCGAGTTGTTCTCAGTATTTTCCTCCTTCAAAAGCTTCTTTTTCTTCAGTATTAGCATAGGTTTCTTCAAGGTTATTCTATTCCCTGTTAGCTCATGGTACCCAACAGTAAATGTATAAATCTCCTGAAAATTAAAAAAAAAATCAGGGGGTGGGGGGAGTCCCGTGTGCTCGTCAGGAATAGCGAGCACTCTAAAATTGTAAACTGCGAATTGGGAAAATGCGGAAGTGTTTTTGGAAGAGATGAATTGAATCTGACCTGAGAAGACGGCCGGCAGAGCACGCCGATTTGAAGATTCTGAAGGCGATCGGCAAAAGCGGGTTGGGCTTCAATAACACCTTGAAGCTCCACAATCGCCCATTCTGGGCAGTTTTCACCGCAACTGCATTTGACCCGAATCTGCATTTAGACTCTGTTTTTTCGAACCTTACCCCGTTCTCCGCTCCTTTTTGCCCCTTTTTCTAACCTTAAAGCCTCTCTACCGGTTTCAGCTAAATTAAAATTCGAACTTAAAAGTGCAGCTTTTTTAAAATGAAACAGGAAAGAGAAATTTACCTAAATATGACTAAAACTTATGAAAAAATAGTAGGACTGTCAGTTTTCAGTTTAACATCATAGGACTAAAATATAGACGGAATATCAAAACAGCCCTGCAAAGCCACTCTTCTTTCGTTCGCGACTTGTGAAGGTTGCGCTGAAGGATGTCTCTGCATCGCCTCTGTAACCTCCTCAGATAAGCTTCTTCTTCTTCTTTAATGCTTCTATATTTTCTTTCTTCCACTTTTACTCTTTTCTTCTCTTTTAACTATTCATTTTTTTTTATAAATTTCATCTAATTCACTTTAAATCGTTCATACTATTTTTCTCACCAATTGGACCTGCAAATGGCATAATTGCTATGTTATTGAACACTGGTTTGGAAAAAATGTCACTGTCTTGACATTATATTTACCAAGATGACATTTTTTATTTGACATTTCTAAAGAGTAGAAATGACACCAACTTGACATTCTCCACGACTGCCATGTTTTTATATATATGGAAATGTCATCTCCATGACATTTTGAGAACAAAGATGACATTTTTTACAAAACAGAGTAAGAAGAAGAAGAAATCAGACGAGTAAGATGAATCTGGGAGATAATGTTCGAATGTGAAGAGGATGAGAGAAAAGGAAAGAGAGGCAGAGAACATAAGGGGAGTAGCAGAACAATTTGGAGTTCTGGACTGGACATCCTAGACAAGGATCAATTGTTGAGGTGCAGGAAAAGATGATCGCTATTGAAATTGCAGGGGAGAGGATTGATTTTAGGTTGCAGGATAAGAGGATTGATGTTGGAGTTGCAGGAGAAGAGCATGACGTAAAAGAAGAAGGAGAGCGTCGCTGGAGGCGAAGACAAGGATACACACAGGAACATTTTAGACTTTGCAGAAAACGTAAAAATAGATAATAAGAGACAAGGATAAAACATGTTTTAGTCCTATTTAGGACAATTACTTAATTGGAAAATGGCAACATACAATGATACGTGGTTAACTATTGTAAGATTAAAAATGTTAGATACAAGATTCTGCGATAAAAAAAAATATTAGAAATAATTAGATATACTTTCCTTTATGATTAAAATAACAAAAAAAATATATTTTTACACGCTATACGCACTATAAATACTTTCCAAAAAAATTAACCTCCTCTTCACCTCAATAACATGCGTGCTCAGTTGAAAAAAACTCTCGCCTCCCGTTTTTTAGTGCATCCCCACTTCTCTTACATTCCTTTATTGAGTTTAATTTGAACCGCCACAGGCTTCACCCTTCCCTTCTTTACAAACGAAGTCCACCCACAAGCCTTCACCCCACCCTTCAGAAACATAATATCTATGGTTTGATACATTACTTGTCTGTGCTATTAATCATATTGTCAGTGCTTGATACGTAATTGTCTATGCTTTGTAACAATACTTTTCTGTGATATTATTCGTATTGCTCTTCGTTATTGAAGAAATTGGACTGGAGTGATCTGAACAGGTTAGTGATGAAAAACTTTTGTGTGACCACAAACTTTTCACGGTGGGTCCACCAACAAACTTTTGTGTACACAAACAATTAACACTGGTTGTTGATGATTTTTTTTTTGCAATAATTGTTATTATCAGGTGTGCATATCTCTGCGTTGTGATGGAAAACAACGAGTGTTATCCGAAATTGATCTACTCAATAAGGTAGTAAGAGTATACGGTTCTTTGAAGATGAGTAGGCTAGTTTCATCTGTGCGTCATTTGTGTCTTAGACTGCCACAACTAATTCGGGTGATTAAATGCAACCCTGCTCTTAGCGGCACTGCTGACTTACAACCTTGAATAGCGAAGGCAGTTGACGATGTTCCACAACAAAAGCCAGGGTACATTTATGTTCTGTGGCTATATATTATTGTTTGTACATAGTGCAAATTTGTCTGTGTATTGAAATTTAATGTCTTATCACTTGTCTTATTTTTATATCGGGTGAATGTGGCGTAATGGTTTCGGCGTTTTGTTGAGGCATTGCTATAGAATATGCCTTTGAAACCTGAGTGTGAGTATGAGAACATGATGACGAAAAGATGTGAATTTACATTGAGGTTGTTGGCTTTGAGGAAGCCATCAACCTAGGACGGGTTTGGTTATTAAATGTAGGATAAGTTTGGTTGTAAAACATTAATGTGACCTTACAATATACTCCATCCGTCCCATAAAACTTTTCCCACATTGACTTGGCTCACATATTAAGGAGGTGAGAGTAAAGTGGAAATGTGTGGTTGTAGTTTGTAAGAAAAAGGTAAAATGAAAAGGAAATTTGGAAGAATTTTATGGGACAGAGGGAGTACATTTTTGTGCTTTGTAACAGTCTGCATGGGTTTGGTTGTTAAATGTAGGATGTTGTACAATGTTACACTAACGATGTTGTACAATGTCCTAGAATGTACTGCCAAATATTACCTGCAATGGTATGACTTGTTGTCAATGCGGGCAGAACTTATTGTCCATTGGTGTTAATATATATCAATTTCTCCGTGATATATTTGTATGTGGTATGTATTCTACTGTATGTGCTTTGATACATTACTTGTTTATGCTATTAATCCTATTGTCTGTGCTTTGATACATTTCTATGTGATCTTCTGCAACATTTATTTCTAAGCTTGATAGTGCTCCTTTTAATATGAATATGGACCCCATCAAAGAATAAGATCCCAAAGGTGTACTGGCGCAATAAAATACCAATATAGTCATCACAATAATAGATTAATAGACTTGATAGAGGCAATACACATTAAAGTGTTGCAACAAGACTTCAGTAAAGGGGCGAGGAGAGAAAGCAGTCAAGCAGGACACAAAGTATGTGGCCTGCTTGATTATTTGGCTATGTAGGATGTAGTTATTTGGTAAGATCAACCAGCTTAAAGCTTTTAGGGGATGATGGTTTCTGATCTATTGTCGATGAGAACGAAAATGAAGCGGTACCGATGGAGGTTAGTAGAAGGAAGGGGCGATGATGGAGGTGATGAGAAGGGAAGTTGTAGGCAGTGGGCAACGATGGAAGACAAAGAGATAGAGGAGAATGGGAAGGTTCGAGAATGGAGCGCAGGATAGGCGGCAGAGAGAATAGATGTAAAGAGAGTAAATGTAAGGGTCATTATAATGTTGAGTACATATCCATGATAATCCATGATACAATAGGAGTGCAGACTTATTTTGAACCAGTTTAAAAAGGAAAGTGATGAATTTGTTTGATGTTGAGTACATATCCATGATAATCCATCACCCATATTTAAAACATACATAGTATTGTATGACAGGGTTTTAAATAGCGGACTGCTATAGCTATAACGGCCGCTATATAGCAGTTTCGGGCGGCACTGCTGCATCGGGCCGCTATATCGGTGTGAATGCAAATCATGATGAAAACCCGCTACGTAACCGCAACAGAGCCAAAATGAATCCGCTAAGCAGGGCCGGCTTGACTCATTAAGAGACCCTGTGCAAATCACAAAAATGAGGCCTTTTATTCAATAAAATGCATAGATCTATGGTACATATGAATTGTTCAAATCCAGACTTGCTATAAGCATACCAAAATTATCCAGCAGCCCAGCACATTGAGTACAATAAAGCATCCAAATAAAGTAAAGGATTCAAATTTAAGCACATCATTTAATTAAAAAGAGTCATTCTCCAAGCATTCTTCGAAGCAAATTCATCAATCAGTTCTTGGCAGACCACTTTCTCCAAGACTTCTTTCTCTACGGTTATCAACGCTAAACCATTAAGTCGTTGTTGTGACATTGTTGAACGCAAGTAAGACTTCACAATCTTCAACTTCGAAAAGCTTCTTTCTGCAGAAGCAACAGTGACAGGAATAGTCAACAAAATTCTATATGCAATAATTGTATTTGGAAAACAGTCCAAGTCTTTTAAAAACTTCAAAATTTCAATAGGACCCATTTTTTTCAGGCAAAAGTTGTCTCAGTAACTTTAACTCAACACATAACTCATTTCTATCAATATCAGACTTTTCATTATGTTTGAGAGCATTTTCAAACTGAATACAACAAGCCTTTAAACTTGCATCATCTAATGCCTTTAATTTGTGAGAAGTAAATAAGAAACCAAAGACATTTTCATATTCCTGAAATTGCTCAAATCTGCTCTTCAGAAAAGTTATGGCTCTATCAACAATGTAAAGAAAATAATTCACTTTAAATGATTCCTCCATTGACACTTTAGCCTCAGGTGATGTATTTATATTCTCATCAAAATGTTTTTTCCTTCGAATTTCACGCCTTTGAGGAAATACGGGATCAATATTAATTTCAATAGCAATTTCCTTAGCACTATTTAAGGCATCATTAAAACCAGTTTCTCTATATTTCTCGAAAAAGAAAATCAACCCCTTTATTTTTTCAATAGCAACATCAATAAGCATATCCCTTGATTGTAAAAACTTGCTAACCAAATTAATAGCACATAACACTTCAAACCAAATAACTATGGCAACTAAAAACTCAAAATCAGCAAGCTCGTTAATCGCTAAAGATTTAGCTTCACTTCTTATTTTAGGATCATTATCAACATCTTCTACTTGTAGTAAAGCTTCTCGTAATTCTGATATTTGAGATCTTATAGCTTTAACACTATCAACCCGACTCTCCCAACGAGTGGCTGACAATGGCTTTGGAGTCAAGCCTTTTATATTATTTTTCAAAATTTCCCACCTCTTTGTTGAATTTGCAAAAATTGTATAAAAACGTTGTATGATTCCAAAAAAATCTTTAGCTTTAGTAGATGTATTGGCCATATCACACAATGCCAAATTTAGACTATGACAGCCACAAGAAGTATAAAAAGCTTTAGGGTTAATGTCTAACAGTCTCTTTTGCACTCCTTGATGTTTTCCTTTCATATTTGAGTCATTATCATAATCTTGTCCTCGCACATCAAATATACTAAGATCAGGATTTTCCAACTCAGTTTGTAAAGTATTAAAAAGCCCTTGACCAGCTGTGTTATTCACATTCAATAATCCTACAAAAGATTCTTCAATGTTTACAGAATTAGTAGATACATCCACATATCTCAATATCAAAGTCATTTGTTCTTGGTGACTAACATCAGGAGTACAATCAAGAATAACAAAAAAGTATTTTGCTTGTTTTATTTTTTTAATGATTTCTGTTTTTATTGCAGACCCAAGCAAAAATATTAGTTCATTTTGAATAGTGTGCCCAAGATAATAACTATGAATATCATTATTTGTAATACGCCTAACATGTTCTTGCACAATTGGGTCAAATTCTGCCAAAAGTTCAACTAAACCTAAAAAATTGCCATTGTTATTGTCATATAACTTTTCATTAGTACCACGAAAAGCTAAATTATGTTTGCCAAGAAATTTCACAACTGCAATAATTCTTAGTAAAAAAAATTTCCAATGTTCTGTCTCTTTCTCAATTTGCGCTTGAGCCATTTTATCAATAGTTTGATTCTTCGCAAATCTTAAGCGCACATCATACCAAGTTGCCATATTTTTTACATGTTCCATGCTTATTTCATGTTCTCTAAGTCTTTCACCAATATGTGCCCAGTCTGCAAACCCTTCATTCGCTAACTGACCTCTACCAATTCCATTTTTAAAAATTTTACAACAAAAACAGAACACTTTGTTAAGTTCTTTCGAATAAACAAGCCAATCTCTATCGCACTTTTCCCCGTTTGATAAAACTCTAGTATACGAATTTGCAGTAAATCGTCTAGAAAATTTATCTTTAGGACCCTTGACAATAGAACAATCTCTTTTTGGACCCTCTATAACTAATAAATCAACCATTTTGGAGCTAAGACCATCCCAGTTTCTTGGATCAAATATATCTACCATATGAGATGTTTCTGGAGAATTAACTGGTCCTTCATTTTCATTAATATCATCACCTATATCATGAATTTCATTTTCTAGGGAATTGACATTTTCATTCTCTAGATGATTATTATCGCTCTCTACTAGCACATCATTACAATTTCCAAATCCGGCATTTACATTATCATTCACAATTATCACATCATCACAACCAACCACATTAAAATTTTGATTTTGAACAAAAACTTGAGGGTCTCTTTTGATAAATTTATCAAGAGCTCCTACTTGAGATTTAATTAATGCTTCAACTTTTCTTTTTTTTCAACAGCTTTTCATGACCAGATTCATACTTTTTCATTCCAGGAGCCATAATATCAAGATTCAAGAAATCAAAATAACTTTAATTGGAGTTAAAAAAGATGGAGACAACCTGATATTTGGAAGTTGGAAATCCAATACCGATGTAGTGAACTAGCAATGCACTGCCTACTTCCCTACCTTGCTGTTCAGTTCATAAAATCAGAAAGGAACGAATTAAAATGACAAAATCGCAACTTCATAACCTAAGAGGCTAAGAAATTAGATAACAAAAAGTGAATGACTTTACCTTTGTCTGGAATCTGGATAACTCGACTAGTTGAATCGAACGGCCAACTCAGGCAATCAACAATTTGATTTTTTGAGAAGAATCGCAATTCACAAACAGCTTCAATTCAAACCCTAAATGGTTGTTGGGAATATTTTATGGTGTTCAATCTAGTTAGTTATCTTTGTATTTGTGTAGTTATTAATTAATCGTGTAATACGGGCCACAAATGTGTATCAGCCCGTGGGCTTCCTTGTAACCCGTAAGTTAGCCAACTTCTCCTATAAAAGGAGGCTAACTTACGGGAACCCAAACTGATCGTGAGAGGCTTAGAGACGCAGAGGCGAGATAGAGAGAGATTAGGGTTGCCGCTGCTCTCCTTCTCCAGGGAGAGTAGCGGCAGGTTCATACGGTATACCAGATTCACGTTCAATCTTATCGATTTCTTTCTATCTGCTTCTTTATCACTGCTATGGTTGTATGATTGTTAGAATTTTGGGACTAACATTTGGTATCAGAACCGAGGCGTGAAACAGGTTGGATCTGTCTGCGATTTTTTTGGATCTAACGAAGAACTACTCTGTTTGTTCTTCTGTTTTTCTACATGTAGAGATTTGCTCCTGTAATCTCGTTTGTGAACGAAATTTTGTAAAAATCATACTGTTGGATTCGCCTTTCAAAACCGATCCAGCAGCATACCTCTTTTTTCGTTTTCTGCAATTTTTATATTTCGAAGATCTCTACATTGAGATCTCGAAATCCTTAATTCTCACTGCTGCAGAAACGTTTTTGGCTTGAAACTGATACAGGAGAATCTCGACTTTCAGGGCTATTCAGAACAGGTTTCAGATTTTCAAAAATCAATGTTTTCGTTTTGCAGGATCTCGACATTTAGGGACTCGATTTCTTCTTCTCGACATCTTGATCTCGAGATTTGCATCTCGACATCTTGATCTCGAGATTTGCATCTCGACATCTTGATCTCGAGATTTGCATCTCGACATCTTGATCTCGAGATTTGAATCTCGAAATCTTGATTTCGAGATTTGCATCTCGACATCTTGATCTCGAGATTTGAATCTCGAAATCAAGATCTCGAGATTTGAATCTCGAAATCATGATCTCGAGATTTGGATCTCGAAATCAAGATCTCGAGATTTGAATCTCGAAATCATGATCTCGATATTTGAATCTCGAAAACAAGATCTCGAGATTTGTAATTTCGAGTTTTGGAATTTCGAGTTTTGGGATTTCGACATTTGGGATCTCGATGTTTTGGATCTCGACATTCTGAAGATTTCGAGATTTTCAAAATTTCTCGATGTTTTGAATCTTTCAAAGTTTGCAGTTTCTTGGAACTCATAATTCAAATCTTGACATCCTTTGCAGTTCATCGAAGCTTTACATTATAAGGATCTCTGAATGATTCCCTGCCTATAAATGTTTCAGGAGTTTTCGATGTTCTGATGTTTTTCAAACAGCAAGTTTTCGAGATTATGAGGTTTTCGAAACTCCAAAGTTTTCGATGTTCAAACATTTTGAAATTCTGCAGATTTCGATATTCTGAGGTTTGTTTTGTATGTGGTTTTCGCCATTATTCTTCGAGGCAACCTCGAGATTTGGATTTCAAAGTATTGCCTTAGAATTTTGTTTAAAATCCACCTGCTCTCGACATTCAACATCGAGCACCTCATCTTCGAAGAAATTCCTCAAAAACTCAAAATTAGAGATTTTCTGCGACACCGCACTGTTTTGGCCATAACTTTTGACTCGGTGATCCGATTTGTGCAAACTTTTTTTTGTTGGAAAGCTAACGAGAAGATCTACGTTAATTCTCGGGCTACGCCCCAGAACCCATTCTCACGCGCCCTCACTCGCAGTCTTTGAGGGTCAAAACGTTAGTTTTCCGACAAACATTGTAAATCACCGATGTCCAGGTCAAAACTTAGGCAAATCTGTTCAAATTCTTTCATTGTCAACCCTGAGGTCAAAACTTTTCTAAACTTCAATGTAAAGGTCTGAAAATCGTAGATAATTCAATAAACCTCGCGTCAACGGTCACCTTACAACAAATCAACAATCAACTGCTGAAGCCTCCCCTGACTCATCAACATTATGTGATCATCAATATGCTGAAATTCTACATGGTGAGCTCAGGAAAACCGTCATGTGTGGTACATGTTCAGATTGCTCCACACACATGGCAGGTATGACAAGCTGTGAGCAATCAAACCTTGCACATTCTGAGGGGGAGTTTCAGTTTTCTCCTCCTGGCGCCTTACACCGACAAAGCAAGGAATCTCTCAACGGATGCAACATTCTAGGGGGAGTGTTCAAAGTAATCCTCCCCGGTGCCTAACAATGACAAAGCATACCGAGTGCTCCAGTTGAGGGGGAGTACAGAGAGAAAATGAAGAAAGTAATGAGAGAACATGTCCCTATGGCTTAGTAAACCCAACTAAGCCTACCCATGGGTCAAAGCCGAGCGTAAGTGCGTAGGTGAGCGAGTGAGCGAGTGAACATTATGAGCATTAGGAAGCAGAAGGCTCAAGTGAGAAGAAAAACAATTATCAATGATGAGTCTGCTACCTCAATTGCCTGCTATGAATTGAACATTTGCTCCTAGCCACTAAAATACTCTGGACTATCCCCGTAGCTTCAGGACTGAATTTATTCAGATCCCGGGTAGAAGTCGCTGCATTTTGTCCAAACGGCGCATGCACAACCCTACCCTAGATCACTCACCTGTCTCCCAACAGACAGGTGTTTAATCATAGTTCACGGGGAACCGCATCTCTCATTACTGTCTCCTTCCGAGGCAAGTAATACTGACTACAGTGGCCTCAGCCTCATGCCACTGAACTTTCATTGATCACGTCGTGTCTAGTTACTCACTTCCCAAATGTTTTGAAATTTTCTAGGACACAGACACATTTTAGAGTCAGTTGCTAGTCTTCAAGACCCGCGAGAACTTCCATAGGGCTCATCTATTACAGATGTAGACCAATAATTGGAAGGAAGTCCTGCTGTTGCAACATAAGAATCACCAACATTTTCAGGCCATTGCTAAAGAGTTTATCTCTATAGTGATGATAACGGGCGTCTTCACGACCCCGGGGGGCTACGTTATCTTCTTTAGATTCTGCTTGTTTTTTTTCTTGTTTTTTATTTCCGCAGAATAAAAGAATAAAAGCATGACGTCCCGATTCATCGGATCGTCATGAGGGGGAGAGTGGTCCACATGCTGTTAACACTGAACAAATCATTCTGGGACACTTCACTCCTCCATCACAAAATTCAACACCCTCTCTCCTATCTCCGCAACTCAAATCAAATGGTCAGCTACACTCTCAAATCAACAATCATTATGTTCCGCTGTGCCACCGATAAGTTCTCCTCAAATGCATTCATTCCAAATAGTCAAAAAGACTACATTGTGGAGGAGACAGAGGTCAAATAATCGTGTCCTGAAGATGAATTCCATGGGCGTCTCCTATTCTCCAAAGAATATTCATTCTAGAGGCGTCACCGGACTTCATCCAAGCTGATCAAGAGCAACTTCTGGAAGGCAAGGACTACATGCAAGATACAGAAGGTCCCTCAACCCCCGGCATCAAAGATCAAATTGTCAAGAAGACATCAAAGGGGAGATTGCAAGGATTTCTTCAGATAGCCTTCCTCAGAAGTCAAGTTCAAAGACAAAGGAAGCTCAATAACAACAAAGACAAAGATATCTGCGCTGCAATGCTGATTCAACACGATTGATCACCAAGGGGGAGATTGTTGGGAATATTTTATGGTGTTCAATCTAGTTAGTTATCTTTGTATTTGTGTAGTTATTAATTAATCCTGTAATACGGGCCACAAATGTGTATCAGCCCGTGGGCTTCCTTGTAACCCGTAAGTTAGCCAACTTCTCCTATAAAAGGAGGCTAACTTACGGGAACCCAAACTGATCGAGAGAGGCTTAGAGACGCAGAGGCGTAGAGATAGAGAGAAATTAGGTTGCCGCTGCTCTCCTTCTCCAGGGAGAGTAGCGGCAGGTTCATACGGTATACCAAATTCACGTTCAATCTTATCGATTTCTTTCTATCTGCTTCTTTATCACTGCTATGGTTGTATAATTGTTAGAATTCGATAAGATTGAACGTGAATCTGGTATACCGTATGAACCTGCCGCTACTCTCCCTGGAGAAGGAGAGCAGCCGCTACGTTCAATCTTATCGATTTCTTTCTGTCTGCTTCTTTATCACTGCTATGGTCGTATGATTGTTAGAATTCTGGGACTAACAATGGTCAAGAAGCAGAGAGAAGATGGGAGATGGAGTAGGGGTGCTTTGTGTTATGCGAACATGTTTGGGAAGTGGGGTTTTGAGTTGGGCTTTGTTTAAGCGTGTTTCAAAATTTTCAATGGGCCATTCGTAGTTCCTATTTAAAAAAATTAAGCGTGTTTAAGCGTAGAATTCTGGGACTAACAATGGTCAAGAAGCAGAGAGAAGATGGGAGATGGAGTAGGGGTGCTTTGTGTTATGCGAACATGTTTGGGAAGTAGGGTTTTGAGTTGGGCTTTGTTTAAGCGTGTTTCAAAATTTTCAATGGGCCATTCGTAGTTCCTATTTAAAAAAATTAATTATAAATTAAATGATTACTTTATATGTATATATACTATATATATTTAAAAAATAATGGGCCTTCTGTTTTTAGAGGCCCTGTGCAGAGGCCCTGTTTGCACAGGCTAATCTACGGCCCAGCCGCTAAGGTGCCGCTACTGAACGCAACAGGCCGCAACCTGCACTGCTTCGCCTTTGTCCTTATCAACCTTCTTCATACTTCATTGCTTCGGATTGTCAATAGAAGATTTGTTAAAAAACATGATATTCCTACATTGTGCGAACTAGAAAATATTTCACGCCGCCGCGGCCGCAATCATAACTTAAAACCCTGCTGTATGGTTTAAATTATCATCTCCATTATTATTATGAATATTATTATTATTATTATCCTCACCCAGTCAACTTTGCAAAATTAAGAATTTAATAATTTATTCATTATTGGGACTTTTTACATTATTGGAGGCTTGGAGCCCCTTCATATGGAAATGGAAGGCTTGGAGCCCCATCCTTGTGATTCATGTTCCCCGAGTTCATCAAGCTTAATGTAATTTGAAAGACTCCATATGTAAATACGGAGTATGGGATACATATAGATGAGAACTTCAAATTAATCAACATTACCTGTGAGACAGAACATAAAGAAGGATTGCTATTAAAAATTCTTGAGAAATACAATATAAACCCAGCAAATTCCAGATGTGAATAAACAAGCTAAAGCTATGGGGCAGATCAAGTTTCCTTCTTTATCTGAGAATATATACATACATAAATACATACATGTGTGTCTATATATATATATAAATTCATCACTCAGTTGTGAAGAGGATTGGGGCCGCCGGGAACAACCTTGTAGGAAACGCGGTAACTTTGATCAGATTTGCAGCCTCTGCATCTGGGAAATTCCCCAAACTGGGAATTCATCAAAACTGGCCTTGATTCTTCTTCTTCTTCTTCAGCAAAATGAGGATTGATGAGTCTGGAATAATTGGAATGATTGAGGGTAAATAGTAATAATATGATAAGCAGAAGAAGAAATGGGGAGGAGTGAGGAAGAAGACTCATGTCTGCCAAAGAAGTCATGAGAAGGAGACAGGAATGGTGTGAACGAGGATAATGCCACGTTTGTTTATATGAATAAGCCCCAGATACAGCCAAGAAACAGATGCCTGGCTGGTGATGTACAACTTTTGACAGAACTATCCTTTGACACTACTCTATCAAGAAAATGGCAAAACCTTTTGACGCTACTCTATCAAGAAAATGGCAAAACCTTCCTCCTGCTGGCTGCTGCCCATTTCTTTTGACATCATATATTATAAATCTTGAGAGGACAGTTCTGGGATATTTTTTTTAAGGTATTTTTTTATGACTCTAGCTCCGGTTCTGATTTTTTAAAGCACAGTCAGATTGAGTTTTCAGCACCTAATTTCCTCCAACTTCTAAAAAATTTGATTCTATGAACAAATTAGAGCATCAGGAGTACTTCTACACTTTCACACGAACACTCTAACTTCTACTTTTACTCCCGGAATGAGCAGAAGCAGATTTAAGATTCAGATCCAAACACCTCCTTAGTCTATGAACTCCCCTTTAATGCGTATAGATAGTTAAATTCATATTTGATCACGTCATGTTCGCCAATATTGGTTCTAAAAGATAAATCCAGTAGGACCACACTGCATGTGTCACCACACGACCTCGCTACCCCCATTACCATTCGCTCCCTCCTCAATCACCGAAGGTAAGGAGAATCATGGGAAACAAGACATCTTTTTTCTCTCCTACATGGAAATTGAATCCAAGACTTCTCACTAAGGAGAGACTTGGGAGTGGGAGTTTACCCGGGTGATAAACCAATCTTTCCGCAATTATTTGTTGTGTTTTGCGCCCAAGGTGCAATTTTTTTCGTTACGATACTTAGATTGTAATGGTATGTTGTACTACGTACTACTTTATTTTAAAAAATAAAAATCAAGTTTTGTTACCATTTAATAGTATTATGCCTGAATATGAAGCAACAATTGAAAGAATATGATGAAATAAAGCAAAATGCCCACAAAATCGTCAGCGTTTCTTTAATGTGAAGCAGCAGTCAGTCTTTGCAATTTTTGACACGGTTTTAACTATTAATAATCTGAAAACAGTCTCTTTGTATTTTAGAATAGGGGTAAGGCTGCGTACATTCGATTCCCCTTACCTCACCATAGATGGGAGCCTTTGTGACACTCGGGTAATATGGTGATGATGATACCTGAAATTTAATGAACAATTTTAACTTAGTTATTAGATCCAATACATTTATACCAAATTAAAGAAAAAATTATTTCTTCATACAAACTTATTAGAAAATTATCGGATTATTGGACGATGAAGTGTCGAATTTGCCTATATTGATTTTTAAATAACTTTTGTCCTAGCTAATTGGTTAGCTTCATAAATCTTGTTAAAAGGCTACAAGATGTGTTTGTAAGACACTACTGACTTTGAGTATAGTATTATGTTGTGTTGATACGATACTGTCAACTTATGGAATATAAGCATTTTGCGTGTGTGAAGAAAATTTAAAAGGTTTAACTTATCAGATTTATTTCGAGTTTTTTCCGAATCAATGTTAATTAATTAATTAATTACGAAAATAATGCTGGAAAAAAATATTTACCAATCTACTGCTGGATTTAACCATGGTTAGGGAAAGTCATCTAACGGTTGGGCGACTTATAAGTCGCCAAACCGTTGGGCGACTTTCCCTTCCATATGAACGCATGCCAGCATTTACTGTCAGCCACGCACGATCGTGTCTGCAAGGGTAGGCACGATCGTGCCTAATTCCGAAAACAGAATTTCAGCAGTTTGTTTGCCCCAGTTCAACCCAGACTCATCTGTTTGCTATAAATAAGGTCTCCCTTCTCCTGTTTAAGTGTTACAAGCCAGATACAACACATTATAAAACATCTTGATACAGAAGTAATCATCCAAGAAAAACACATACAACGCACCAGTAAAATACAGTACATACAATCATCCAATATTCATAACAAGTAATCATCTAAGACAACATAGAAGAGAAAATACGTAAAATGTTGTAAACTGTTCCTACAACATTTACTGCACAAGAAAAACTGCAATACAAAAGGCAAAGTAGAAGTTCTCATTGTCATCTTGATCACTCGGCCCAGGATCCGTTGTCACTTCCATGCCTACAAAAAAACAAAATCGTATTAGTTAATTTTTAGTATTATACGAATTCTATTTTTTTTCATCATCCATTTTATTAATTAATATGTTTTGATGCAACGCTAAGATGAATTGTGAATTACAATAATTAACACCTTACCCACTGGACCCCCCATCGTGTCTTGACGATCTCTCCGCACATGTGGCCCTATTATGGCCGGATTGGTGGCATTTTCCACATCTAACCGTTCCTCGGGGACCTTCATCCATCTCATTCTTAATACGTGTCGACTTAGGTCTTCCCTTAGCCCGAAGCATGGATGGATCGTGCACGATTTCAGGTCCATTGTAAGTAGGCCAATAATCACGATCAGGAATGGGTTTGAAGACTCTATGATATGTGGCTGTGTATTGGTCAGATGAGAAAAACTTATCCACAAATGGAGCATAAGACAGGCTACGTTGTCTGCACACGGCTAACACATGGGAGCATGAAATCTTATATATCTCCATCTTTTTACAAGTGCAAGTTTTCCGTTTAAGATGGAAAGTTTGTTTTCTCCCAACCTTCCCCAACGTTCGGCCACCACAACTGGTTTCCACTTGAAATAACCCTTGGCCTAAATCAAATGGAGTAACTATGTGATGCTTGGCCTTCCCTCTATTCTTATCAATTTAATCTGTGATGTATGGGGAGTACTCGTGGCCTTCTGTCACTCTCATTTTACTGGTTTCACGCCTATTAACAAAATAAGCATTAACCCGGTAAAAGGAAACCTGGACCAAAGCGGTGATGGGCAAATATCTGGCATTTTTCATTACACTGTTGAAAACCTCTACCAGATTAGAAGTGATGGTACCATATCTGTACCCGCCATCGTGGTGCATCGACAACATTTCCGGGGGAATGTTCCCCAGAAATTGTCGTGCCTCCAAACTCATTTCACATATCTTCTTGAACCCACCGTCAAACTTCTTTTTCTGATGTTATCGTGCGGTCCAGACAAAAAAAATATAGATGAATGTCTTTGAAATGACTATGCACATTCAATGCAAGATGGCGGATACATAGCCTATGATGTGCATAAGGCTCCTCCCAAGTACTGCCCACCTCATTCATTGCCCTGACAATACCTCCATGCCGATCAGAAATGACACACAACTCTCTATTAGTGACAAACTGCCTAATACATGCCATAAACCATGGCCAACTATCCCCATTTTCAGATTCAACAACTGCAAAGGTCACTGGAAATATTTGGTTGTTCGCATCACAACCCATGACCACGAGCAATGTACCCTTGTACTTTCCATACAAGTGCGTGCCATCAATAGTAAGTACGGGTCGACAATGCTTAAAACCATGTATTGATGCCTTGAATGCCCAAAAAACACTTTGAAACTGCATATAACATGTGGGAGTATTAGGGGGTGGGTAGCACTGCACAATAGTTCCAGGATTTGAATGTTGGAGCGCTATCATGAAACGGGGCAATTCAGAATATGACTTCTCCCAACCTCCAAATATTTCTGCTATGGCCTTTTGCTTCCCCGTCCATGTTCTCCGGTATGATACCATATACCCATACTTTTCCTTCAGCATCTCAATGATAGTATGCACTTTAAGAGAAGGATCAGTGCGAACAATGTCAATCACATCTTTAGAGATGAAATCTGAAGTCAAAGCCACGTGATCGGTAGTGTCGGTGTTCCCAACACACATAACAGAATGAGTTCCAGGATAACGCACAATTGTGAAGGTGTCAAGGTTGCCTTTGTTCTTTGTGGCGCGTATTCTCCAAGGGCAATTACATTCTTTCTTCCTTTTGCATTGTGCCACCCATTTGTGTTTATCGGACTCTATCACCCGAAAAAATTGGTTCTGTTTGATAGAATACAAGCTCACCATATTGATGACTTGTTCTTTGTTGTCAAACTGTTGACCCACCTCAAACTCACCTTCGGGAGTAAACCTTTTCTCACCTGATCCACTCAGCCACGCATCAGTAAAACCTTCAGGGAGATCATACATTCTAGTAAAGTGTGTAGACGTGGCAGTTGCCGTGACCGTATCACCATCCTCTTCATCAGATTCTGTCATGTCTTCACCATTGATGTTGTCGTCAGCATCATCATCACTTCCCTACCCATCCACAAATGATGTACCATTGTGCAAATACCTACCATCTTCCTGTATAACCATGTCCAGTACAGGAGCATATGAGGATTTCCCTGCATTCACACCTGCATTGACATAATGCCTAGATACAACAGCATTTGATGTTGATGGAGTACCATAAGCGTCACATATGGATTCCTCAATGTATATCTCCAGCATCGACATGTCCTCCATCTGAACTATGCCCCACATATTTGTTATAGCTAGCTCATCAATGAGGGGCATAAGCATGTACTTTCCCCCGTTCATGGGAAATTTCTTTTTCAAACGCAAAGAACGGCTAGGATGAATCATTGTGGCTGCATGTATTTTTTGAATGATCTCGAGCATGCAAGCACCACTAGAAACCATGATAAATGTGGTTGTACCACCTTCATGGCATATTTGCCCAGCATCCTCATAATAGTTCCCTCCTCAATGACACACGATTGAGAAACTTGAGAAATTCATATTCTAATAACAATTCAAATATATCCAAAAGTCAAAATTCACAAACAACTCACATTTCAATATGAAAATACCCAAATTTTGCTATCTACATTCAAGTCTACATTTCAATACCCAAATTTAGCTACATTCAAATCTACCCAAATGCCCAAATGTCAAAATACACTTTAAAATTTACAATCAATTTAAAATCAAATTTCAACATTTCATACATATCCACATTTCACAACAACTCAATTCACAATCAATTCATAATCTAAAAATTCAAAAATTTTAACATTCAAAATCCTAAGTTCAAAATGAGATGAAATGGATTTTGATTTACCTACAAGAAAGAAGAAAGAGTGTTGAAGATGAGATGGAGGTTTGCTGGAGTGGGGTAGCTGGAGATGGAGGTTCGCCGAAGTTCCAAATCGCTCGGTCGTCGTTCGTCGTTTGTCCTTCGTCGCTGCGGCTTGGGGGATTTTGGGGATTGGGTTTAATTTACGCAGTATTCTGTTGTGGCTAGCCGATGTTTTAACTTAAGGGTAAGTCGTCCAACCGTTGGGTGACTTACCCCGACCATGATTAACCCAGCAGTATATTGGTAAATACTTTTAACCCAACCTTATTGTCGTAATTAATTAATTAACATTAATTCGAAAAAAACTCATTTATTTCAATGTCATTTTACATTTGGACTAGGACAACTCAATCTAATACAGTCGGGCAGCAATTAGGTAGTACCCAGCCGAGTAAGGTACACCAAACTTAAGATCTGTTGTGCGATAAGAGAGGAGGGATTTTCATCATTGTGTCAAACTTAAGCCGTAGGAGCACATAAAATGTTGGGTGATCTTGAGTTACTAGTAAGTATTCCCTCCGTCCTATTGGACTTTGCCAATTTTTCCTTTTTTGTTGTCCCAAAAGACTTTCTCACTTTCTCCTTAAGGAAAGGAATTTGTAGTTCTTATTTCTCTCTGGTATGCACAAATTTCACCACACAATTTTTATTATTCTTATTTCTTATGAGTTTTTGCCACTTTTAGTCCCTCGACTATTATGTCAGTGACACTTTTGGTACTCGACTTTTAATTTTTTCACTTTTAGTCCTCGACTATTACGCGAGAGACACTTTTGGTATCCGTCTTTGAAAATTTCGTATTTAGTCCTTCGACTTTTGTAGAAGTGACACTTTTGGTCCTTCAACTATTGTTATAGAGACATTTTTAGTCCTCCACTTATTGTGTCAAAATCATAGTAGAAGGACTAAAAGTGTCAATTTGATAATACTCAAAGGACTAAATGTGGGAAACTTGAAAAGAGATGACTAAAAGTGTCTCACGAACAATAGTCGAGGACTAAAAATAGAAAAATTAAAAGTCATGTACCAAAAGTGTTACTGACACAATACTCAGGGGACCAAAAGTGACAAAAACTCTATTTCTTATTAAGCCACATCCTAGAGATCCAAAGTGATCGATCTCTTTTTCTTCAATCCCCACTTTCAGTCATATATTTGTCACATCTCCTAATGACAAATCAGAGACTAAAATAAAAGTAGTGGATACATACTCGTATAAGTTTTTTTTTATTTTACTGACTATCATGTTAACTTTAATGCAAGGACCTAGCTAAGGGTTCAACCTAGACTCCGACCCACCTCAAATTTCAATTAAATCATGTAAAAAAAATCAAAAATATTCTTTGTACCAAACCACTGGCTCAACCCAATATATTGGTCTTCCTCCGTCACTGCTTTAATGACTATGAATGTGTTTAATCTATACCATAATGACTATACATAGTAATTATAATACTGCGTAATATTTTTGGGGATTGTCAAGTTATATTTCAATACGTAGTAATATTTAAGAAAATACCTCTATACATATTGGCGTACTTATCTTCAAGGGTGGATTATGCAAACAATCCTTGAAAAAGGGATATCATAAACGAATTTTGCCTCATAAGTTCTGGATTAACCAATTTATGTCTTGAGGTAGGAACAACTGCAAGCCAGCAACCACTCATATTGAGGGTGAAATCGTTCATACTCCCTCCGGTTCTTATTTAAGTTCCCAGTTTGACTTCACACATATTAAGAAAATGAATTTGACTTTACTGTGGAGTGCACTGTTTGGCACTGTTTGACACTGTTTGGACACTGTTTGGCATTGTTTTGCACTGTTTTGCACTGTTTTGTTTCCTAAAATGGAAGTGTGAACTTGAATAAGGGACATCCCAAAAAGGAAAGTGGGAACTTTAATAAGAACCGGAGAGAGTATTAAAGAACTGAACCTAATAGGAACAGTTGGGCAGAGTCGTGGAGAACCGAGTCAGTGCCTGTTTGTATATTTTCGAACCAAAGCAGCCTGCTAAGAGCTAAGCCGATTGCGTCTCAGATTGAAAACGTAAACGCCTCTTGCAAACGCCACAGCCTTAAACGCTGTTTACACGCAGGATTTTGCCTGTGCACAAACAAAGTTTTTCAGTTTAATAAGGTCACATACAAAAAAAAAATGTATGGCAAAATTCAGCTGTGTAAACGGCGTGCACAAAAGCAATTACATTATTTATTAAGAAAACCAGTTGGTCGCTGTTAAGTTCTGGTCTGTAATTGATACAACCATAGTCCATACATTACACGTGACTATGTTGCACGGGCGTAGAAACACGAGCAATAGAAAACGGAAGTATGGAACCTGGGAAAGCACACATCTTTTCAAAGGAAAAAGGGTCGTGTCCGAAAGGTATCCGACATTCCTGGAAAGTTCCAGTTGTGGTGAAAATGGTTGATTCATTATTTTATTGCCACAAACTGGCCAAAACGGCATTGAGATATGAGGAGAGATTGTACCTACCTATAGTAGATGCCTTCTACACTATAGTTTTGTATCAGAAAAAAGAAGACATGCAAAACAAACATTGAACTAATGCTATTAGCTCTCCCCCTTGACAGTTTTCCTTGCTGACAATAAGACAGCCTTCTACTCCTTTTCGTCAGCATTTCCATCCGTTGCAATAATGCTTTCTGGTGGAGTACTCTTCACCTGGCTAACGGTTTCGGGCGGCCCGTCCTTACTAGCAATCTCTGATGAGACATCTGCTCCGGGCTTAACGGCCTCATCATGTTCAGTAGTTACTTCTGAAGAAGCTTCACCATCAGCAGTAGCACCTGCTGCTTCTTCACTTCCAGCCACTTGATGCTTCACAGTTCCAACCTTGACATATTTGCTCATAAACTTGTACTCCCAATCTTGTAGAGCCTCGAGCTCAAATGGGCCAAGCCCAGAGATGTCGCCCGTAAGATCTTTCTCCTCAAACGACATCTTAGCAAGTGCTCTACTCGCATCCTTCCCAGCAAACAAAGCATATGGTCCTCCTGGTCCATAAAACATTCTGCAATAAGACCCAGAAATCAGAAAAAAACATGCATCAGTGGTGAATCTGCTTTGCTGGAAAGTGTGAAGGGAAAGTGTGAATCCCTCAGTAGCGACAATTCAACCCCTTTTACCTATACATAGTGTCCCAAAAAACCACTTTGATCAATCAAAGACTTTTACGTATAAAAAGTGTTCCAAATAAACACAGTTTGATCAATCAAAGACAATTTACCAAAAAGGGTCAAGAAGAAAAGTCACAAAAATACCTGATGCAATAGAATTCAGGATTGGGTTGGGGTCATTCAGCTAGATACTATGCACTTGAGCTATATCACACAAAAAAGTTAATTTTAATTTACAAGCTAGTCCAACTGCAGGTTTTATTAAGTAATCATTCAATCTTTAATATCCCAACATTGAAATGTAACAGAACTAATAACACCCATATTAGATTTTCACTATTGCAGAATCCGAACAGCAATATTTTCAGCAACATAAAGATTTTCCAGAATTTTAATTACACCTAGTACTTTAAATTGTAATGTTGAAATTTCTAAGACAGAACATTTTCAATAAAATTTGATAATTGCAAGATGTTTATATTCCCATGATACTAAATCACGAAACAAAAAATAAACTTGTCAGCTGAATAACCCGAATAAACAAAATAATCAAAATAAGCATCTTTTGCCTTTATTTGAGAAAATACAAGAGACTAAACTATTTCACCCAAATAACCATGACCGAACGGGCTCCAAAAGACTCATAATATTACCACAGTAAATACAGATGCCTAGATGAGAAAAGGGCCAAAAGTTTTGTCAACGCAAAAAGAAGTAAAGGAAAAAGGAAAACTTTTACTAAAAAAGAAATCAGACATCTAATTCATACCCACTTTGAGATTATGAATATACCTGCTTTGAGTTACATCATAGATCTGAGCCTTGATGGCCATAAGCAAAGGCTTGTTAGGATCAGACCCATCATACTGCTTCAACTCTTCCTCACTGATTTCCCCGACCTGAACCGGCGGCGGAAGAGGCTTACTCTCCTCCTCCAACTCCCTGGCCCTCTGGTAGTTGCTATGATCGGAGGACCCAAAAAGTGCAGAAGCTACATAATAGATGGCAATGAATAGAGCAGCAATAGTGAATAAAGCTGCTGGAGATAGAGATGTGAATGATTTGATCGCCTCTTTCAAGGTCTCCCATAGTTGCAGATCCATGGTTGGTGAATGAGCCGAAGAGGATGAAGAGAAATCTTCCGTAGGCGATGGGAACAAGAGCGCGGAGGGTAATAGGATTATAGGAACACGAACGGTGGGGTCAACTTCTTGAAGTAGGCCGAAGAGGAGTAGATGACTTGTTGACTGCCTGTAATTGCGGCTTGTTTGGATTGGTAATTGAACAATATTTTTAATTAGAATGGTTCACTCCTAAACCACATCAAATCATATCACACCAAATCACATCAAATGATCAAATTAGATCAAATTTTGATAGTTATAAAATATGTACTCGTGAGACTAGATCAATTCAAATCAAACAGATCAGATCAGATTTAAACAAATCTAGTCAGACTAAACTTGTCCCCCGAATCGAAATCAGAACAAGAACTAAACCAAATGTTCCCTATTCCAAAGACTATGAAATTGGAACCTTATAGTACCGGTTCTAGGCTCACATCGAGGGAGCCTACTCGTCCACTCCGTCGACGGGAGTGACTATACAAAACTTTCTCTCCTTTTTGTGGTGAGTGTTGTCGTGTTGGCCTTCCTTCATGGTTGTCGTGGTTGCTTAACCCGCCTAGACACATGCTCCCTATGCCATCCGGCAGTGCTAGTACGCCATCCTTCATATCACCCGGAGAATGTCTCCATCTTCACATGAGTGGTGTGGCTGGAATGTGTGTGCACCTTATCTCGCGACATCAACTTTTGTTACCCTTGAGCCAAAGCCTGCTAAAACCAAGTGATTTCTTGAAGCACCTTCACCCAAGTGGCCAAGCATCAAGATGTGTCTGGTTCGTGTGCAGAGCACGACGTGGTTCACCTTAGAGTCAATCACACATAGAGTGCTGATAGGAATCTGGCTTAGTAGGCTAATAATAAGAAATAATAATAATAGTAAGTGTTTATGTAGTAGTATAAATAGAAGAGAAGGGGAGGAAAATGGATAGACATGTATTCAGTTGAGTTTTGGTTAGGAGATTGGGCATCTCGAATGGTCCATAAGGTTTGTATCCCTTTTGTGATCTGTTCATCTTTGTGAATAAAGTGTTTCGATCTGTTCATGTTCATTTGTATACTATTCTGAGTTAGAGAATTCCAAAGTTCTATCATTGGTATCAGAACAACTGTTCTGGTGATCGGAATTGTTGTAGTGTCACCAGAATTTTTTTTTCTCGTTTTGAATTGTGAATGGTTCGAACGAGAGCAAAAATGGAGAATCTAAGGGAAGAAATGGAGCGTAGCAGGATCGCAAATGAGGAAATGTTGCTACAGATGAAAACAATGATGGAAAACCTCGACAGAAAGCTAGTTGCGAATCCTGCGATGGAAGAACAATTCCAAACTAGACGACGATCGCGGTTGCCAAGAACGTCCATCACTTCGCAGATGCGAACTAATTCTTCCAAATTGTCGCTAACTAAGCAGTTTCATTTGTATACTGTTCTGAGTTAGAGAATTCCAAAGTTCTATCAGGTGCATATTTTTTGTAAATTAGAATATTTCATCAACAAACTATATGACAAAATATACGTGAGACAAAAGTTTATATTAATAAACTTCTCCTACAATATGGCTTACATAGTCCGCTCCATACACGTTGAAGTTATTTTTTTATCACATACCTTTACAAAACAAGTGATGTACTTTGGAATTGTAAAATTTCACATTGCAAATATGATGGCCCTTCTCTAATCCTTTTTTGCATTTGACTTCCATCACATTCGGACAAAGATATGATTCTACATTTCTATTAAAGTGGTTTACATCAGATATAGAAATATAGAATCAATAAAAACCCAGAGCAGTCTGGTTTCAAGGGACAGAAATAAATACGTGTGAATCGATTATATCCCGATAAACCCGGCTTATCAATGGACTGCACTCTGCTGCACACGGAATGATCCACCAGCATATAGCATCTGATACACCGGTCTGATTCTAACCGTCAGAATTATACTCAAGAAAGATCCCAGAGCACAAACTCCTGCCAAAACCAGGAACGTGAGCCTAAAGCAATTCGGGCCTAAACAATGATCAGCACCTTGATGGGCAGCCTCTGTGTCATATACATAACCAGCAAGTGAACCAGAGAAGAGAAGTGCACCAATGGGGTTGCCCAGCTGCATGAAGTTGAATATGACACCGAAATGCCTCAACCCGAAGAGCTCAGATGCAGTTGGGATCATAATGCCGAACTGAACCCCGAAGCAAACCCCAAGCAATGCTGTTGCAGGGTATAGAGTCCCCGGAAGAGCTGATGCGCACAGGAGAAATGCTATGGTCATGATACTTTGGGTTACTATCATCCAGAATGTCCTGGGAATTGTTCTTGACCTGCAAAGACCCTTTAAAATCTTTTACGCTTTCCTACAATTTTCCATGATAGTTCAAGATTAAAGCAGAGCAAACAATGTCACACCTATAAACACTATGATTTTGGCCCAGTCTAAGCTCCTTTAGGTGCTACACCTTATAATATAAATTCCCTGTGTCCCTTAAAATTCTTCTCACTAACATTTTTGGGACGTCTCAATAATTCTTCAAATTTCCCTTTTTGGAAAGTTTTGTGTGGCTACCATTCATTTACCTTTTTCTTACTCAACCACAAAGAATTTATTCTCACTTTCTTAAACTCCGATCGAAATCAAACTGAAAAGAATTTTGGGGGACGGAGGGAGTAATACTTAAAGCCTCATGCGTCATTCTTATGACTCTTCTCTGGAATATTGAGAATTGAGATCCAGATGTTGAAGACTTACTGAAATTTAATTGTTCATTGTAGTTCAACAAGCTTTGATACCATATTGTTGTTTCATCCTAGAAGTTTATTATGATAGAATGTATATAATTCAGCATTTTTATTATGATACCTCATGCGTCGTTCTTATGACTCTTCTCTGGAATATGACGTTTTACAGTACTTATGTATTTAACAGACATAGGATGACTTCAACATTTTATATAATTCAGCATCAGTTGCAGCAGGATGTGCAACACAAGCTCATGTTACAACTTACAACAGATTATGCAAGACTGAACATTGCAACATATTCAGTCTGGGACGGAAATGGAATAAGAGTTCTATGCAACTATTGGTCCTAACAACTTTGATGTAGAATGCAAAATGATGAATTGTCAATCAAGATTAATGAGAACCGAATGGAAGCAGCCGAATAGGCGGAATAGCCAGTGAGGAACAGCTTATTAATGTATAAAATAAGAGCTAAGCTACTTGTTCCCCACCAGGCAGCTTTCTTCACTATCATTAAGAACATATAAACAAAAAAAAATAGAGGAAAGTAGGGAAAATTAGGATTACCTCACAAAATGCTCAGAAACTGCACCAGATCCGAGACGGCCCAAGAAGTTAAAAAAGCTAAACAAGCTCAGCAATATTGTCGTATCATCCACGCCGAGTGAAACTCCAATCTGTGCTAAGTTGTTAAGGACAGTAACTCCAGAACCAACCCCGAGAAAGTATGCAAACCAAAGGAGCCAGAAATCGGCCTTTACAACAGCTTCGCGGAATCTGAAATCATCTCCCCTCCTCGGTCTTCTTTTAGGTTTTACTGCACCCTCACCCACAGCCAGCAAGAATTCTGTGTCTGACATTTCTTCACCCTCGCGAAAGCTACCAAGTTGTGCCGATGAAGAAGACGGTGTTAACAAAGGGGTCGTTTGGCTAGAATCACCTTCTTTAGGCCTTGCGGGGAATAATGTCATTTTCAAAGGGATTGCAAGAGGAGATAACAAGAGAATAACCATAATGACAACTAATACATAGCTGATATTTTTACTAATGGAGATTGTGTCCTTCAAAAAGGTAGTGGCGAGAAGATATATGGAAAGAAAGACGCTTGAGGCTTGGGTGAACAGAAAGTGAAAATGTTCTGATGAGTCCTCGCCGGAACGCGGTGTGCATCGACGGATGAAATACATCATCAACAAACATATAATAGGAATTCCCAATGTGAGGAAAAGAATTAACTTGGATGCTGACTGATCAAGAACCATAGTGAATACCTCAGTGTGGACTTGGGCACTTATACCAATATACCCTTTGAGTATACCAGCAACGGTTCCCCTGCTGAGAGGAAAGTTCCTCATGTTGGTAACAAGCACAGCTGTCCCAAGCCATGCACTACTGTTTGTGGCTATACACAGTGCAATCCATAACTGTCAAAGTACACGAGAAGCTCAATGAGAACAATGAAGTCATACAATAATTACTTTCTTTGTTTTGTTAGCTCTTGTTTTTTCATTTTCAAATGCACTTGCATTGCAAAAGTTTCACATCGATTTACAAAACATAAATTGAATAATCGACAGCAAGCCTATCACAGCACGAAAACATAAATATATATTATCAAATTTACTTTTCTTTGCAGGATTTGCATATTCTGAAAAACAGACACCAAATGTCGACCTTGAAGCTGAAACCCCAATTAATTAATAGAGGAGTCACTTTTTCTCTATCTACAGGGTAGACGGTAGTCTCAGGCAATATCCCTTTGTTTGTCATTTTTTTTAATTGCGTTGTCATTTTTAATAGAGGGTCGACAACATGATTATGGATCAGTTTGATAGGAGTAACCTTAAAAGTTTAATATATCACTTTATTACTCTATATTTTACCGGCGTAGGAAATACTTTAATAAATAGTACAACAATTTACTTTAGAACTAATATAATAGTTATACTCCAAGTTGCCTCTGAAGGAGCAAAAAGTACATCAGTTTACACCGGATCTGATTGGAGTAGAAATTACATCAATTCAAATCGGATCTGTCGATCTGAGGATATAACAAGTATATCAATTTACATTATACACGTTGAGCTTAAACTAATAGAAACAACGATATAATACTACACAGAGATCTTGTGAATTCTACAAGCGAAACGAAGTTAATGTACTAAAATTATGTTGTCAAAGTCCGCATAAATTGAACACCTAACATTCACAATTGAAATGCAATAACTTATTCAACTACTAGTTTTATCCAGTGTTTTGCAATTCTTATTTTACAATATCTCAAGATACATATGATCAACTAAAATATTACAAATATTTCAATTTGTGGGATGTACCATAACTCAACGGCTAAAACATGTAGAAGAATTACTATAGCTCTAATATAAGTTAGTGTACTCGTTAGCCCTCTGGGAGACAAACTGGAGTATTTTATGAGCTCCAATGAAAGTTCATATACTTTTTACACCAGAGAAGAGAGACTTATTATATTATTGCTCTCTCAATTCACTATTTCCTATATTCGAGCTAGATCCAAACCACCCTGGAACAGAAATGAAAAAAAAAAAAATTAAAAGATTCAATCTTTGAGATGAAAGGAAGAATAGAAAGGGCTTACAAGCCAGTAAGGCAAAGATTGAACAGTCTGACTGATAGCAAGCCAAAGAACGCCATAGCCAAAGAAAGAGCAAGCAACACCAACAAGTAGGATAGACCAGGGTGGGAACTTATTGGAGGCTATCCCTGGAAGAATCCCCACATTTTCCCCGATATCATTGGCCACTCCGAGAATGGTAAGCTGCTGCTGGCTGAAACCAAGGACTGATTTCAAAGAAGGCGAGTAGAGAGGGAAAGTGTAGGCATTCCCTGCAGCTATTTGAACCCAAACCGCCGCTCCAAGACCAACCCATGGTGGCCTGCTCCCTTCTTTCAGAGCCACCATCGTCGCTTGATTTGCGCTTCACCGGCTTTGTGGTTCTTGAGGTTTGATAGTACTGACGATTCTAATCACTGTCGTCGGATCAATTCTCCCTCACTTTTATTCCAAAGATGTTTGAGAGAAGTTGCATAATGCAGTATTGTATTCGTGGATCCAAATCATTACCAGTATAACATTATTACAGGTATGGACACATTTTGTTGCGTATACGACTAGTTCTTGATTCAAATTTTGTTCCTCTGAAATCAAATCCTACAATTAATTACGAGTATGTCTTGTTAAATTTTATAAATTTGACCCCTATATTTATATTACTTTATTGCGCAAAATTAATTTTCTACGGAGTATATTTCATTGCAATATACTAGTACTTAGTTTATTATTTAAATAGAAATTGCCCAATAAAAAACTCAAAAAAATAAAATAAAATTCACCGCCACATCTGCCGCCTCAGCACCACCACCTCCAGTCACCAGGGAAAAATGCCAAGTTCATTACTTATGTCATATTTATGGTAGAAAACAATGAAAATGTTGGCATTCGCAAAGAGAAATATGTCATGTTTTTTGCATTTTCAGAAAATAAGACAGTTTTTAGGAAAAATGAATTTTTTTTCACCGCCCGGAGGTGGTGGTGCAAGGAGGCAGTACAAGCGGTGGGAAAGGCATCCATATTTTTTTAATTTTTTTTATGGAGTTTTACTATTTTTTATTAATTTTTTTAAAAAAATAAAAAATTTAAAAAAATATTAATTTTTTAATTTTTTATTTGATTAATATTTTATAAATTTTTAATTATTTTTCTACGATTTTTTGAATTTTTTTCGAATTTATTAAGAATTAAACATTTAATTAAAAGTTGTTGGGGCTTGGGTAGGGGTATACTTGTCCAAACACTAAAGTTACTCCTATTCAAAACATGGTACTCCTATTTTTGCATTTTGTCTATGTTTTGCTCCTATTTGGGGAATTGTCTCTTATTTAAATGATACTCCTATATTAGTTCATTGCAATATTTCGGATTATTTGACACAGTTTGACTTGTCAAGAATTAAGGAAAAAATGTTACTGGGGGTAAATTTTACTGTAGAGTACACTGTTTGGCACTGTTTGAACACTGTTTGGCACTGTTTGAACATTGTTTGGCACTGTTGGGCACTGTTTTGGTAAAGATTTGTTTACCAAATAAGGAAATAAGGAAGTGTGTCATTGATTGTGAAACAGCAAAAAGAGAAAGTGTGTCAAAGATTGTGAAACGGAGGGAGTAATTTATTAAATTACTCCCTTCGTCTCAAATTGATGTCTTATACTTTTTGGATTCAAATATTAAGAAAGTGAGCTAGAATGACTCATATAACTTTACTTTATTGCACTGTTCATTCTTTTATTTCTATTGTTCATAAAAAGTAGGGGTATAAATGGTAATCTACTTTAATTTCTTTACCAAAAAGAGAAATAGAACCATCATTTTGGGATAACCCAAATAGGAAATATAAGATCATCATTTTGGGACGGAGGAAGTATAAAATTTATTATAAGTATAAATATAGATCCTTAGATATTTAATGTCTAACGTTCACCTAGAAGATTTTAAAAGTTAAATCGTAAAAGTCATAATTAATTTCAAACTTATCTTACTCATAACACATGTGAGGAATACAATGTTTTAAGCAAATACTCCCTCCGTCCTGTTGGAATGTTCCCGCTTTCATTTTTTGGATTTCCCGTTGGAAAATTCTCATTTCCCTAAATGGAAAGTTATCCTACATCAAAACAGGTTCAAACAGTGTCAAACAATGTCAAAACAGTGTCGAAACAGTGTCAAAATAGTAAAATTTACCCCCTGGTAAGTTTATTTCCTTAATATGTGTGTAGGTCAAACCGGGAACATTCCAACGGAACGGAGGGAGTATATATCTTAAAGTGTTGTTTAATAAGCATCACACCTCACATTTTTTCTAAACAACATGTCAAAATGATAACTACACTAAGGTAGTAGTTATTTTGAATAAACGTATATCATTAACAAAATAATGCAAACGTATTAAGAAAAATTAAAAGAGAGAATAAATAAATAAATATATCTTGAACCGGAATGGACACATTGGTTTTCAGTTTGGTTTTATTGGTTTTCTATTCGGTCTGATCTGAAATGGATTGAAAGAATACTCCGTAATTATCAAACAAAAATCATATTATCTTTCGTTCTAATTCGGTTTAGTTCGATTGGTTCAGTGTGAATTTGTTATTTTTTAATAATATATGAAAATTTGGTTGAATTTCTTTAGTTCGGTTCAGTTTTATTGAATTTTTCTCGGTTTGGATTAGGTTCGGTTTAATACGCCTAAAAAAATGCTACCACACTCAAATCAAATTGTATATGGTTCGAATTTGGTTCAAGTTAGTTCGGTCATACCAAACCAATATGACAACTCGACCACCCTTATCTTGAACTACACTAAAAATAAAACCTACTACGTATAACATTATCAAAAGGGATTTGCAATTTTAGTCATGTAACTTTTGGCTGTTATTGTTTTTTGTCCTGTAACTTTAAGAACTTGTAAATTTGGTTCTATGACTAATAAATCTTTGTAATTTAAGAACTTCCCCACCGGAAAGTACACTTTCCGGCAGAAAAGTCCAACGCTGGCGACATCTTTTCTGGTATGTTATCGCCGTAAAGTGTACTTTTCAGGGGAAAAGTCCTTAAATCGCAAATATTAATTAGTTAGAGGATCGAATTTACAAATGACTAAAGTTACGGGACTAATAATGATAACGGTCGAAAGTTACGGGATGAATATTGCAAATTTTCCTTATAAAAATCATGCAAAAATGCCTAGTCATTTTTTTTTTGAAAATTGACATGAGTTTAATAATACTCCGTGCGTCCCATATAATTTTGACATCTTTCCTTTTTTCATTGTCCAATTTTTTTATATTTACTTTTAATCAATGAATTTGTGATTCATATTATTTTTCTTTCTTCTGTACAAATCTTTATCACACAACTTTTACTTTATTATTGATTATTTCTGTCAAATTTGGCAAAGTTTGGAATATATATGTAAAATTACCTATTGTTATTAATCAAACGTGTATAGTCAAATAAAAAATGTAAAGTACATGCCGAGTTACACATCACTTTTTTGTAGGAGAAAATAATAAAAATACCTCAAACTTTGAAAGGGAGTGAGGTAAACACCCCCAACTTGCATATGTAATTTAAATGTCCCAAACTATATATAAAAAGTTATTTTCACACTATTGTCATGTCTTATATTTTTCAAAGATGTAAACTTATGGGTTTAATTGCATAATTTAAAATAGCAAATTAAAAGTGTTACTTGAGGGTAAAATTATTTATTTCGTACTGGAAGTTTAAAATGTTAATTGTGTCATTATGAATTCTAAAATATTTTAAATTATGCAATTAACACTATAAATTTACATTTTTAAAAGAAATAATAGTGAATATGGTGCTATAATACATTTTTTATATGAAAGTTTGTGCTATTTAAATTATATATGCAAGTTTAGAGGGTTAATCTCACACTCCTTCAAAGTTTGGGGTATTTTAATTATTTCTCTCTTTTTGTATGCGCAAGATAATTACTTACGCAGGACACTTATTCACTTTTTTTGTTTGTATGTGCAAGATAATTACTTCCGTGATATAACTACATGTTGAATTATATTTTTTCGAGGACACTTATTTCCTTATAATATTGTCCCTCTACTAATGTGATTGGAAAGCATTAGCTGAACTTTCTCTAGAACAAAAAAAGCTAGATTGACATTCACTCTCAATTCTCAGAGCAGTTGGGAAATGAACAATACCAACCATTGCCATTAAGGGCTATTGGATTAATGAAATAAATATGTATCACTGATTGTATATTTATTAATGAAATGTGTATAGTCAAATAAAAACTGTTATTCCCAGCCAGACATAAAGACTACTATACGATGTATAAGGTAGGATTTAAAGTTTGACGGCAGTGTAATGAATTTGGAGGTCTCGGTTTCAAATGGAAAGTTGAGACCCCCTAAAACAACAAAATTATTACAAATTTGAACAATGAAATACATGTAGATTAGACATCTCAATGAAATAAGGAGTATAAGTTTTATGATGTTTAAAGTGCACAAATTAGAGAATCTAAAAATTATACTACGTATACTTTTTGGAATCTTGAATAATACATGACATCTATAAAAATAAACTTAGAAGGTTCCCACTTTCCTTTTTTGGACGTCCCGTTAGAAGGTTCCCATTTCCATTTTAGGAAACAATTAACAATCTTAAGTGACAAATTAATCATTAAATATTAAAAATAATACATTTATAACATCACAGTTATAAATATTAATTACATTATAATATATACCTATTAAAATTATTTCTCAAAATATACTCGAAGTACTTTATTTAATTATTGGCTAAATAACCGTGCCGTTTTGCTATGGGAACCTTCCAACGGGACAGAGGTAGTAACTAATGAGGGTATTACATTCTAAATTTTTGGAGACCCTTAAATGAGGGAGGTCCGATGCCAAGCACCTATTGCACATCCTAAAAGACGGCCCTCATTTAAACATACTCAAAATAACATCATTTGGAAGAAATATGAAGCAACCATGAAAAAAGAGATCATGAATATAAATGCATCACAGACATCCGATCCAGGCCATAAATAATGCTACGTTCTTGAAATTAACTGGTATGAATCTAACAGTTAGTCTTGTGAGTTGTGATACTCAAATATACTTATCACTAGAATTGAAGCAACGATTAATGTACGTATTCCTTTAATCATACAAGATCCAAATCAAATATTCCAAAACGTGTTGATTAAAACCTGCATTTATGCCGATCGCCATTCCTCCACCTTACTCCATATGGCAATTCAAAACTTTGAGCACAGAAACACATTCCAACCATGCCCTCATCGTATTTATCTTCTGGTATAGGGAACCTCTCTTCTACCTTGTTTTCCTCCACATCATAAACATATATTCTCCCATAATCTTGACACAAAATGGTTAAGGTCTTGCTTTTATCTTGGGAAAAAGGGTGAGGTTGTACACATTACAAACTAGTCCAAATTCCAAAATGGAGATGGAAAAGATTGTGACCCAAGATTCTGGGTTCCCATATTCTTTCATAACTGACACTTGGATGGCATTCCTCTCTTGATTCCTTTGAGCCATGCAGAAACATCCCTCTATGATTCTTGTACCATCAATGGAGTATTCTGTTAGAAAAAATGATATTAAAAGTTGCGAGTTTAACCAGATAAAAATCCCGAGTTTGAACAAATCACCAGACAAACCGCCAAATGCAAGAATAAAATTAAACAAAAAAATAATTAGAATAAATGAAATGAAATAATAGAAAGGATAAGAAAGCTTATCGCAGGATCGCCCGTTAAAACGGACTGGCCTTGAAGAAAGATAGCCCCCGTATCCCGATAGCTATTCGGACGGGTCTGGCTAGCTCGCTCCCAGGATAATCCTACTCCGTTTCAGACTTGTAGCTACCTTGACTGAAACCTTCGACCGTTGCCCGGTTTGCCTTTGAAAGTAAAAAGGATGAAAGAACTATGGATTATATGCTCTCGACACAAAGGAATTAAATTCCTTGAAGACAAGAAGAGTGCAGACAGAAAGTTGTCTTCGCACTAAGAGAAAAAAAAATTGCACAGGTGATTTTTCTTTGTGCGTTAGGCAAGATCAAAATGGATAGAGCATGTAGTGGTTTATCTCTTCTACTTGTTTTCGGAAATCAGGCACTCATAATATATACATATGTTTTAGTATAAAGAAAAGAAATGATTTTTGGATGTACATGGACAGGCTGGTCGGAGAAGCAGTTATGATACCAATTAGTATAGCCATAACTTTTCAGTTTCATCAATAACTCTCTCAAGTTGACCTGCTGTCTTCTTAATAATTTTGAAATTCAAAATTTCAAATTATTAATTACATTAAATTACATACGGATGTAATTTAAAATGAAATGTCCATCCATCCAAATTCTAAGAATATAATTTTGTCCTGAAATCAAATAGTCTCCAAAGCCGACTCATTTGCTTAATCATTTTGAATCCTTTATATGATCTTTGAACAATGTTCCTTATCATATTATAAGAGATAATTTATTTCTAAAATGGACAAAATATTCTTCATATTAATACGTCACTTTTACAACCATTACAACTATGGATTCTTACTGAAACAAGTCCATATATTATGGTTGTACTTTGATGTAAAAATAATATTCCCAATTCTTATTTTATACATGTACACTTTAGGACTCATAAGTGAGACCCCAAGAAAATAATATTTCGTCATATTTCCAACAATCCCCCACAAATCCATAGTTGTAGACTCAACTCTAAGACATAGTGTGCTTTCAAATATGGTACCTTCCGATTTGAACCAAATTCTAAGCTCTTACCCCTAACCCCCACAGGAACTGAGTGAACAGAGTTCATGAACTCGAACCTTGATTGTGTTGGTGTGGGATAAAAGCAACACACTAACGGCAATGGCAACGATCTATAGGGGTGGCGCTTTTACGGCCGTGCGTCCTGATCCTGTCTCAAGAATGTCATCGAGAATTAACCCTTATTCTCTTATTGCGGCCACACAATAACATTCTCATAGTTGGGCATCTCCAAGAGTGAATTGCTAACACTCTGCAATTAAGCTCGATCCCATTCAGAGTCTTAAACTCTTACTAACTTAGCAATTTCAGCATCTCTAAGGCTTATCAAGAATAGAACTCATTAAATTATTTTAATGAGATGCACAATTCACTCTACAATTTGTTTATACCACATTGAACCTACTTTATGGGATCTCCACTCAGATAGGTTGGGTTACCACCGTAGATGAATAATTATTGGGTTTCAGACCCATTCCTAACCTTGATTTTATCACTTGATTTAAATCAAGTCCTTTTGTTAAAGGGTCTGCTGTATTATCTTTGGATCCAACAAAATCAACAGCAAACACTCCTTGAGACACAAATTTCCTTATAGTTTTTAATCTAACTTGAATGTGTCTCCTAGTCTTTTGATTATACTTGGTACTCCTAATTTTTGCAATTGTACTCATACTATCACAATGCAAACAAATAAGTGGAATTGGCTTGCTGAATATAGGTAACTCGGACATTAGTCCCATAAACCATTCAGCCATAATTCCTGTAGTATCCAACGCACATAATTCAGCCTCAAAAGTAGACCGAGAAAGTACAGTTTGTTTAGTGGACTTCCAGGCAACAGCCCCACCACCAAATGTAAACACATAGCCAGTACACCCATAACTCCCAGAGTTCTTAGCTATCCAGCTTGCATCACTATATCCTTCAAGAACAGGAGGATATTTACCATAATGCAAACACAAGGAAATATTTCCTTTCAAGTATCTAAATACTCTATTTAAGGCCTCCCAATGAGTTCTGTTTGGACAACAAGTGTACCGACTCAGTTTAGACACTGAAAATGCAATATCAGGTCTAGTACAGTTAGCTAAGTAACCCAAGCTACCAATCATCTGAGAATATCTTAATTGAGACACATGAACACCACTTTCATTTTTATACAAAGCTACTGAAGGATCATAAGGTGTTTTAGCAATTCTACTATTTTTAAATCCAAATTTCTCAATTAATTTTTCAATATAATGTGACTGAGAAATAGAAATGCCTTCAGTTGATCTAATCAACTTTAGTCCAAGAATTACTTCAGCCACCCCCATATCCTTCATTTCAAACTTAGTTTTCAAAAATGACTTAGTCTCAAAAATAATATTATCATTAGTGCCAAATAATAATATATCATCAACATATAGGCATAAAATAATACTTATATCACCTTTACATTTATAATAAACACTTTGATCAGCATCAATAAGAGTAAATCCAAACGAAAAAATTATTTTATCAAATTTTTCATTCCATTGCTTAGGGGCTTGCTTAAATCCATATAAAGACTTAACTAATTTGCAAACTTTTGTCTCATTGCCTTTTGCCACAAATCCCTCAGGCTGATCCATATAAATTTCTTCTTCAAGGTCACCATGAAGAAAGGCTGTCTTAACATCCATTTGATGAATTTTAAGACCATATACGGAGGCCAATGCTATGAGCATTCTTATCGTGGTCATTCTTGCAACAGGAGCATATGTATCGAAAAAGTCAATACCTTCTTTTTGTTTATAACCCTTAGCAACTAATCTGGCCTTATATTTGTCAATGGTTCCATCTGGTTTTAACTTCTTTTTAAAAATTCATTTACATCCAATAGTGGTACAACCAGGAGGAAGGTCAACGAGCTCCCATGTTCCATTTTGAACAATAGAGTCCATTTCACTTTTAATGGCATCCTTCCAATAAATGGCCTCGGATGTGGCCATTGCATCTCTAAAGGAAATTGGATCACCCTCAATATTGTAAGTGATAAAGTCACTTCCAAAATCCTTAGTGATCCTAGCTCGTTTGCTCCGTCTTGGCTCATCTAGATCATTTGATTCAAAATCAATATGACTAGAATTACTAGATTCTACCCCCACATTTGTCATCTTTTCCACTTGATCAGGAATTGAATTAAATGTGGTTTCTTGATTTTTAAAAGAAGTATTTTGGGGCACACCCGTTTTCATAGGAAAAACATCTTCAAAGAAAGTAGCATCACGAAGTTCTACAATAGTATTGACATCTATGCCAGAAATTTCAGATTTAATAACCAAAAATCTCAATGCATAAGAATGTTCAACATAACCAATAAAAATAGCATCAACAGTTTTAGGCCCAAGTTTCTTTCTTTTGTGTTCAGGGACTAAAACTTTTGCAAGACAGTCCCACACTTTAAAATATTTCAAACTTGGTTTTCGGCCCGTCAAGAGTTCAAATGGACACTTAACTTTATGTTTCATGGGAATTCTATTCAGAATATGGCATGCAGTATTCAAGGCTTCCCCCCACATAAACTTAGGTAACCCAAAATTCTCTAATAAACTGTTAATCATATCTTTAAAAGTTCTATTTTTCCGTTCAGCTACTCCATTTGATTGTGGTGAATAAGGAGGTGTTTCTTCATGTACTATACCATATTTTTGGCATTCTAGTACAACTAAATTAGAAGTATATTCTCCTCCCCTATCAGATCTTAACCTTTTAATTTTCTTGCCAGTTTGATTCTCTATTTCATTCTTAAAAATTAAGAATTTTTCAAGAGCTTCATCTTTACCCTTAAGTAGATACACATAGCAATATTTAGAATAATCATCAATAAAAGTGATAAAGTATTTCTTTTGGTCACGAGTAAGCACTCCATTAAACTCACAAATGTCGGTATGAATTAAATCAAGTAATTCTGAATTTCTATCAATTGAATGATAAGGTTTTCTTACTTGTTTAGTTGTAGCACATACCATACATTTCTTAGTTTTATCAATAGAGTGTTTAGGGATTAAATTTAAATTCATCATTCTTTTTACAGAATCTAAATTAACGTGACCCAAACGACAATGCCATAAACAAGAAGAATCACAATTCTCAGATATATAATTTAATTCCAAATAATCAACCACAATCTTAAAAAGTCCATCTGACAAGTAACCCTTGCCAATAAAAAGTCCACCAAATAAAATTACAACTTTATTTAATTTAAAAGACAATTCATAACCCTCCCTAACTAGAATGGAACCACTAACAATGTTCCTTCTAATTTCGGGAACGTGATGCACTCTATGCAAAGTAAGAATTTTTCCCGAAGGGAATTTTATTTCTACTTTTCCAACTCCATGCACACTAGCAGCACTTGTGTTTCCCATCATCATTGTTCTTCCAACCGCAGGCTGATAAGAAACAAAGAGCGATTTATCAGCACATACATGCACATTCGCTCCTGTATCTATTAGCCACTCATTGGAATTATAAATAGTGAAAACTTTAGGGTTAAAAGAAACATACCCATCGGAACTAGTTCCTCCAGTCACCATGTTGACTTGGGGTCCACCAGATTGAGCCTCAGCCTTTTTATTTGGGCACAATTTGGCCCAATGCCCCATCTGTCCACAGTTCCAGCATTGACGGTTTGCTTTTGGTTTCTTTGCAATTTTTAATTTGGCCTTTATTGGTTTAAAAGATGATGGTTGCTTATTTTTAGAGTTATGTGCTTGCTTCCCCCCAGTTATAACATGAGCCTTCGGTTGAAATTCAACAGGCGCAATATAACCCGCTTTCTTATGTTCCTCCTCAACAGTAATGGAATGCATCAAAGATTTCCAAGTGATCTTTTTCATTTTATGTTTTAAAATCATACCAAAATCTTCCCATGATTTGGGAAACTTTTCTATGACCGCCATCACTTTAAATTTTTCAGGCAATTCCATGTCTGCTTCACAAAGAGAATGTAAGATAAGCTCAAATTCTTGTGTCTGTTCTAAAACTGATTTTCCCTCTTTCATGTCAAATCGTAGGAATTTAGAAACAATATATTTTTCAAGACCGTGGTCATCAGTATTATATTTTCTATCCAACTCATCCCAAAGGTCCTTAGCCGTGCCGTGGAGGGTGCAATAGACATCAAATAACATGTTGGAGAGACCCAACAAAATCATGCCTTTTGCAATTTCATCCCTCACATGCCATGAAGCTTGGCGTTCAAGACTTTTGGGATCCGATTCAACAACGGGGGGACACACCGTCATAATCACTGAAAGCAAGCCCTTGGTGATTAACCAAATTTTCATGCGTTGTTGCCAACGCTTGAAAAAATGCCTAGAAAATTTTTCAGTCATACCGGTTAAATCCACCCTGTGCGAGCCCGTAGCAATATATTCAGGTGTGCCTTGTGAATTAGTGGCAGACATAGTATTATCATTTTCAGGGGAACCAAAAACATTCTCTAAACCAACAGTTTCATTGTTAACAACATTTTCCAAGTTTGCCATTTTTGGATTTTCCAAAACTCGAGAAATATTATCTTTCTTCAAGATTGTTAGAAAAAATGATATTAAAAGTTGCGAGTTTAACCAGATAAAAATCCCGAGTTTGAACAAATCACCAGACAAACCGCCAAATGCAAGAATAAAATTAAACAAAAAAATAATTAGAATAAATGAAATGAAATAATAGAAAGGATAAGAAAGCTTATCGCAGGATCGCCCGTTAAAACGGACTGGCCTTGAAGAAAGATAGCCCCCGTATCCCGATAGCTATTCGGATGGGTCTGGCTAGCTCGCTCCCAGGATAATCCTACTCCGTTTCAGACTTGTAGCTACCTTGACTGAAACCTTCGACTGTTGCCCGGTTTGCCTTTGAAAGTAAAAAGGATGAAAGAACTATGGATTATATGCTCTCGACACAAAGGAATTAAATTCCTTGAAGACAAGAAGAGTGCAGACAGAAAGTTGTCTTCGCACTAAGAGAGAGAAAATTGCGCAGGTGATTTTTCTTTGTGCGTTAGGCAAGATCAAAATGGATAGAGCATGTAGTGGGTTATCTCTTCTACTTGTTTTCGGAAATCAGGCACTCATAATATATACATATGTTCTAGTATAAAGAAAAGAAATGGTTTTTGGATGTACATGGACAGGCTGGTCAGAGAAGCAGTTATGATACCAATTAGTATAGCCATAACTTTTCAGTTTCATCAATAACTCTCTCAACTTGACCTGCTGTCTTCTTAATAATTTTGAAATTCAAAATTTCAAATTATTAATTAAATTAAATTACATACGGATGTAATTTAAAATGAAATGTCCATCCATCCAAATTCTAAGAATATAATTTTGTCCTGAAATCAAATAGTCTCCAAAGCTGACTCATTTGCTTAATCATTTTGAATCCTTTATATGATCTTTGAACAATGTTCCTTATCATATTATAAGAGATAATTTATTTCTAAAATGGACAAAATATTCTTCATATTAATACGTCACTTTTACAACCATTACAACTATGGATTCTTACTGAAACAAGTCCATATATTATGGTTGTACTTTGATGTAAAAATAATATTCCCAATTCTTATTTTATACATGTACACTTTAGGACTCATAAGTGAGACCCCAAGAAAATAATATTTCGTCATATTTCCAACATATTCCTCTTCTGGATTAGTCCGTGTAGGGGTGGGCAATTGTTTGAAAGCATTATCCACGGGGTCGTAATAAAGCACCATATCGACATGGACTGGTCTCAAAGAAGGACTCGTAATTTCGTCTCTTACTATCCAATGGAGAGTATTGTTGAAGTTAACACCTACTCTCGTAGTATAGTATTGATATGGGAAGCACAGTTTTTGCCACCCTTTGTTTTTCAGGCCCGAAACAATAACATACTGACCACCAATGTTGAGAGTGTCAGACTTGCAGCAAAGCAATAAGACAACCTTGTAATCATTAAAGGATAGTTCGAAACAAAGCCCTACAAGATCCTTCCAAGTAAACATTTGGAACCGTGGAAGCTCAAGAACTTTTATAGAACGTCTCATAAGTGGGTTCCACAAGAAAATGTGTTTTCCAAACGTAAGAAGCACTAACCCATTACAAGAACTGAAACCATGATCCGTGTCATCAAGACTTTTACCAAAACGGTGGGCTGTTATGGCACTGACTTGAGGCTCAGTGCCAAGATCAAGGCTTATTGATCTCACTTTCAGACTTTGAGCTTCATCTTTTCCATGCGAGAGAACCAGAAGTCGGGGCTGCCCGATGTGGAAGGCTTTAATGTCTTGCATAAAGGAATACCACTCTTTGCTGACAGACTGGGCGATAACCAGATGCCCGACTTCCAGCCTTAAGAATATTTCGTGGTTGATCTCGGGCGGAAGGATTGACAGTGGGTTCCGGAGACTCATTCTGCTTCTATGAGGAGAGGGGATCATATCGGATATGGCCGGTCGGCTACGACGCTGCGTATTAATTGTAGGGCTGGATGAGATGCATGCGCCTTCTTAAATATGATCGATGAACATAAGATATTCCTTTTAATATGAGTAAAATAGGTATGGTAGTAGTTCCTAAATAGGATTGTAAGTTTTTTATTTCCTAAATTCTGAGGCATCAACTTAATAATTCCTAAAACCCTGCTTCTGTAAAACACTCCACGAAGTCTACATTAGTGTGCCTCCTCCATCTTCATCGTTTGCCGACTAGTTTCAATTCCACAGCGGTTGCTTCTAGGGTTGGGCACGGTCAGGGATGGAACGAGATTTTGATTATCCCAATAACTTTCTTGAATTAGAATAACGGTTTGGAAGTGGACGGGATAATTGGATAAGGCATTGCCATATTATTGTCCCATTTAAATCGGTACTGGACAAAATCAGACGATTCGGGACTTGCTGAAAAATATCTACAATAGAAAAATTGCATCACAAAAAATAGGAAACTAATTTGAAATAAAAAACAATAGAAAACAACAAGACAAACAAAATGCAACACAACAAATACAATACTTCCTAATACAACAACCAAAACCTAACAATATACTACCTCCATTCCAAATTAATTTGCAAATTTGACTTTTCTCGATCAAACAGTTTCATTTTATTGGTTTAATTAGAATGTCAATTTGTAATTATATTTTAATTTGGGGTTTGCAACTTTGAAGAGATTTTAATGTAGTTTCTGAATATGTGAATTTTAATTATTAAAAATTGAATTAACTGTCGATACGGAGCATTGACTTTTATTATTGGTTGACAAAAAATGTTGACTTTGATAAACAATTTGGGATGGAGGGAGTAATACTTTCTATGTCCCATAAAATTTTGTCATCTTTGATTTTTTTAGCAATCAGGTTAAACTTTGACCAATGATATATTTTTATATGAAGTGTAAAATTAATAACTTTCTATTGTGCTTTATTCCTCAAGACCCAAAAGCTCAACACTCCTTTGGCTGCCGTTGGAATGTCTTAATGAAGGCGGATAAGGTGCAAGATATAACTGGTACCCCTCTACCTGAAAAATTGACCGTTCTTCCGAATCACTTTCTTGAAACCACCATCATGCCACGGGTGCACGAAGCAATAACCGCTCGGGCACAGGAATTCAGAAACACCTCAATGGCTCAGAATGAACAACCCGAACCTCACCCACAACCTGAGCCCACACCTTCTCACTCCCAATCTCAAACCGCACCAATCATTTTCAGCACATTTGCCACAAAACCCACTTCACCTACCCATTCTCAGGGATCCCAGGATACACAACTAGTATTCTCCCCTTCATCGACCACATCCTATCCCAATCCTTATACCATGCCCGTCGATGAACTAGCATCTGTTATGCTGATGAGACTACTTGACCTTGATGACGACAACCTCACCCCATACCTCCGCGCCATTCGTCATACTCTTCTTTATGCTCCGGAAACCAAAAGCACTTGCCGCCGATAGAGCCACAGATTTGTTCTTCGATACCCCGTTCTGTATTTCTACATGTTTCTTGGTATTGAATCAAAGATGTGTACGATTGTTGGATGATATTGGGACTATCAATTCGGTTCCACTATTATCCGGTCAATGTAAATTGTTCTTATTTTTTACTTTATATATCTAACATTAAACAAATATGTTTTTGTGACTTTATAAAACTTTTAATGTGGTTTATGAATATATAAAATTTATTTAATAAAAATAATCTCATTATTGACAGAGATCAATTAATTTTACAGTCAGTCAAATAACATAAGTCGCATGTCAATATTTAAGTGGGATAGAGGGAGTATGTTTTTAATTATATTCACATGTGTATTCTTGTCATTTGCTTAATTCTTTTTTCTTAACATTTAGTACTACCTCCGTCCCACTAAGATTGGGACGAGAGAAGGTGTCACGATTATTAAGAAAGGTGAGTTTGTGTGGTTGATATTAAATTGATAAAGTAAGAATAAAGTAAGAATGGTTTAGAGCCAAAAAATCTTTACCAAATTTGGTATGAGACAATCTTAGTGGGACTTCCCGAAAAGGTAAAATGGGACAATCTTAGCAGGACGGATGGAGTAAAATTTAATGGCAAAATTTATCATTGTTTTTAATTTGAAAACACCTTTTACAAATAATGAGGGCAACCATTAAAACATTATAAAGAACATTTATGTCTTTTTTCCTTAACATTTAAATTTTGAAATGTCTTTTTGTTAAGACATTTAAGTCTTTTATGTAGAACATATATTTAAAAATGAGGGCGTTTTTTTTCATATTCTTCGGGAGGATGAAAAAAATTACTCTCTAAAATACCATGTACTCCATCTGTATTCCGATTCCGTTCGGTGACATTCAAATTGGCTAAATCGATCAAATATGCTGAGATTGATAAAATTCTGAGTGAAGTAGCTTAATTGATTGAATGTATTGAATGATGAAAAACTATTTAGAATAATAACCCTATCTAATTCATCCAGAATATAACTTTAACTCTACTCATTTACATTATTATACAATTCAGCGTACATAATCAAAGGTACGTATTTGATGAAAATGGTGATCGATAAACAAAAAACAACCATAAAAGGCACTATATTGTTCAACTAAATTGATGAAAGAGTCAATTGAGTATATCATCTTGTATTAGGTGGAGTAAAAAGTAAACTATATTGCATTTGACATTTCTAAATACATAAACTCAGTTTTTAGTGCTAATGGAGTACACTTGTTAGTTTAACACGTTAACATGTATGAATTTGCTAACAACATACTGAGTAAGAAGGGATAGTCATAATCCACCCAGGGAAAGTCGACCAAAGTTCTGACGTTGACCTTCAGAAGTTGACATGTGGGGGGAGGGGGGCATTGACCTGCATGGACAACATGGTGCATTGACCAAGGGGAAGTCGACCTGCGGGTGACTGTCGTTGACGAAGGAGAAGTCGACCAAGAGACCGATGTCAACCTTAAGAAAGTCAACCTATTAGTGTTCCATTAGCCAAATGAGTCATATTAAAGTGTTGATCTAATGAGTTTTACGAGTATACTCAATTAACACTAAAAACTATATACTTGAATGTGAAATGCAACATAATATAGATATCATCAACTAGTGATCCTTATCTCAACAAAAATTTGTCGTCAGCAAATTGAACAAATACCAATGACGGTACATACATAGATATCATCATAACTCATTGTTGATGATAGAATATGCTAGAAATCTGTTACTTGTCAGGAGTCAGTCAGGAGGATATTATCAATCATTTCTGTAAACACCGCAAAACCTGCAAAGTTACCATCTCATATGCCTCTCTTATCTTCTTTCTCTCATATTTATTTATCCAGTCCTCGCTTACGTTATTAGTTTTTCTAAAGTGTCTCTGTACGTACCAATAATATTTTCTTCTTCTTTTACATCGAGTCGCAGGTTAGTAAGTTTTTCAGTCATTGTTAAGCTTACAAGTAGTATTACAAATTTATAGTGTTTTATTATACACACAAGTGTTGGCTAATAATACTCCTACAAATAAAAAAACTTAAAGGGACACTAAAACCATAGTATTTCTGTTTATATGAAATTATAGATCACTATTAGATGCATATATGCGAGGGGTGTGCATTATAAGTTAGATTCCAACTATACATATTAATAAGAACTTCAATAGATAGATGCATAATACACATATTAGAGGAACACTTAGTCTTTTGTCTTGTAACTTTAATCACTTAATCACTTACGATATGTTATGTAAGTAACTAATAAATTTGTAAACATATCATTACTACAATCGGATTTTATTACTTCGTGTGGAAAAAAATGGTTTGGTTTTCAGAATTGGTACATTTCCACCAAAAAGATCTATGGACAATTTTTTTTAGTTAAATGAAGTGATCGTCAAGTAATTGAACTTACAAGACTAATAAACAAATTTTTCTATATTACACATGCAATGTGATATTAAATGTTTAGTAGGATGTCTGTTACAATTACAAAATTTAGGCTTTCTATGAAAAATATTTTGTACAACTTTAATCTAGTAACATGCTTCAGATACTGTTTTTTTTATTGCAGGGGGCGTATGGGGAGGGGTCTGGGGGCCCTGGAGTAATCAGAGCTGAAACTCACTTCATTGAGTTTCAAACCCTTATGTGCCTAACATGTTTCAAATTCAAGACTTCTCACTAGGCACGGTAACCTCACAACCAGCTGGGCTGGAATGATTGGTTTGCTTCAAATACTATTATACAATATTGATATTTTCAAAACAAAAACCATTTTTTTAATTATGAGTAAAAGTTTTTTTTCTACTACGTATAATTTATTGATTATATTTTCAGAATATAATTCACGCCTTGTATATTAGGAACAAGGAGAGTAAATGATATGCACATGGTTTCACGAGAAAGCCAAAGAAATTCTATTTAATTTCATGCCTAAGTGTTTCAAGAACATTGTGCTTTTCCATGTAGGTTAATTATGTTGGTTGGGCAAAGAGTATGAACCATATTTCATTATCTCCTAACTTTCCCTTTTTACAAACAAGATGATAAATAATATGACTTATGAGATTTATTAGTTAATGGTTTATGAAAGTTATATTAGCAAGAGTTGAAGCGCACAAAAACATTTAATGCGGGAAGAGTTGAAGCGGGCCATTAGGAAATTTAGTACCCTGTGCAAAATATGCATAGAATTCCTGAAGTGATTATTATTTTGAGACAAAAGGAATCGGCTGAAAGGATATTTATTTGGGACAGGGCTAGTTCTATATGATAGTTTTGATTTAAGTAGTTCTCTTAATATATTATATACAGATTGGCAGAAATTGGAAGAAGAAAATACAAACTTCTTTCAAGCATACTACATAAGATTGACGCTCAAAAAGCAAATCATACTTTTCACTCAGTTGCTTGAGCAACAATATCATCTAATGAAATATCCCCGATACTTACACCAGCTTCTTTGGAGAATTCAAATAATTGATCCACAGGTAAGATTCTTGATAGCTACATAAGGGTCACCAATATTGATCATTATCATAAGATCCCCAAATAGTTCCTACTATCAGATTTGACTTTTAAAGATGGACATTGAGTATTAATACTAATGGCATATGTTCATCTGTTAGAGATGCCAAAGTGACATAGAAGAACATGTTTTTATAAATTAGATTAGATTCCATTTAGTCTATAATCATTACTACTAACTGGTGCTTCTTTATATTGCAGCTACCAATCTACCTACGGGGCATCCTATCATGCAGCAACCTCCAATTCCAGCAACTTGTCATTCTTATGTTGATCCAATGATGATGTCTAGTTGCCAAGTGGTTAATGGGATGCCTGCACTCAACAACTACCATCCTATGCATATGAGTTCTGGGAACAAGTAAATCTTTTGGTTTTCCTATTCATCTTTATGTTCTTAATCATTTCACATTTTAAAGTGATACATGGTTTGATACAAATTATAAGAGCTATAAGTTTTGCTAAGTGTGCCTCAAGTTGGGATGCACAAAAGAGTTTTGCCTGACTACCGTTTAGGTTGTCTAAGCAGAAGATAACTGTATGATCTCATCCAAGGCCTAGAATGATATGGCAGAGGAGTGGTAGAGCAGATATAGGCTTGCGATAAAGAATGAAATATGATCAAGGTAAAATTAATTAGTGCCCAACTTAGAAAGACACCAGACTTTGTTCTTCACTACTAGCTTGTTAATCAATACTGAACACCTTATAAATCTATCACAAGAGTTATCATTATAAAATAAACAAATAATTACCCTGAATATAACTAAAACATACTGTAGTTGCGTTCTTTGATTGAGACTAACGAGTTTTTATTGATATGATAATATCTATTTGATCCTTGATAGCGAGGACTAACATGTTTTTATTCTTAAAATAGTATGTATTTAGTAATACTTGGGAAAACCTATTATGTTTTAGTGAGCGTAGAATATTTTATCAAAACAAGAAATGAAGAAAGGGTAAAAAACCGAATAAAACTGATATGTACAACTGTAAAATTGGTGAACAACACTACGATATTGTGCATATTCAAGTTTTATTTGGTATTACGGACCGACAAGTCCATAGCATAAGATGGCTAATTACATTGTTGAAATAAAGGGTATAGTTGGCTGCAAGATTTCTTTTTTATTGTATGTAGTATGGTGATAGAATCAGATGTGGCTGCAGTAGCCGTTCCACAGAGAAATGATTATTCATCTATGATAGATACACCCATAACCCCAACGTCAGTGGATTCAAGTGGTCACCATTTCCCCTTTACTGCCCTTGACACCACATTTATATTTGACATTGTGACCACAGCTGGGTTGAAACTCCCCTCAGATTATTGTGCTGGAAGTTACAAGAATAACACCCTTCGGTCCTTGGATCACTATCCTTGGAGTTTTAATCTTTCAGACTTATCAAAAGATTTACCCAACTTAGAAGGTAAGTCTACATGACAGTTTTGTTAAATTTGGATTTTTTTTCTTTTCCGAAACAAGACTACACTATTTTTTATTTATGAAAAAGTTAATATAAATACTCCTTAAAAGAACCCAAAGTCTGTAATAAATAGCATGAACTTTATATTATGGGTGATCTCAGAGCTATGAACACTAATGATGTACTTACGAAGTCTGAGTTTAAGATGCTATGTGTTCTCTCAAATGTTCAAAGTATTTAGATTGTGCATTTAACAGATAAAACTTATATTTGTAAGGAAAAAACTATATTCATGGTGGTATGATATAAGTTATAGTCTTATAGAGTGATAAGTTCATACTTCACAAAAGTTTAAGGCATTTAAATTAATTTTTGGTTTATCTTTTCATCAATGTAAAAAATGCTCTAGAGGATTATCGTTGTTTTGTTGTTGTTGTTGTTGTTGTCGTGTGTATGTAAGTGTGTGTTTGCTTTATATTTTTCGGACTTCCTAACCTTCTTTGTTACGGTGGCGGGTGAGAATTGTTACCCTGATAGCAGATATAGGAGGTCTTGGGAACCACCACCAGTCATCACCCTTTTTGCATTCTGATTCAGATATTCTGCTTGATTCTCCAGATCAAGAAGACTCAGGCGAGAAGGGTTCCCACTCCTAAATTAATAGCATAACCAATGTACCCGAGTTTGATGTTTGTACATTATTTTTGCCACGTTATCCACAATTGTACATGACCACTTTGCTAAAACTAAATATAGGAGAACATCATTAACTGAATTATTCTTGACCGGAAATACCAAAATATATTTAGAAATAAAAGCCAATTCGCACACAAATGCCATATGCATTGAACTTCCCAGTCTTCATGCACTCCAAGATTGCCAAAGGCCAGGAACCCTAAAAATGCTTTCGAAGTCATTTCAGTAGAAAGTCTGGACTCAAATTTAAAACATTAACCATATAGTTAAGCTTAGTGTTTTGACTTTTTTTTAATTACAAATACCAAAAAAAATAATGTAATTTTCACAATTTTGCTGAAGTAACCTTTTTATGACTAGTAATTATGGAAAAAATATGACATATATATGATGTTTCTTGCAAGTATCGTTTAATTGATGTATTGACTATTGCATGTGTTTTTTTCAATGGAGGAATTCTTTGTTGATTTCTCCTCAGGGCCAACATGTTCTCAAACTGATGAGAAGAATCCAAGCCATAGTTAGTGGTGATTGGTGAAGTTACTGTAATTTCATCGGATCGATTGGTACAGAGTCGTAGAGAGCATGGGAATACAAATTAAAGCACAAGATGACTTCACTTAGATGACTTCACTTACGGCCGTTAAATCATATCTCAGAATGCGATGCTTCCTTAATATTGATTGTCTTGTTTTGCTAGTTATCTCAGGAATGTACTAAATCATAGTGTCTATCTTTTACATGGGTATTGGCTAGCACCGCAGCAGTATTACTTGATATCAATTAGAATTACCACTTTCAGGGCATTTTGATAACTAAAAAAGAAAAGATGTATCCCGGTTTGGAAAATGAGGCTCTTCTCTAGTATTTTCGTATTTTCAGATGGAAACTATTTTCCGATGTAACACATCTCTAGTTGCCACTTGCCACAACATTCATCACTAACAACTAAATACAACCATTGCCCGTACATTTCATGCAAACACCATTGCCATCCGACCACTCCGGATCATTAGTTGACTCACTTCCATCGTTCACAACTAAAGGTCGAACCAACCCCGATTCTGGGACTTGACCAGATCGGAAACTGGCAGATTTTTCATGCAACACCATTACCATCCACCACCCTGGCAATTGGTTGGGAAGCTAGGCTCACTTCCATCGTTTACAACTAAGGTGGACTGGCCTATTTGACTTGAGTCACTTGACGCGGTTGAGATGGCTAGTTTCCGTTTGAGATGGAACTGATTTTCCAGAGCAGTACCGAGCTGAATGTGGCCCGATTTCTCGAAAATAGGACCGCAATGGTTCGGGACATGCATGTTTGAATGCACTATAAGTGCCCCCAGGATCAACCCGACCGAAACCAGACTAGTTACACCTGTTTCTGGTTCTAGTCCCTCCCCATGATTGCACACAAATTAAGTCCATTGCTGCTAGCAAGTAACAACCATCGCCATCATCACCGCAACCAACTAGGAAAAGATTCTAAGATGATGATATTACGATTTTATCTCACCAATCACATTCTTTGAAAAGTCTCAGTAGGAAGAATAAATGCCCTAAATGCTTCATGACATTAGGCCCAATGAAAGCAACTATAATATCATGACAGTGACTCTAACATTATAGACTAAGCCAAAATATCACCCAATCAGTAGAGGTGTGTTCGACAATCATCAACACCCCCCTTCACCACCATCGTAGCATACCCAACCAATCGATTTGAGACAATAATACAATGATAGGATGGCGAAAAGCGAACTGATTTTCACGTTGTTGATTCTTATCAGTTCATTTAGGTTTGGCATGATGAACATAAGAATGAATTACCACAACAACAAAATTACCCTAGTGTCACAAAGGCTCCCACCTACGGTGCGGGCAAGGGGGCCAAATGTACGCAACATTGCAGCCTTACCAAAATGCATAAAGTATCAACTTAGCAATGATATGAAAACTTGTAGCCAATTAAGGTATGTAACAAAATTGAAGATATTGCCACCTAATGTGACAGAAACGTAGATGCTGCTGGCTACAAGAACTTCGAGCAACCTAAGTTAGAGAATTAAGCCAACACAAAAGAGGGTTCCTAGGATTTTTCTTAGTACATGCATGTGCATATTATTTAACTGCACAATTTAGCTAAAATAACACACAGATTCATGGAGTGGTGTTTTTTTTTTCTCATTTCCCTTTTGGTTAATTCTTAGTGGTTACTCCACCAAAAAAGAGAAAATATTAAACAAATATATGATCACAAGTAGTAAAATGTAATATGTTACACACAGATGGATGAAGTTTAGATTGGATACAATGTGATGTTTTAGAGACAACCCCACCACCTGAGACTGTCCTGGCAGAAGAAGAGCTAGTTGCCTCTTGTCTTTGTTCTTCTTTGAGCATGATGTGGAGTTGGTGTGCCCTCTTGATGAAAGGGCTGAGTGGATGCATCAGCTAATGTGCGTAACCTGGTAACACTTCCTTTCCCTCCTCTATCATGTACTTCCACCCATCTATTGGTCTCCTTCTACTGAATATGTGTGTTTGTACAAAGCTCCATATCTGTACTGTTACAATAAATAAAATAAAGTTGACTAACATTTTGTATCTAAAAAATGTCTATCAGAAAAATCCGACAAGCAAGCCTCAACAAACCTGGAACTTGTTGAATGCAATTTGGCGCTCAAACTCTTGAAGCAAAAAGATCTTCTCTTTGTGACATCTCGCAGTTGTTCCCATCTACACTCTTGATGTTGTTTCCCATCCATCCGGCTTGTTTTTTACATCAGTACCTGTCACTTGTAAATTGTTCTTCAAGTCATTATTTGCAGAGTAAAAAATCATGCACTTGTTTGAACAACCAATTTCACATTCCAATCCGCAGAAGAAGTGCAGAAGAAATCAACATTGCAAAAAGAATTGATATACGTACTCGGAGGCGCTATCCAGCAACTTTTCGATATCATCAGCATTGCCGCCAACTCCAAGCTTGGCTTCCTCCATCTTCTTAATTTCCTTCACCCACAATCCCGCATATATTCTCTCTTTCTTAACCCTATAATCCTCCCTCATAGTCTCTAAACTATAAATGGACCTCTCATTTTCATTTTTCTTGGCAATATCATCAGAGTCTGAGCCTTTTTCGGACTTTTCCCCTTTCTCTGATCCCAATTTTCGTTCATCTCCTCCACGAATGCCCTGATCTCGTCGTTAACTTTCGATGGAAGAGGAGTATGAGAAGAGTTCGGGGTGTCATCCAGACGCGAGAAGTTAACGTCAGTCTGCCAAGGAGCTCGGTTCTTCCCCGATAGATCCTTCGGTAGCCATGCGGTTTCCCACGCGACGTTTCCACTCGTCGTCACCAGTTTTTCAGGAGAGACGACGGAGATCCGCACGAGTAGAGGCAGCCGGTTTTAGCAGAGGTTTTCTGAAAATGACGAAACAAAGTCTTTGAAATGGGTTCATTGCTTTGAATGAACTAGATTAGCACCCGCGCGATGCGCGCGATATTAAAATGTAATAGCGATATGATATTTTTTATAAGTATTACTTGGTCGTGTGAAATGAATGCAAATTGTCATAGATGTAACATGCATAATAAATTATAAGTAAAGATCGGACAGTGAAAACTCAGAGATAGGTAGTAAGTTCATACCAGACTTCAATAGTTGTAGAATACACAGAGACTACATTTACTACTCCAAGTCAGTTCAGATCAGCAAATTTCAGTAGAAATAAAAAAACCTAAAAATATAATAACAATCATAGAAATATAACAATAATAATAATCATAATAATAAAAAATTATAATCGAACAATATAATTATAATCCTAATTAAATATACTTACTCCGTCTCTTTTTAGTTGCAACAATCAACATTTCACGTCTGCCAATGCACAACTTTGACCGTCATTATATTTAATTCTGTATTAGTTAAATTAAAATAAAAATCAGATTATAAAACTTAGTAATGAGACGAATTTAACAATATTTTTCAAAAAAAATATTTCACATACATTAATAAATAAGATGTAGTCAAAATAAAGTACATAAATAATGTATATATTCCAATTTTGCAATTATTTCATAAAGTCCAAATCAGATCTGAAATTAAAATACCAATGTTTTAATAAATTTTAAATCACCCCAGCCCAATACTGTATCTTAAATCTACCCAGCCCAGCAACTTAAACCTAATACGCTCTATTTGAACTCACTCCCCCTTCTGCCGCTTCATTCAACATCGAGCATCACTCAGACCATCCTGTGATTAAACCTTTGTTCTTCCGCTGACCATCGTCCATTTGTGTGATATCGACATATGTTCTATTTTTCCGGCTGAGGTAAAACCGAAGAATCTCAAACCACACATACCGTCGTTTTGTGATTTTGATTTATCCCTGCATCTTTCTTGTCTTATTGTGGTTATCTTGAAAGGTTAGGTAATTGAATTTCTTTATCAGTTTGTCCATGCATACACTCGTTATTGTGATTTCTTACATGTATAGTTGCATATGATTTGACCAATTTGTGTTTTTAAATGCTAACATTTGTGAAATTCTGGATTTAACCTAGCCGCTATCGATTTTGTGATATAGAATGTCTTTGTTTAAATCCTAGGTAAAATGTGAGATTGTGTTTTGGATGCATCTATGCAGATTTTTTTAATTGGTTAAATTGGTCTGTGAAACGTGAAATATATAACTATTACACATATTTCACACGGATTAATTTAAAACTTCATTCATAGTTTTTGTTAGTAAACATATATTTTTAAAAGGTCGCTATAACAGTTTATTTAAGCAAAAAAGCAGTAAATTGAACTGTCCAAAAGTTTGTAAATTGACATTTAAATGACCAATTGACATTTAAAATTCCAAAAGTTTGACATCCAAAAGTTTCTATAACAAAAGTTTTTACTTGAAATAATATAAGTTGAAAATGACATTTAACTTTCTAGATTAGAGCAATAGCTTGTAAATTGAACTGCCTCAACTACATAAAGCATAACACTAAGTTTTTTTTCTTCAAGAAAATGTGTGAAACCTTGTACTTTTAAAACCTGTGGGTATGCTGTTGTTTACAATATACTGAACTACTAAAACTCATCTGCTTGCTGGTTATTCTTGGCCTTACCTCAGGACAACCAAATTCTATGAACTACTAATCATTTATTTTAATAAACAAATCTAAAATGATTTATTATTATGATTAGGGATCACAAGGTTTTATTGTGCTGTCAAATTCTCAGGTGTGATCTTCATCCCCTAATCTTTTAAGGCTAACCTTTTGCTTCTAAATACCATCAAAGGCATGCTGTTTTTAAAATAAATTGCTGACTATTCAAAGTTTGAACTAAATCTTCCTTTTATTGTACTAAGCAATGTAAATGTTAACTAAAGATAAATCTATTTTTAAACAGGGATCATTTTAGGCCCAGACAATTCTTGCTTTCTGTTATACATTTTAACATGTATTATGTGTCTGCTATGTAGTGAGATACATTTTAACATGGTATTATCTTTTACTCCCTCCATCCTGCTGTCATATGCAACTTTCCTTTTTTGTTTGTCCCAAAAAATTTTGCCACTTTTCTTTTAAAGCAATGTTTTTGTGGTTCTGTTCATTTCTCTCTCCTCTGCACAAATCTCAACCACACAAATGTTACTATTCTAATATCCCACGTAACAACAACTTGGCAAAGTTGAGTGGGACAAAAGTAATATATTGCAGATCTAAGCCAACAATATTATATTTTTAGTTATAATAGTATGCTTTATAAAATGTAAATTCGTAGGATTTGGACCTGAATAAGGTGCCGAAATATGTATTGTTCGTAAATTAAATGTAATTATTAAATAGTTAAGATTAGGATTAAATGTAGGTTTTATTATTTCATAGCCAAATTCTCAGGTATGACTAGATCTTCATCCCCTGTTTTTTAACTCTTGCTTTTTGCATTTATATTCGTGATCTTTAACGGCAAGCTGTTTCTAAAGTAAACTGTTGATTGTTCAATAGGATGAGGGAAAGGGGTTGACTGGACATAAACCTTTTTTTCAAAACTTGCCTTATCTTGCCTGATTTGTTCACTTTTAGTGTCTCGACCTTCCACTATGGTTGTTGATCTGTTACACTCAAAATATATTAGTTAGAAACCAAAGGTATATAAAACTAATTACTAAAACAGTCTGAGTTTTACATGTGAGATTTACCTTTTGTTGTTACCATTGATTATATGTGTTTGAGAAACATGCATTCCCACAATCCTGCCAATAAAATCTGTGCATCAAATAAAAGTATAGAAATGTTAAGAACTAATTATATAGATTGAGTCTTACCAATATGTTGGTTGCAAGTTATTCCATGTATAATGAACACCCTATTTTTGACATTTTTGGCTATGGTTCACCTTAGATGAATACTGCTAAAAATACATGAATACGATTTGAATAATTTTCAAAAAGGGTTTATAGCAAACAGTGTACATCTTCTTTGAATAAGGTAATATGTCTGACCCATAAAACTCCCACTTCCGGTGCCTATTTTTGCTGTTGAAATGCTTTCTGATGGTGTGGTTTGCAACCCTTATGGAGGGTATTTATAGGGGCAGAAGGAATTGTCTTTCAAAGCAAATAGTTTTTTACTCAATGGTCCATTGTACCCAAATCTTTACTAAAGATTATGTAGTACAAAGTTACAAACATTAAATCAGATGCTTGATGACCGGGCCATACATTCCCGCTATATTTTGAACATGTTTGTAAGCATTAAAATGGTTGTGGGCTGAATCAGAGAGGAAAGCCCATGTGGTAGGCTTGGCCCGAGTTAGAATGTAATTTTATTTATTATTTTAATATGGGCCTATTCTGAAGCTCTACCCAACGTTCAAAGTCCATCATTATTTTGCCCTAAAAATTACAGTACTCCGCACACTGAGAGTATATTTTTACATGTGTATGAATAGTGTTCACCCTTCGAACCCTAGCATCGGCTGCAGAATCTTTATACACCCATCGCAGGATTGAGGACCTCGCCTCCCGTGGTCTAAGATGGTGCACGTCTCCTACTACCGGAACTGTAAGCCTTCTATAATTCATGTCTACTCTCATCGTAATCTTTATGTGTTAACTATTGTTGCATTCAAGTGTGGGGTAAATGTATAGTTGCGGTGAGAGCTTAAATCTTGTAATTGTCTGAGATTGTAGCTTAATCTAGGGTAAAAACATGATCTGTGGCAATATCGTGGTAGCTTCACTCCCTCTATGTCTGCCTAGTTTTGTTTTTGGGATATCTGGGCAATGATATGTTGTACGCTGCATCTATAATCATCATAACCTCTAGCCTCTAATTTTTCTTCAAAGTTGTGCACAAACATAAGCAGACTGCCCATTTTGTGCATCTTTCTGGTAAATAATTAATTTCTCTAGAAATTACATTTAATATTTTGTTTGTACTGTAAAATGTTGCCTGCCGAAGACTCTTTTATGCGTCTTATGTATTTTTCATAAAGGCGTTTGTAATTGGTGATCCTTGTGCTAATGTCAAATGTCAATGGTTGGATTTGGGAAAATCAAAGTGATTTTCTTGTGTTTGAGTTTAGGTCAGAAAGTTGTAAGCAAAACTAATCATGATTATCTTTTTACTTGGTCTTTAACATATGCTTGGAAGTAGATATAGCACATGAGTCAGAGCTGGTACTGAATCTAACTTGCTTAGTTCGGATGGATGTTTTAATTGCAATTTCGTTTCTGTTTTACCAAATATCTCCCATATTTTTCTGTATAAAATTATTCCCAAGAAGTTTCTTGGTTCCAACTAGCTAACTATACGTCTCTGTTATCTATTAAACTCGTGTGATATGTGCTTATGTTATCAAATGTAGATGGAAAGACATTCAAAAAGCCACGTCGCCCATATGAGAAGGAGCGTTTGGATTCTGAATTGAAGCTTGTGGGTGAGTATGGTCTCAGGTGCAAGCGGGAGCTGTGGAGAGTGCAGTATGCTTTGAGTCGTATCAGGAATAATGCACGAAAGCTTCTAACCCTTGATGAAAAGGATCCAAAGCGTATTTTTCAGGGCGATGCACTTTTGAAGAGGATGAATCAGTATGGGTTGCTGGATGAGAGCCAAAACAAGCTTGATTATGTGCTTGCCCTCACTGTTGAGAATTTCCTAGAGCGCCGTCTACAGACTTTGGTCTTCAAGGCTGGCATGGCCAAGTCCATCCATCATGCTAGAGTTCTCATTAGGCAGAAGCACATCCGGTAAAATTTAATATCTATAAAGCAATTTATATTGTTCAATATACCATAATCAGTTTATTTGTTCCTTTCTTAATTTCTTATCTTTTTGTGTTCGTAGTGTTGCTGGTCTCAATTTCGCTTGAGTTACCAAATGATTAAAACTGATGCATTAAAGGGATACAATGCCTTTCATATATTTTTTCTGTTAAAGTAACTTTTAGTCTTTTATGCAGTCGCTTTTCCTACTCAATGGATTGCATTAAGGTTGTCTAGGTTTTTCTATTTTCGTGCATTTGTGGATTATTACATTTTCATTGATTGGCATGTTTTGTGGGTCAAAATCAAGGGCAGAGTGATTCACACCAGTGACATTATTTCATTTGTTAGTGATCTCCAAACTTTTGAACTCAATAGTTTATTACACTTTCATTGATTGGCATGCTTTGTGTTTCAAACTGAAGGGCACAGAGAGTTGTATCGGTCACCACATTCTTTCATTTGTTACTTCTCTTGTATGTGTCGTTTGATATTAGTTTTTCATTTCAGAGTTGGAAGGCAGGTGGTCAATGTTCCATCCTTTATGGTCAGGGTGGACTCACAGAAACACATTGATTTCTCACTGTCCAGTCCCTTCGGTGGTGGTCGTCCAGGAAGAGTGAAGAGAAAGAACCAGAAGGCAGCTGCGAAGAAGGCTGCTGGTGGTGATGGAGACGAAGAAGATGAGGAATGATCATATCTTAAATGAGTCTAGAACCATGGAGCTTGTGTGCTTGGTTTTTCTTTTCTGTTTTATTACCGCAGTTCGGATGTTATCTGCCCCCAACCATTTTCCTAAAATGATTTTGGATATTGTGTTTTGTTTTGTCTTATTTATATACTCCAAAATGGGACGGAGGAAGTATAATATTCCTATCGAATACTGATGAATTTTTGTAATGTTAGTTTTCCTACTCCATGCTACGTACGTAGTACTATTCCTACCTGTCACCATATCTCTCTTTCCATCATAACTAAGGATAGTGTTGGACTTGGGCTGGGTGGCCCGATTTGGAATCGGCCTGGGACTGGTACTCTGCTGAACCGGTCCGGCCTGGTGGCCTGGCTAGTAGGGGTGGACTCGGGTCCGGGCCAGGTCCGGGTTGGGCCTAGGCCCGGACGGGCTGGCGGTTCAAGAATGGTGGACTCGGGACTGGCCCGGGTAGCCACCGGGTCCGATCCAGGTTCGGGCTGGGCTGGGCCGGGCCTCCGGTTTGGATTTTGTTTTTGCTTTCCTAACCCACCCCCTGACCCCCCACCCTCCCAAACCCCCCAAACCCATCCTACCCATCAAGCCCAACCTAGGTGGAACCCCAAAATGAAAAAAAATAAAAAAAATTCAATTTGGCCCGGGCCTGACCCGGCCGGGCTGGTTCACCAAAATTGAGACCCGAGCCCGGACCCACCCTATCCCCGGGCCTAGGCCCGACCCGGACCCGAGAACCAGGCCTGTCCCGGTCCCGCACAGTAGCGGGCCGGGCCGTTCCACGGGCCGGGCTTCCCGACCTGAGTCCAAGCCTACTGGCTAGTGACTCGTCCAGGTAGGCCCGGCCCGTGAGGTTCCCGGTGCGGGCTCAGGTCACTCAAAATCCGAACCGGCCTGGCTGATTCGGGCCCGTTTCCGGGCTTTTTAATTGTTATTTTTAATTTTTTTAACTTTTCGGGTTGGGCTGGGTATTTTGGGTCATTTGGGGTAGTTTGGGGGTTGGGAGTGGGAGGGGGGTTAATTAGAAAAAAGAAAAAAAAACTAAAAAGATGCTTGGCCCCGGGCCGGACTCGGTGGCTACCCAGGCCGATCCCAGACCCACCTATAATAACTCGGACGCCTGGCTTGGGTCCGAACCGGCCCGAGTCCAAGCCTAAGTCTAAGGATGGACTTGAGCCGGGTTAACCAGCCCGGCGTAGGGATGGACTCGGGCCAGGTGGCCTGATCCGGAACTGGCCCGAGATCGGCACTGTTCTGGCCTGGCTCGACTCGGTGGTCCGGTCAGTGATCGGTCCGGGTAGGCCCGGTCCGTGGGTTTTCCGGTCCGGGCTCGGGTCACCCAAAACAAGGCCCGGACCCGGTTCGGGCCAAAACTTTTTTTTTTCCAATTTTTTTTTAAAATTTTTGGGTTGGGTTGGGTATTTTGGGCCATTTGGGGTGGTTTGGGGGGTTGGGGGTGGGAGGGGGGTTAATTAGGAAAAGGAAAAATAAAAATTGATAATGGGCCTGGCCCGTCCCGGACCCGGATCGGACCCGGTGGTTACTCGGGCCGGTCCCGGGTCCACCAATTCTGAACCGCCGGCTCGCCCGGGCCTAGGCTCGACCCGGACCCGGCCCGGACCTGAGTCCATCCCTAGCCTGGCGGCCAGCTTGGTAGACGGTTAGGTAGGGATGGACTCGGGCCGGGCCAACCGGCCCGGAACCGGACCGACCCGCTGCTGTGCGCCTGTACGGGCCCGGACCGACCCGGTGAACCGGTTGGTGCCCGGTTCGGGCCACCCGGCCCGGCCTTCAAGCGGTTCGGTCCCGGGCCTACATTTCAGTGAACCGGGCCACAACGGTCAGATTTTATTTTTTATTTTTTTAAAATACTAGAAGGCTCCATAGCCGTTGGGAGAGCTCCCAAACGGCTCTATAGCCATTGGGAGCATAGGAGGGGGGGTCTGGGGGGTTAGGGGGGGTGGGGGTGGGGGTGGGGTATACAAAAAAAACATATTTATACTCCTATTTTCTATACATTTTTTACACCTCTTCTTCTACAACTCTTCCTACTCTCTAAATTCTCTACTCTCAATCTCTCATATTCAATCATCTTCATTCTTCATCTTCTCCAAATTCTTTCTACATATATATATAATTTATATAATTATTATATCTACTTATATATTAATTATCTACTTATAAATATATACTTATACACATTCATATTATAATTCTTTACACATTATATTATATATACTATATATAGTTATACAATATATTATATATTACTTATAATATATTTACACATTATATATATATATATATATATATATATATATATATATATATATATATATATATATATATATATATATACACATACTATATATACTTATACTCATTGATATAGACTTATACACATTCATACATTTTATAAAAGTAGTTAATTGTTAGACTTCTCATTTATCTATTAAATTACTTAATTGTTTCATTTGTCATATTAATATTAGTTAAACTAGTTAATTGTTTCATTTGTCATATTAATATTAGTTAAAGTAGTTAATTGTTTTATTTGTCATATTAATATTAGTTAAAGTAGTTAAAGTTAATTGTTTCATTTGTCATATTAATATTAGTTAAACTACTTAATTGTTACATTTCTCATATTAATATTAGTTAATTGCTACATTGCTCATTAAAGTAGTTAATTTTTACATTTCTCATATTAGTTAATTGCTACATTGCTCATTAAAGTAAAAAAAAGTAGTTAATTTTTACATTTCTCATATTAGTTAATTGCTACATTTTTACATTTCTCATATTAGTTAATTGCTACATTTCTCATTAAAGTAAAAAAAAGTAGTTAATTTTTACATTTCTCATATTAGTTAATTGCTACATTTTTACATTTCTCATTAAAGTAAAAAAAAGTAGTTAATTTTTATATTTCTCATATTAGTTAATTGCTACATTTTTACATTTCTCATATTAGTTAATTGCTACATTTCTCATTAAAGTAAAAAAAAAAGTAGTTAATTTTTACATTTCTCATATTAGTTAATTGCTACATTTTTACATTTCTCATACTATCTATTAGTTAATTGCTACATTTCTCATTAAAGTAAAAAAAGTAGTTAATTTTTACATTTCTCATATTAGTTAATTGCTACATTTTTACATTTCTCATATTAGTTAATTGCTAATATTTGTTCAATTTTAAAGATGGAGCGTGGTAGACATTTTGTAGATGTGGGTAATCTCCAACGCAACCGCAAGAGGGAGATTGCATCGACTCGATCTACTTCACGCAAAGGCAAAGGTAAAGCGCGGGCCGAGTCTTCTTTTCAAAGTCGAGATGATTTTGAAACGGATTACCAACGGCGAGATGATATGATGATATCCGACGAGCAACTACAACACCTATTGTCCCAAAATGATCCACGTTTTGCACAAGAACATCAATTCCCGACAACCATCGATGAAGAGGAGCTCGAGGATGACGATGCGGAGGAGGACGCGGGGGGCGACGGGACTCACGGCACCCCGGATGTTAATCTCGCTGGGGCTTTTTGTGAATTTTCTGAAGCCACTTACGTTAGTTATTTTTGTGATTTCATGAAACAAAAGTTTTTAAAATATTATTCACATATTCTGCATATATATGGTATTGCATTTGTTCGTGATCCTCGTTATAAACTTGCTTACTTGGCAAATTGTATAGATTACTATCATGCTTCTTTTTTTCCAACTCAAGAGTTCGGTGATAATCTCATCGATCCTAAACAAGAATTCAACGAGGTTAGTAATTTATTTCATCAATTGTATAATAAATTTCATGCACAATATGGTAATGCACCCCTCCCATGCAACGAACATCTTCTTCATCTAAAGGAAAATCATTTTTAAAATCCGCTTTTGGTTCTCTTTTGAAAAAAAGTAGAGCAACTCCCGCTACTGAACAAAGCTCAGGTAACGAGCTTTCTTTGTATCTAACATTGAATGTTGATTATGAAGTTGGTGATGACTTTGACGTTCTTAAGTGGTGGAAGGAAAATGAAAGAACATTCCCGATTTTATCAAAGATGGCTAAGCAAGTGCTAGCAATGCCGATATCAACCGTTGCCGTGGAACAAGAATTTAGTGCGACCAGCAACGTCCTAACCGATTATAGAACGAGGTTGAGTCTGAGCTCTCTTGAGACACTAGTTTGCTTTCACGATTGGTTGAAGGCCCAACGAAGAACTCAAGAAATTACCATCACTCCCACCCGCCACTTTATGGAGGAAACAACCGAAGACGGAGATTCCGATTGATTTTTTATTACAAAATGTATTACATTTTTTAAATTCATCCTAATTCTCAATTGTACTTCTTATTTGAAATAAATATACTTGGATTCGAATATAATATATTGTAATTGTAATAAAAGTTATTCTAATAATATAATATATAATAATAAAAAAATTAAAAGGACTGGCCCGGCGGGCGGCCCGGCCCGTGAACCGGGCGGGTGATCCGAACCGAACCGGACCCGGGGTTATCCGGGCCGGTTCTGGGTCTTCCTTCCGTGAACCGAGGCCCGACCGGTTCTAGGCCCGAACCGGGCCCGGCCCAAACCGAGTCCACCACTACGGTTAGGTAGGCATTTCGGGCCCACTGGCTCGGCACTATTACGGTGCAGGCCTAACAGTCACATTTAATTTTTTTTTGGAAAAACATTCTAGCTCCTACTAGCTAGGGGTGGACCCGGGCCTGGGCCCGGCTCGGGTATAAACTAGGGCCGGTCCGGGTCAGGCCAAGTTCTATGTTTTTTTTTTGCTTTTTAATTAAGCCCTGACCCCCCCCCCCCCCCAAACACCTAACCCTAACCAAGAAAAACAAAAAAAATTTGATAAGCAAAAAAGCCCGTGCCCGGCCCGGCCCGATCGGGCCAGTTCAAGAAAAACGTGGCCCGAGCCAGGCCCGCCCAACCCGCTTAACCGGGTAAAAGCCCGGGCTCGGTTAGCACCAACGTGGTTTTTCTATTGTGATGGGTAAGTTTTTCATAAGCGTTGTGCATGTCATATTTTAAATTTATGTGTAAAAGATGAGCTAGCTGCGTTGGGAGATGCTATGGAGGTAGTGAAGGGGGGATTAGACTTATTTGGGCTAGTAATCCATTAAAAATGCAATGACGTCAATATTTGTGGGATAGACGTGTCAAATATCATGATTTTCCCAAAGATTTATCTATTCGCTGGAATAGTCACTACAAAAAAACACGCCCTTTGTCACGGATTTTGTCACGGACTATCACAGATCCACGCACCCTCAACACCAACTCGTCCAAGGAACATTTTCCGTTCTGGTCTGTCTTCTTTCATATCATAAACATATGTGCCCCGCAAAACTCAGTACCCTTCATCAATTCCTTCCCATTTTGAGAAAAAGCTTGAGGGTTGCAAAGTTCATATAGTCCAAGTTCGGATAAGGAGATGACCAAGGATGTGACCCACAACATAATGTGTTCTCCAAACCCGAGCAGCACAAACCCATTGCATGAACCCAAAACCCTGAACAACCATTCATTGAGTGTAGAAAAATATGCACACTCTCTGAAGTCATATATGCGTTGGCCGAGAAGATCGGGGCTTGTTGATCTGAATACCGTACGTGGTCTAACCCCGAGTATACGCCGCCGGTGGATGAGAATTTGTGGGGGTTCCCGGAATAGGAGAGCTTGATGGATTCTATGAAGGAATACCACTGTTTGCTCACAGATTGGGCTATGAACAGTTGCCTCCCCTCCAATCTTAATAATATGTCGCTGCTGATCTCTGATGGTAGGGCTGAAAGTGGGTCTTGGAGCTTCATGTTAATTGCTTCTGTGAATAAGAGAGCCGGGGGATTAGGTTATTTTGCGTGATGCGTGCTTCTTTAATGGGAGTATTAGGTTATTTTGATTCTATATTTAGGATGTATTTACTTGGACTGTAATTTGCTGGTCTGGTCTGGTCTGAACTGGTCTGGTCTGGTCTTGGACGAATTACAGTCCAAGTAAAAACATCCTTGGAAGGGGAAGGAGCAATTAGACCACTAAGGTAAACCTCTAAGAGCAAATAAGACACTAAGCTAATTTTAGGAGCAATTAGACCACTAAGGTACATCTTTAAGAGCAAATAAAACATTGAGCTAATTTTTGAGACAAAAAACACAGTTAGGCATGATTTTATTATTATTTACAGCCCTCGTTAACATTTTCTAACGAAAGTCATATCTCCTCACGCCTTACTATTTAATTTTTTCATTCTATCTCACATAAAGTTAATTGGCTTATCTGGGAAGATTTTCATTGCCCACGCCACATTAATTGGCAAATTATACCGTGGGATCGGCCCACCTTCCGCATGGTGTGCCGATCCCACTTTTGTCAAGTTACGTTGCTTTCTTTTCTTCCTAGAGCTTCTTCCTTCCATTTTTTGTTATTCTTTATTTGTTTTTCTTTTCTTCAATTCTTTTCCATTTTCATCAAATTAAAATGTTAAAAATTTAATTGCAGTTTTAATTTTTCTTATCTTCAATTTAAATTATAATTGAATCTATTTTTTTTATTCTTTATCAATACATAACAAAAAGTTTAATAATCTAAATAAGATAAATACATTGCATTTCATATTCATACACTATTTTTTGTAATATCTTTTTATATTCATATATTTTTTTGTAATATATTTTTATATGCATACATTCAATATTTTTTATTGAGTTTGTTTATTTTGATTCTAGCTTGGGTTACATTTGATAATATACGAAGTTACATCATCTTATACTCAAGTTACATGTTATTATGCGTGAGTTGCATCTTGTTATGCGTGAGTTACATCTTCTTATGCGCGAGTTACAAACTTTTATGCGCGAGTTACATCTAATTATTTGTGATATTTTACTTATCTTTATCTTGAACTAATTAAATGCTAACTGAATTAATTTTTTTCTTTACCAATTTAATACAAAATTTTATTTATTCACATAAAATAAGTATATTGTATGTCATATTCATACACTATTTCTTACTTTGTATACTTTTTTAATATTTATTATACACTTTTTTTTGTAAAATATATTTTTTACATTCATGTACTTTTTTCTATAATATATTTCTCATCTCTTTTATATGTTTTTTGTGTTTTATAGACATTAAGGCTGTTTATTTCGATTTAAATTTGAAAAAACATGAGAATAATACATTTTTCGTATGTGTGAGTTATATTTATAGACAATTTCTATAATTAAATTTTATATTATATGGAGTTACATCTTCTTATGCACGATTTACATCTTCTTATGCGTGAGTTACATCTTTTTATACGCGAGTTACATTTGAGTTTTCCTTAACAAGATACATTTTAATTTGCATACACTAAAGTTAGATTTTCAATCAACGCGAGTTACATTTTATGTAATACGAATTACATCACAACATAAAGCCTACTATTGAAACAAAAGAATCATTGTTATGCAAAAAAATAAATGTTTCCAAAAAAATATGTGTTTTGGCAAAAAATATATTTTGAAAATAATTTTATGGACTTAATATTAAAAAAAAATATATTCACCATTTATGTTAACTCTTGCTATTAAATAAAAAAATTCACTTGTTTTTTACAAAATCAAAATGAGTTTTTGGCCAAAAAATGATTTTTTGGCAAAAAAAGATAAACAAACATTTTTATGTCCTTAATACTAAAACAAAACATATAAACTATTTAAATAAAGTAATTGAGCAATTAGACTCCTTGTTTTCATTAAAATCAATATTTTGTTTCTTATAATTCGTATTAGACAAGTTACATTTCAACTTGCTTGTTGTTACATTTTTTATTAGCGTGAGTTACATTTTGTAACACGTGAGTTACACCTATTCCGCTACTGGGACAATGGAAAAACAAAAATGAAGTTACTGTTCACGCGCGTGAACAGTAACACGTTTTTTTCTGTGGGAGCAGCATGCTCACCGTGGGCTGCTCCCACGGTATACGAACTTCATTAATTGAGACACGTAAGGCATAATTTTTAACAACTTATAATTTTAAAAATTTTAATTAATTAACCAGAAAATGACTTCGTAATAAATAATTTTAATAATCTGTTCTATGCCTCAAGGTAGAAATGTGATACAAAGGCCAAGCAAGAAAATATTCCGCTTCATGCCGACATATTTTACAAACTTACTTTATTTTATTCTTCAAGATCGCTTATTATGTCTAAATTTGCTATTTTATTTTCCGTTTAATATTTATCTTAGTTGCATTGAGTTTTTCAATATTTTTGGATAGAAGACTTCGCATAGTTCGATGTTTACATTATATCGATTGACGAGCACTTTGTCGTAGTGCGTCAAAATAAATTTAATACTAACACTTATGCGTACTATAGCGTAGAAAACTTCGTATCTACATGAAAAGAAATACTTTTCTTTTTATGCAAAACTAGTAATTAAAGAGGGGTTTGAGGTTGAATGATTTAATTTAATTAAGAACTAAGATGAAATACTTATATGTGATTTAATTCAAGATAAAAAGAACTTGGCTTTGCTACTTTCCACTTGTTGTTATATATTTAGTCGATCCTTGTTATATCTATAACTTATCCTCTCTCGAATACTCAATCGAGGAGTATATCCAATTCATCGAGGGTAGTTATTAACAATGACCGTTCATTAATAACCCTTACTATTAATCTAATATAGAACAACGCCTTATACCGATTTAATAGTAGCATTTAATCTTTCTAACTCCTTGATGAAATCAATTGAGATTGATAACCTCAACACAACGGTTTTGGTTTAACCAACAAAATTAATCCCTCTTAAGTTTATTAACCACGACCGTGCATTGATAAACCGAAGTTACTCACTTGTGAAACCATCAACGATTAACCATTGGTTCGTTGATCGTTTCTAGTAATAATTAATATTGAGATGTTGACTAATTGTCATCTTAGCCACACTCTCCAACATTAATATAGAAATAGTTAAGGGAAGAATTAATATTCAAGGAGAGAAATTAAGAGAATAACTCACAACTTTAATAATCAACAAGCTTCGAGAGCAAAACCAAGAAATGGAAGTTTAGCTCCTCATTTGGAGACTAAACATAGCTAGAAAAATATAAAGAAATGCTATTCTAAACTGGGCTTAAGAGTATGGAAGAAGGAATGGAAATTAGTGAAGAAAATGTGTGCTATTTATAGGTGTTTGTCAATACCTTTGGCCGGGTACCTGACCGGGTAAGGTACTCCCCTGACCGGGTACCGGTCAAAATCAGATAATCTCCCACGTTCTTGTGTTTCAGCACGCCGGATTGACTCTGGTCAAGTCTCACCCGACCGGGTGAGGTAGTGGACCCGACCGGGCCATGTAATTTCCTGAGCATCTTCAGTTTTCAGTTCTTACCCGACCGGGTGCAAGGTCCTACCTGATCGGGTTTTAGCTCCTGGGTAGTAAACTATCATTTTTCTCCACTTCAAAGTCCCATTTTCCAACAACATATATCCTAACTTTACTTGTTCGGGTCCATTGTTGAATTTAAACATGTAGCCACTGCAACGGATACCCGGTCGGGTGGAATGGGTGCCCGGTCGGGTATTAGTTAATCCTGACTTTTTTTGTCCGGCCGAGTATATGGGTTGACCCGGTCGAATTTTCAAAGCAGTGGCCCGGGAATCAGTTTGTTTTCACACCCGGTCGGGTTTTTCAAGCCACCCGGTCGAGTTGTGGTTCGAGGGGTCCCGATTTTGATGGAAAATTCTTTTACCCGGACGGGTTGTTCACTCCAAGGGGCTGGCAGTAGTATTTTTTATTTTTTTATGTTACCCGGTCGGGTGATTGTAGAGGCCTGGTCGGGTATTTCATATATATATATATATATATATATATATATATATATATATATATATATATATATATATATATATATATATATATATATATATATATATATATATATATATATATATATATATATATATATATATATATATATATATATATATATATATATATATATATATATATATATATATATATATATATATATTCTTTGCTTGCTTTGCCCGGGTGATGATCTGGTGATGAGATTTTTACATATACCCGACCGGGTGTAATGTGATGCCCGACCGGGTAAATGCCCTTGGCTTCTGATTTTTTTTTTGAAAATGTTCACTCACACACAATCAAATAAATGAAAAGTAATCAAAATACAATCTTTTATGAGGGACGTAGAAGTCAATAGGGAAAATCAGATTTTACACTTTTGCGAGTATGTCCTCTACGACGCCCTTTGGGCATGTGCTAGACCTATCCGCCAATTGGATTACTACACTAGTTTCATTCATTGGGCCAAGTTTTAGGGACTTGTATAACGAATATGGAATAACATTGACCGAAGCCCCTAAATCCAACAAGACCCTCAGAAATAAAATGTCCCCTATTTTGCATGGATCGTAGAAGTTTTAGGGACTTGTATAACGAATATGGAATAACGAATATGGCCCTCAAAAATAAAGTGTCCCCTAAATCCAGTTTCATTCATTGGACCAAGTTTTAGGGACTTGTATAACGAATATGGAATAACATTGACCGAAGCCCCTAAATCCAACAAGGCCCTCAGAAATAAAGTGTCCTATTTTGCATGGATCGTAGAAGTTTTAGGCTCTCAAACAAGGCCAAGTTTTAGGGACTTGTATAACGAATATGGAATAACATTGACCGAATCCCCACTAACCTTAATCTCTTGTTCCCCCTTCAATTTATTTTTTCTTTTTATGGTGCATAGTTCTTTTAAAAACTTTGCATAACGGGGAACACTTTTGATTAGTTTGAAGAGTGGGATATTTACCTCACAATTGACGAAGGTCTCGTAAAGGTCCCGATCATTCTCCACCTTTCTTGTGTCTTTTAGTGCCTCAGGAAATGGAGGGAGTGGTTCATATGAGGAAAGTGGAGGAAATTTGAACTTCATTGGCTCCTCCTCGTTGTGGCCAACCTCATCTTTGTCAACCTTCTCTTCTTCAATTTCCGTTGCTTGCAGCTCCTTACCGCTCCTCAGCATGATTGCATTAACATGTTGTCTTGGGTTTTTCTCTGTTTGATAAGGGAGCTTTCCCGAGTCTTTTGCCTCGAGCCGGCTCATAGCACTCGAAATTTGGCTCATTTGGTTCTTCAAATTTTGGATCCTAAATTTAGTCGTTTCTTGAAATTGGACCACAGTTTGTTGTATCGTTGATACACTCATCTTCAGTGGACATATTTGAGCTTGAAGTTTGGCCTTGGGAAGGTTGGTTGTATTGTTGGGAAGAAGAATTTGGTTGTTGAGGATTCCCATACCTCAAATTTGGATGATCTCTCCACCCTGGATTGTATGTATTTGAGTAGGGTTCATACCTCTTTTGTGCTTGGAAACCCAAGGCTTTGACTTGTTCAGGGTTCTCTTCTTGTAGTGAAGGACATGAATCAGTAGGATGCCCTTGTGTTGCAAAAATGCCGCAGACCTTGACTTCTTGGCTTTTGGGTTTTAAAAGAAAATCTTTTACCAAAGAAGTCAAGCCGCCTAGTTGGCTTTCCAATGATGTGTTAGACTCTGCTGCGACAACCCATCGGGTTGAGGACCGCCCATTGTAGTGTCTAGAATTTTCGGGCAACTCCGAGATGAGATTCCTAGCTTCGGAAGAGGTTTTGTTGACAATCCCTCCTCCATATGCCGCATTCACCATGCGTCTATCTTAATCCGCAAGACCATCATAGAAGTAGAGGATGAGGTCTTGCTCCGTGTACCCATGATATGGGCAACTAGCACACAATCTTTTAAAACGCTCCCAATATTCATACAATGTCTCATCATCTTTTTGCTCAATGTTACTTATTTGTTTTTTCAAAGATGATGAGACGGAGGCGGGGTAATACCTCTCCAAGAAGCATTTTTTTATTGCTGCCCATGTATGTATCTATACTTCCCGAAGGAAGATAGAATAGCCAATCCTTTACGGTGTCTTTGAGCGAGAATGGAAAAAGCCCTCAACTTGATTTGCTCCTCGGTGACTCCATTCGGGCACATGCTCGTGCAAACAATATGGAATTCCGAGAGATGTTTGTTCGGGTCCTCTCCTCTTGGCCCGGGGAAAGAAGGTAGTAGATGAATGAGCCCTGATTTAAGCTCAAATGTAGCACCCACATCGAGAATTGGGAAGGTGATACATAGCGGTTGTTGGTTGAGGTTTGGAGCTGTGAGCTCCCTCAATGTTCTTGTTTCAAGATCCAAAATTGTTGGTTCTTCGGGCTCGCTTGAATGAGAACTAACACTTGATGATTCTCCCGAGTCGGTACTTGAGAATTTATTTTTCAACCGCTTGAGTTTTCTCTATTTCGGGGTTTTTTTGGTAGGTGAGTTGGTTTATGGATCAGGTTCTTACCATATACACAAACAAAGTTCAGAAAAATATAAATCTTTATATATATATATATATATATATATATATTATATATATATATATATATATATATATATCGATTTTTATTGAAATAAAAAAAGAAAAATTAATTGCCTTTCCCCGACAACGGCGCCAAATTTGACGTGCACTTTGTCGTAGTGCGTCAAAATAAATTCAATACTAACACTTATGTGTAGTATAGCGTAGTAGAGTTCGTATCCACAAAGAAAGAAATACTTCTCTTTTTATGTGAAACCAATAATTAAAGGGGGAGTTTTGGGGTTGAATGATTTAAAAATAATTAAGAACTATGATGAACAACTTATATGTGATTTCATTCAAAGATAAAAGGAACTTGGCTTTGCTACTTTTCACTTGTTGATATATTTAGTTGATCCTTGTTATATCTATAACTTATCCCCTCTCGAATACTCAATCAAGGAGTATATCCAATTCATCGAGGGTAGTTATTAAAAACGACCGTTCATTAATAACCCTTACTATTAATCAATAGAACGAGTTTCCAGAATCTCCACAAGGCTGTCCACAAGGCTCACCAGAGGAAGGGATATTTCCCTTTGTCATTAGAACAAACAGTTCATGGGCAAAAAAATGCTTTACAATCCTAGCACATAACATACACCTAATATATACTCCCTCCGTCCCATAATTAACTTCGGTTTTGACTGGGCACGGGGATTAAGATAGTAGGATTTGTGTGGTGGAGAGTTGTGCAGATAAGAGAGAAATGTGTAAGAATGATTGTGAACCACATATTCTTTATCAAAAAAGGAAAGAGGAGATAAATTTGGGACGGACCGAAAAGGAAAAGAATGAAGATAATTTCGGGACGGAGGGAGTACTACGTAGTAGTATACTCCCTCCGGTTCTTATTTAAGTTCCCAATTTGACTTCACACATATTAAGAAAATGAATTTGAATTTACTGTGGAGTGCACTGTTTGGCACTGTTTGGACACTGTTTGACACTGTTTTGCACTGTTTTGTTTCCTAAAATGGAAGTGTGAACTTAAATAAGAGACATCCCAAAAAGGAAAGTGAGAACTTTAATAAGAACCGGAGGGAGTACAAAACATCTAAATAAAGTCGTAGATGGTACGTGATACAGAGCACGTGCTCCAAATAAGAAAGAATCTGAAATCAAGAACGGAAACCTGAACTTTGCAAATGTACATAGAAAATTCAGCATAACATAAGAATATGCATTAAATGGATATTTAAAATTCAGCATAACATAGAAAATTCAGCATAACATTAAATTAAATGGATATTTAAAATTTGGAACGAATTATCCAAATCCAGAGTTTTAAAATGAGCATATGCATACATAATATAGAAATTAGTTCAAATAGGACTAAAACTATGGCAAAAACCTAAAATAGGACTTGTTATATTTTTATTCTAAAATATGACCATATGAGTCTTATTGGAAACATACCTATTTTTGCATTCCATTCTTACCCTTCCATTAAATATGAATTAAAAATAGTCAAAAGCCATAATTAAATGTTTAATTCATAATAAATTCGAAAAAAATTCAAAAATTCGTAGAAATATAATTAAAAAATTTATAAAATTTTTATAAAATAAAAAATTCAAAAAATTTTTTTTTAAATAATTTTATTTTTAAAAAAATTAATAAAAAATAGTAAAACTGCGTAAAAAAAAATTAAAAAAATATGGATGCCTTTCCCACCGCCTGTACTACCTCCCAGCACCACCACCTCCGGCCGATGAAAAAAATGCCATTTTCCCAGAAAAATGCCATTTTTTCTGAAAATGCCAAAAAAGTGGCATATTTCTCATTTCGAATGCCAATATTTTTCATTTTTTTCTGCCATAAATATGGCATTCGTAATGAACTTGGCATTTTTTTCCCCTGGTGACTGGAGGTGGTGGTGCTGAGGCGGCAGAGGCGGCGGCGATTTTTTTTTTGAGTTTTTTTTTTTATTTTTTTTTAATTTTTTTTATTTTTTTAATTTTTTGAAAAAAAAATTAATTAAAATTTTAATATCGAAATGTTTTTCTTAATTTTTTAGTATTTTTACGAATTTTTATTTTATTTTTTATTTTATTAGGAATTAAAACATTTTAATAGCTATAAGGGTATAATTGTCCAAGGTACACATAATTAGTCCTATGCAAACATAATTTATTTTTTGGTCCTATTTGTGAAAAATGAATGACTTTTAGTCTTATTTTGATAATTAACTCTACATAATACCGCTTGAAACAAAGCTTGTTAGTTTGTGAGTGATATTTATAAAAAACAGTAGAAGTACAATAACATAGTAATAAAACACAAAAAAAAATCATTGATAGATTTATACATCAGTTTTAAGAAGTCTAGTCTCTGCTATACATTTTTTGTAGAACATGATTTCGATTTGCTACAGCCTTAATACCAGTTGTGAATATGTGGTTACAATTTTGAATTTTATTGTGCTACTTGTGTACATTTAAAGATTTGTATCTATAGCAACACAATTTAACCAACACACTCTTAGTGGATGTTAAATTGGTGATAAGAGTTAAGATTGTGTCTGTGGTAAGTGCCTATGCATCACAAGTGGGATTGGATGCATCTACAACTCAACAGTTCTGGGAAGATCTTGAAGACGTGGTGCGACGAGTGCCAAGGGGAGAGAAGTTGATCATAGGAGGTGACCTCAACGGGCATGTGGGCTCGAGTCGTGATGACTTTGAGAATATTCATGGCGGACATGGTTTTGGCACTAGGAATGAGGCGGGAAAGAACATTTTGGATTTTGCCTTGACGTATGAGTTGGCTATAATGAACACTTGGTTTAAGAAAAGAGACTCTCACCTTGTAACCTATAAAAGTGGAGCTAATAGTACCCAAATTACGGACCACTGGGAGAACTAGCTACACTGATTGTAAGGTTATTCCAGGTGAGAGTGTTGTCACTCAGTATAGGTTGCTTGTGCTTGACTTTCGAGGTAAGAACCATAGAAGACAAGTTAAACAACAAGTGGAGCCAAAGATAAAGTGGTGGAAGCTAGAGGGAGATCTTCAACAAAGCTTTACACACAAAATGGTCGGTAAAGATGTATGGCGTATTGATAATGAAACACAGGTGGATGATGTGTGGTTATCCATGGAGTTGACCATTAACAAAGTGGCAAAGGAGGTACTTGGAGAATCTAAAGGATGTCGGCCACCTAAAAAGGACACATCTTGGTGGAATGATGAGGTGAAACAAGCCATAAGGAACAAAAGAGATTGCTACAAAAAGTTGGGGACAAATTGGAGTGATGAGAACATAGAAGCATACATGGAGGCTAAAAGACAAGCAAAGAAAGCCGTAAGGGAAGCACGAGGGAAAGTGAACAAGGAGTTGTATGAAAAGTTGGACTCTAAGGAAGGAGAACTAGATATTTATAGACTTGCTCGTCTTCGTGATCGCAGAACTCAAGATATTGCAAAAGTTAAGTGTGTGAAGGATGTTGATCAGAGGATATTAATGGACGACGGAGAGATAAAAGAGAGGTGGAGGTCATACTTTGATACACTATTCAACGGGAACAAAACGCAAGATATCGGCGATTTGTCCATACCAGATTGTATGGTTAACCGTGATTTTGTGAGAAGGATCCAAACAACGGAAGTTAAAGAAGCTCTGAGGAAGATGGGACGGAAAAGAGCAATGGGGCCAGATGGCATACCGATCGAGGCTTGGAGAAGTTTGGGAGAGAGAGGCGTCGAGTGGTTAACAAGTTTCTTCAACATAATTTGGAGAAAGAACAAGATGCCAACGAGTTGGAGGAAGAGTACTCTTATCCCTTTATTTAAGAATAAAGGTGATGTACAAGAATGTGCCAACTATCGAGGGATTAAGCTTATGAGTCACACCATGAAACTTTGGGAGCGAGTGATTGAGCAAAGACTTCGAAGGACTGTGAAGATTTCAGAGAATCAATTCGGTTTTATGCCTGGTCGCTCAACAACTGAGGCTATTCACCTTCTTCGTCAACTTATGGAGAAGTATAGAGATGCTCATAAGGATCTGCATTTGGTGTTCATTGACTTAGAAAAGGCATATGATAGGGTACCTCGAGAAGTTTTTTGGTGGGCCTTAACTAGGAAAGGCATATCACGCAAGTATATCAGCATCATCATGGATATGTATGAGGATTGTACTACAAGTGTTCGTACTAGTGTAGGGAGGACTGAAGAGTTCCCTATTACTATTGGAGTGCACCAAGGATCGGCCTTGAGTCCTTTCTTTTTTGCCATAGTCATGGATGAACTTACGAAGTCAATTCAAGACGATATACCGTGGTGCATGATGTTTGCCGACGATATTGTATTGATTGATGAGACGCAATCAGGTCTTAAAGCAAAGTTGGAAGTATGGCGACAAACATTGGAGAATAAGGGTTTCAAACTAAGTCGGAGCAAGACAGAGTACATGGAGTGCAAGTTTGGTGGAGGTAGAAGTAGTGGTAATAGCGGAATTACTCTGGATGGTAAGGAGATACCAGTCAGCGATATGTTCCGTTACTTGGGCTCCATAATTCAGAAGGACGGTGAGTTAGATGGAGATGTATCCCATAGAATCAGAACAGGGTGGATGAAGTGGAAGAGTGCGTCAGGATTTCTATGCGACCGAGGTATGCCGACTAGACTGAAGGGTAAATTTTATAGGACAGCAATTAGGCCTGCATTACTGTATGGCGTAGAGTGTTGGGCGGTGAAACAATGTCACATTCAAAAGATGAGTGTGGCAGAGATGCGCATGCTGCGTTGGATGTGTGGGCATACTAGGAAGGACCGCGTGAGGAATGAGACAATCAGACAAAGGGTGGGAGTAGCACCTATTGAAGACAAGATGCGGGAGTCGCGCCTACGGTGGTTTGGTCATGTGCGTAGAAGACCGAGTGATGCACCTGTTAGGCGAGTTGAGATGTGTGGAGAAGAGGCAGGGAAGAGAGGGAGAGGAAGACCCAAACAGACGTGGGTTAGGGGAGTTCGAAGTGATATGCTTCTTCTGGGGTTGGATGAGGGCATGACTTTGGAGAGAACTAAGTGGAGGGCGGGTATTCACGTGAAGGAGTGATCTTGATAATCTTTTTCCCTCATCTTTTTTTCCTAGTTTTTTTTATCCTTATATATATGCATTATTTGCAGCCTTTTTATTTTATCATTTCTATATATATTCATCTTTTTTATATTATCTTTTCATAATAGCTTATCTTTTTATCTTTATTCCTTCTTTTCCTTTTGGTTGTGATATCATGTATCGATTCATGTTAGCCGACCCCAATATCTTTTGGGACTAAGGCTTGGATGTTGTCGTTGTTGTAGTACTCTTAGTGGATGTTAATCATAAATTGAAGTGTTGTTAGATAATGTTGGTGTTCCGATTGAATGATTATCAGCTTAATGAACAACTGTTGTTAATATTAGAATTTAGAACCTTTTAAATATTATAAACTCAACTGTACTTAGATCTAGAAAATGAAACTTTAATTTGTTATAAACTCAACTGTAAAAAAGAATGTGATTTCTAAAAGATCTCAATCTGCTACAACCTTAACTTTGTTTTGGTTGTTTGGTAAAATAAAATACACAAGTATGTTTTTGGTTGTTTTGTGCAAAGATTTGGATCTACAGAAACTCCGTACAAACCGACATCCCCTTGTTGATGGTTGAATATTTAAAAATATATTAATGTCAAGTATAAATGAAGTTTACAATAACACTGACCTAGTTGCCTTCCACCTCTTGTGAGATACTCTTAATTGAAACAGAAATATCTCCATTTTTGTCCGGACTAAGCCTTATTTTTTGCCTTCACCAGATAGACCCCAAAGACTGCTTAATAATACCCTGTTACCCTAATATAAGTTCAGTGCTCCTTAAGATCATACACATAAGTCAATAGATATTCAAGGGACCATGATTCATAGTCTAATTAAACCTCTTTACCAGACCCCAAAGACTGCTTATTATATTTAGTCATCCTATGGGAAAAGATATGACATTCCAAAGCATAAAATAGAACCAATTGAATATACCCTGTATATAACTGCATCATAACAATCGAATCGAGATATCAGATATGCCATGTACATTATTTGTTGTCAATTTTGTGATATCTAAACGTGGGAAGTCATCCTGCACAAAGATTATAGAATTGAACAAAAGAATGAGCACAATTTTTTCACTAAAAAAGTATATACACCGATTTTGATCGAAATTGACATAATGTTAACCTTTTTTATTAAGATGCACTGCAACCATTGTTTTGTAGAGTGATCTTTGTGGGATTGCAAGCTGTTCGATGATTTATTAGAGCTGTAGACTAATCAAGTGCCCTGGCTCTGTATTTTGGGTGACGACGATTGAACTTCTTTCATTCGATCTTTCCAATCCAGATGGAGAATGAAGAGGTAAAATGTTTTTTGTAGGGTCTTGAAAGACAAGGAACTTGAATTTTTTTAACATTTGAAGGTTATTTAAAAAAACAAGTCTAATTTTGTGTTCCAAAAGTCTAAAGGTGATATTGATCTCATTCTTCCAACTATATTGACCATCTTATCTTATGCACTGAGATAGCTATGGACATCTGGAAACAGGAACTTCACTACAAAATACATAGTTCAATTCATCTTTGAAGTCTTAGATCATGAATGGTTGGATTTAGAGCTTACATAATAATCTAATGGTAGTATAATAATCCAATAATAGACAAGGCATATGATGGACCTCATTTAATATCGTAATTATTCATAAAAGATTCTCTGAAATAAATCTGTTTCACACATTCACACATTATTACTAGTATTTTTTACTAACAAAGTCATGAGTAAGAGTATGAACTCGATCTGGAAAAGAAGATAAGTAAGTTGAATCCATATATACACGAGGATTCATATCCTTTCTAGTTGCTTTCTGAATTTCCAAAGGGGGCTTAAGTTCAAAACTCCTTAAGATCATACACCAGAGTACCAGACCCAAAGATGGCTAAATATAGTCATTCTATGGGAAAAGGTATGAAATGATATTCCAAAGGATAAAATAGCACCGGTTGAATATATATAACTGCATCATAAAAATCTAAAAATGCTCTATATGTATGCTCTTCATTAGACTGTTAGTTATCAGCTATCTTATCTGAAGTATTGATATCTAAATGCCATAGTAAATATTTTTATAATCATAAGAAAACCCTGCTACATTTGTGCTCATCATCATCATACCCCCAACTAACTTCGCGTGGCAAATCAAAACTTCCAATGTAGAAACAAATACAAGCACTGATTGTGCAATCACCATCAAAACCTACTCGTTCTAGTTTGTCTTCTTCAACAACATAAACATAAGTTCTCCCAAAACTGCGAGATGTCACCAGTACCTTATTCCCATTTTGAGACAAAAACCTTAGGTCGTAAGCGTCCTGTGGTGCAAATTTCAAGATGGACATGGAAAAGTATGTGATCCAAGACTCTGCTTTTCCATATTCTTTCATAACTGAAACTTGGATCACTTGCCTCCAACTATCCTTCCGAGCCATGCAGAAACATCCATCTATGATTCCCGCACCGACTACCGAGTCTTCTTCTTCTGGACTAATCGGCTTAGGGGAGGGCAAAATTTTGAAAGTGTCATCAACCGGATCGAAGTAAACAATCCTATTGCAGCATCTCAAATCATCAAAATAATCATGGATATGCCCATGTTCAGATCTTACTATCCAATGGAATGTATTGTTAAAGTTGACACTATCTCGGGAAGCCATATAGAGATACGGGAAGGACACTTCTGTCCACTCCTTATTTTTCAGACTAGAAACAATAACACATTGACCATGGACCTCCTCCGCAGTTCTAAGTAATAAGACAGCCTTGTAATCTGACGTGAATGGATTGTAACAAAGCCCTCCCATCACAATATACCCATGCAGGCTTTGCAGCTCCAGAACTTTAGTAGACCAGCTGGTAAGTGGGTTCCACATCAGAATGTGTTTTCCATATGCAACCAGCACAAACCCATTGCAAGAACCCCAAACTCTTGAGCTATAAGCATTAGCATAATGGTTGACCGAAGAAAGATGACATGTGAAGTCGGGCAGTCTTTGGCTGCGAAGATCAGGGCTTATTGATCTCACTTCCCAATGTTCTCCGTCCCTGCAGGGTCTAAGCGTGAGGAGGAGAGTTCGTGGCTGCCCGGTGTAGGAGAGCTTGATGTGTTGTATGAAGGAGTACCACTCTTTGCTCACACACTGGGCTATCAACAGCTGCCTCACTTCCAGTCTTGAAAATATGTCCCGGCTGATCTCTGATGGAATGGTTGACAGTGGGTTTAGGTGCTCCATTGTTTTTCCTTCTATAGTTCTACTAAATTTTTCACCAGTGTGAATGCAGTCAGTAACAAATTATTTGCAAATATATAAAAATGTTGTGATCAAAATAGAACAACACATAATCCCTCCCTATTTAAAAGTTTGCTACACTTTCCTATTTGGGATGTATTTAAAAGTTTGATATACTTTTCCTTTTTGGTACGTTTTTCATTTAAAAATACACATTTACCCTTCTCCCCTAGTTTTTCTACAGTATTCATTACCCCTACTATTTCTCCTTAAATATTGTGCCATGACCTAATGTAGTGATCTTTTAAATATGCAGGGAGTATATTGTTTTTAACAAAAGAAAATGAAGATAAAAAAATTACAAATTATTATATACATCCTTGCAGACAACATTTAATTTTCTTAGCCGGTTTTCCATCATCATCATCATCACATATAATAAACTTCACATACTCTGTATAATATACCTCATCGCACACGTCAATAAAACGTCTTTTCTAAAGTCATCTTGACTATAAGGGAATATTAGTGAGTATTGTAATCCTAAAAAGGAAGGCTTCAGTTCAGTCATAAACTAAAATTCCCGAGATTTTGTTTGAAGGATAACATTCCTCTATCTTCTATTCAAATCAAAATCCCACTCAATTAAAGCTGCTAATTCTGAAACGCTTGGAGTACTATAAGTACGTCCCTCCGATCTACGTTTCCCAATAAGTCTCATTTTCAACATTGTGGAGTTGATGCATTGAATCAATCCCATGCCATCCTAAATGACTGTGCATGACATTATGTGTGTCGAGCATATGTGCCAACTCCGACACCAATGTGTCATGTAGTTTTATACCACCCTCACTCCTGTATTCGTAAGTACAAAGTAGTCATTATGATTCGAAATTATAGGGAAAATACACATTATAGTCCTATTTCTGCACTTAGGGGTTATTTTACTCCTATTTAGGTCTATTTTCCCTAGTTTTAATGAATTATTAATGATTTGAGTTGTGAGAATGATAAAGTACAGTAAGTACCATATACTTTTTTGAGTAAAACAATCAAGTCATCACTACAGCACTACTCACACCAAATAGCAGTGATTGATATGCTTTTTAAAATTTACTTATGTTGCCTCACTTACTTGGGTTTTAGCATTATGCTAACTCAAGATTTTTATGTCAAGTAGAAAAGTGCAAGGACCCATTTCTCATGATCCTCTAAAGCAATACATGAGATCTTGAGTTCCTAGGAATCCTACGCTAATAATTCAAAAACTTTAACTTAAAAGAGTTTTTTTAACTTCATACGGAGTATGATTTAGTTTAGAGTCTGTTTCTATACTATTAAAGTTGGTGCAAAGTCTATTAAGATGACTATTTTCTCTTGAGATGTTACCATTCTCACAATATTCATATGCTCATAGAAAGTAAACTGAACATACCCTGAATGGCGCATAAAATCTAGAACGACTAAGCATCAGATGTTTCTCTAATCGAACTTCTATAAATATAAAGAACAGAAGCCCACCATCAAAAAGAAAATTACAACCCCAGACCCCTAAGGTACTACTCTAGAAGTAGAGGTGAAAATCTGGTTTATAAACTACTACCTCCGTCCCATTATGTTTGGGATAAAGGAGTGTGGCACAACTTTTAAGATAAAGTTGAATTGTGTGGTTGGTATTGGATTGATAAAGTGTGAATAAAATAAGAATGAATTGTAACCACTCAACTATTACCATAGTTGTCATGGCGCATGGCGCAACCCATGGCGCACAGGCCATTTTCCATGGCGATGGTGATGGCGCAAATATGGCGTCGCCACGTGACAAAAAACATAATATTCAAAATAGATACTGCAATTCATCAACCCAAGTTTACCCAACCACCAAAACATGATAAAATAGTTCAAAGTACTTCCAAAAAACATAATATTCAAAAAAAAGTTTCTGTCTTGCAAAAATAGTAGTTAGGGTTTATGTTAGTTGTGTTTATTTATTTGTAGTTAGGGTTGTTGTTAGTATTATGAGCTAAAATAGTAAGGTTTTGTTAGTGTTTTTTTTGTTAGGGTTTATGTGTGTGTGTGTGTGTGTGTATATATATATATGTATATGTATATATATAAAACTATATATTTATATATATAGCTATATATTTATAACTATATATATAATTCTATATTGTATATAACTTAGTATTGAAACTCACAATTAATGAAAAAAATTGCAAAAGAAACTCACAATTAATAATTGAAAACAAGGTTTATTAATGAGAATTAAAATTAAAAAACTAATCAAAACAAAATGTGAAGTATATCATAGAAGGTTATTTTAAAATAGAAGTATCACAGTTAAAACGCACACACAAAAACAAGGTTACAACAACAAAATTATAAATACACAACTTAATTAATTACAATTTAAAATAAAATAAAAACTGAAGCCAAAGATCAAGGACCTGGGAACTGGGAAGTCTGCAAGTTCCTCTGCTGCTCTGATTCCGCGAGGGACTGAGGGAGGGCGACTATGTGAGTTCGTCTTAGTTGTTTGCTTCCTACGTGCAACTTTGGGCAACGAATGGTCCGTAAGGTTGATTAGTTTGGGCTTAGCTTTTAATTTAAAGCCTGAAACCTTAATTGAATTAGCCCTAATTAAGGCCTAAATCTATTTTATCTGGTTCTGGGCCTGCCACTGCGGTTCGACTTGTGAATAAATCGAGGATTTCTTCGCCAACATCGAGCCTAGACGACTACTGGACGACGCAAACGCCATGGCGATGGCGCCCAAATGGCGAAGGCGCAGGAATGGCGACGCCATGTGTATACACCTCGCCACAGCCCCTTTTCATAGCGCAGAGGGTTTTTCGCGCCACATGGCGCATGGCGCGCGCGCCATATTGCGCTATCGACTACCATGACTATTACCAAATATGGTATGGGACAAACTTAATGGGACGGACGAAAAAGGTAAAACATGACAAAGTTAGGGGACGGGGGGAGTATATAATAATAAGGATTTCAAAAAACTGAATGTTACGATCAGACATCTATATCAACCATATGACCATGTCAACCTATCTCTAGTGATGGTCAAAATCAGTCTAGACAACCCCATACTTTAATCAAGCTATCACATGCAACTCCAGTTCTGAAGATGTAAATGAGTAAAGTATAATGTTTTTAAACTGCCACTGTAGTATTGATATATAAAGAATCAGAAAATAGAATCGATATAGTTTTAACTTTTAAGGTAAAACATAAAGCCTTTAGCCTAGAACTTAAGAAGAATAAAAAAAATAGAAAACATATAATTTGAAGCAAGGGAATAATCACCACATAGCCACCACATCAAGTGCTCAGACTCGTGAAAGCACCACATTGTCCTATAGTAATAACTGATAATTTCAGTTGGGGTTTAAAAGGTTGGTGTGTGCACATACCAAAGAAAGTATACTTTTCATTTGTCTTACTATTAAAACTTGAAAGTTATAGTCTTTCAATTCCTCTTAGTTTTGAGTATTGTTAACAGAAGCAATTTATATGGGTGGTGGGGTGCTCAAATAGTTGTAGAATTTGTGAGTTTTGATACGGACATACGGTAAAGGCATTGAAATTTCGTACTCTAAGACTAATTTCTTTAGCCTCTAAATTTTTTACTGAACTCCATTTTACATACTTCTTATAAAAAAAATACATAAACTGCCTCTAGAAAACATGAAAGGAGAGTTTGCTTGATTAAAGATATTGAGCTACATGTTTTTTATATTGGTTGCAGTCCTTCTGATGTTAAGTATCTAACAAAACCAAATCCCTTTGAGAAGATAGATACCCAATCCCTCACCTGTTTAGCGGCAAAACATTTGGAAAAGGAGTCAATGTTTTCTCATTGGGGTGCATTTCTTAGATTTATTCTCGAAACCTTAGGGATATAATTAGCTTTGGTCTCTGAAAATGCTAGGGAAAGGAAAAACAATTGTTAGGAAAAGTTACTTTCTTATGTGTAGTTTGTTTTTCAGAAAACAGAGACCACCCAAAGCAAGCTTCAATGTTTGATTAGAACACAATATCACGGAATATTTTAAATCATTGATAGTTAATCTACTACTTTGAATATAAAAATCAAATTAAATACTACGAAACTACAAAACTAAATACAAAATCAATCAGTTTTCACATACCAATATTATGGACTGAAGAGTAAGATTTGAAATGGATGAAACGGATGCAAAGTAATAACAAAAACAGAAGATCTGGAAAATTCAAAGAGAAACAAAAACCTTTAGTTAAAACCGAGATACAAATTTGAATAGAGAGCTTTTGACGGATGAGGAAATCCTCACCAAAACGAACAAATTTTAGGGAAACAAGAAAAAACTATAAAAGCAGAGATCGAAAAAACGAACGAATAGGAGAGCAGATTATCATCCTTGCCCTACAGCTGCATTAACCATTTGCCAGAAAATGAGTTGAAAGTGGAATCCAAATTTGGAAGAAAAAAACTTTTCTATGGGAATCGAAAAATCCCTAAGTGGCCATAGAAAAAACTGGAATCAAAATTGAATCAAGAAATGAAAGTAATAAATTCAGAGAAAATTAAACGGGAATCAAAACCTGAATTTTCAAACTCCAATGGAGAGAGGAGTTGCTTCCGTATTGTTGAGCTCTGGTTGATTCCAATGATGGGAGAATAGTTGTTTTTGAACGAAGATGATGATGATGGAGAATGAAAAGGTTGCCAACTGGGATGTGGATTCTGATGAGCGAAGAAGAAAACACAGTTGGCCAGCGAAGAGGACGGGTCTGTTTTGTATGGTGCGGCTCAAATATTACACCATTCATATTTTGGAAAATTTTATGGTGCACGTTAGGAATGTTTGGGTGCATTCTACATTTGGCACCATCTAATTCATACATCTTGTTGATGATCACACTAACAGCTCAAAATGGTAGTATAAGGCTCCTACCTAAATAATCATTCAAAGCTTGAAAAGTTAGTGTTAACCAATTGAAATCATATTTTCCCAATCTGTACATTAATGTCATCATCATCATTACCCAGTGTCCCAAAGGCTCCCACCTACGGTGGGGTAAGGGGATCAGATGTACACAGTCTTACCCCTATACTAAAGCACAAAGAGACTGTTTCCGAATGACACATAGTGAAAATCGCGTCGAAAATTGCATAGACCGACTGTTACTTCATAACAAAGAAGCACAAACAGTTTAGTGAGCCATTCTGCTTTATTTCATCATATTCCCAAGTCAAAAAATAGTGAGTCTTTGGCTCCATTGAAAATGATGGAAATAATATGTACATTAATGTAATGCAGAATAATCCTTGTGGGCATTGTAATAATTTTGGTCAGCCAACTTAGTATGAGAGTTAAAATGGTAAGTTTGAGTACATTGTAATAATCTTAACTTTTTATTTTTTGTAATATCTAATACAAGAAGGTGTTGTTTTTATATAAAACCAAGGAATAGAAAACTTGAATTGGATTATGGGAATGAAAGTGGGTTCCTATGTGAACTTTTTTGTCTTACCTTCAGATTAATTATGGTACAAGTATATAATGCTAATGCTTGAAGTCTTTCGGTATTCTGTGATGCTCATAGTGCTAATATTGCTTAATCATTTATCTATCTTGCAGTGTTGGATAATAGTTCGATCTGGTCGTGTGGGCACTACGGTGGGATGAAAGACAAGAAGCTAGGTAATGGAAAGGGAAGAACAAGAAGTTAGAGGGGCCTTTGCGTTTTCTCACTGTTCTGCAAAATTGGTCCCTCAACGGCTCAACCAGCTGAGGGGGCTGGATGAGGGTGTAGTCCCGTTACCTATTCGAACCACTTGTATACTCTATCAAAACAAGAAAGTTATGGATAATCACTACTTAAATTGTACCAGTATATGAATAATTAGTTATGTGATTATTAGTTAGTGCATCCAATATAAAATTTTAGTTTTATTTTGATGCAAATTATATCTAAAAAAGTATGTATACCATTAAAAAGTATGCAAATCACGGGCCCAAAAAAACTTACCATTTCCTAGGAAGTTTTCACAAGAGGGAAATAAGCTTGAAACATGTTTCTATATGGTATGAGGAGTGTAATGGTACAGTAATAAGAAACTTAACTACCTAAAACAAGTATGTATACCATTAAAAAGTGTAGTGAAGGTGGAATTACCGGAGGATGTTAACAACATACACATATTGCTATTATTGTTTTTTAATGTATATTGTCTATTTAAGATGTGGTGTCTTATTATGCGTTTGTTCCAGTTGGGCAACATAAACCCCCTAAGAAACTCAAGCTGTGTTATGTGGTGTCTATGTTGTGTTACACATTGCTATGCATATCAAGTTACTCACTAATATTATGGTCAGGAATTTCCTAACCAGAGCCGCATCCAACCACCTCGTTTTTGGGGTGGTTCCTAGTGGTATTTTTTTCTCAAAGTTTTTGAGCATGTTCCTCAGGAAGTGCAGATGATCTCCATCAAATTTGATTAAAATATTCAATCAAGAAGGCAGTCAAATGACTTTTGAAAGATAACTGTGTTTTATATGTATATTTTGGCACAATCATCTTCCAAAAATCATTTGCCTGTTTTTCCGATGGAATGTTTTGCTCAAATTTGGTGAAGATCATCTACACTTCATGAGGAGACGCTCTCAAAATATTTAAACAACAAATAACATCGGAAACCACCTCAAAACGAGATGACCTGACGGGGCTCCAGTCAGGAAATTCCTAACCAAAATACTACTCCCAAGTTACTAATGGTTTATGTCTATCTTCACATTTATAGCTAAATGATACTGCCTACAGTCAACTATCTTTGCTGAAATGCAAGGCTGCATACAAAACAAAACTTATTAGTAGAAATTAACCATGACACAATTTCAATAATGCTAAAACGTTTACCACTTTATCAGGTTGCAATTATGAAATAATGTTTAGACCACTTATGATAAAATGAAAAGATTTCTAAACAATGTGTGGGGTTCTCAAAATATTAGCTACCTCTGATAGGTTCAATCATTCCCAAATTTCTCAAAACAGTAGCTACCTCTGGGTTTCATTCATTCAAATCATGTACAAAATGATAGAAGCGCATGAAAATACAATAAGAGAGACCGCAATATGAGGGGGCAATCTAATATCACAAGCGGGAAAATTTGAATCACCCATAACATTCTCGCAAATAGAGTACCCTGAAAATTAAAATTAAACTAAAACCGAAGATAAAAGAATTGAAACAGAGAACCCAATCATTGGTGCATTCTATCACTGCTACATTACTCTATCTAGCTTTGACAAAACTGCCAAACCCGTCACATAGCTCAAAAACCTACACACTAAGTGATTGCTTAGGGACACTAATTGTTAGCTCTCAATCGAGATGGTGCAGCTCGCAGACATGGTATGAACAACAGTGAGGATAGATGGGGCCTTGGCAGTAGTTCATTCGTACCGACTCCAACTTTCGATCGTCTTGAGAAATAGCTAGAGAGAGGATAGGGAGGATGGAGTTTCTGTTTGTACATTAGAAAATTGTTCAAGCGAATGAATGGAGGAGACAAGCTAAGCTAGATGAAATCTGCATATGGCTCCATACTTCTTCCTACGGTCACAGAAGATACACGCCTGGACAAATAGTGAAACTGGAGTTTACATTAGTAAATTAGAAAATTGTTCAAGCAAATGTAATAGACGAAACAAGCTAGATGAAATCTGTAGATGGCTCAATACTTCTTCCTACAATCACAGAAGATACACACCTGCACAAGTAGTGAATCTGGCCCATTACAGAAATTAAATAAAATGAACTGAGGTATTAAGTGATACAGAATTTGGACAGTAAACTACACCAAGATTTTCTAACACCGTTACTTTGGCCCTTTATATATATAAGGAGATATGCTTATAAGAAAAAACTAAAACCCAAATTTATCAATATACCTAAAGTGATTTTTTTCCACCACATATGCATTAACATAACTATCACAGTTCACAATCTCCAACTGTAAGAGCTCCACAGCTGCATTATATTTTCTAATAAAAGAATAGCTAATGGGAAAATGTTCACAAAACAAAACAATCTTTCTATTCAATCAGTAAGGTGTAACTCATTCATCATGGTCGCCAAAAGCACATTTTGTTACCTAAATTCCTAACAAGCATAAGATATGAAGTTCTAAACTAATCCTAGACAACAATTTAGGTTAGGGAAAATCTAGTAGAAAACGATTGATATCATCAGCGGGAATTATAAAATGGTACTTCCGTTTCAAGACTAAATGGTGTCGGCCTGAGATAAATTCCCATATCCCATTAACCCTAGAATTAAATAATATGAAGTAAAATAGCAAAAACATAACAATAAAAATCAGTGATGATGTTACAGGTATATCTGCAGTGGTCGCAGGTGTCACGCCCCGGACCACATCCGAGCCACGTAGACAACCGCCGTACAACCCGATAAGAACAACAACAGTTCATCCCTATTGAATTGTACAAGGCGTCCGATTGATTCTATTGCCAAACCGATTAGTAAACACATATAATCAACATCAATATCAAAATCAAACAAATGCGGAAATATAATTTTGATACTTAGCCACACGTGGCAAACACGGGCACGCAGGCCCCCAACTGTTTTAATGAAAATATTGTTCAAAAATCCATGAGCAGTTTATATATTTGAAATAAGAATGGAAGCACGAACCACGTCTTCCTTCTTGATCAATCACCCTAGGCAAAGGTGCAGGTAGTAGGACTCTAGTCTCAACCTGAAAAAATGTGAAGGCCCCCGGAGGGGTCAGTACTCCATAGAAGTACTAGTGACAAGCAGGCTATATGAAGAATAACTAATGTTTCAGACACGAGACCCCAAAATAGGGTGATACATACACACACACACACACGCACGCACACACACACACACACACACACACACACACACATATATATATATATATATATATGACTCATTCATCCGATGATACATACTGTATATATATGTATATTTGTAAAATACTCGACCCGTAGGTCATTTCATTCAAAGAGTCTTTTAGAGATAAAGTTCTTACCTGACCTTTCTCACCCTTTTCCCGAATGCCTAGCTCACCAGCTACATTCTACATTCATAATATCCTACCGAGTTTTGGGAGCATTTAGCATCCCGGGGATACTCAACCCCAACCGAGTTTCAGGATCATTTACTGTCCCGAGGATACTCAACCCCAACCGAGTTTCAGGATCATTTGCAGTCCCGGGGATACTCAACCCCAACCGAGTTTCAGGATCATTTATAGTCCCGGGATGCTCAACCCCAACCGAGTTTCAGGATCATTTATAGTCCCGGGGATGCTCAACCCCAACCGAGTTTCAGGATCATTTAATGTCCCGGGGATACTCAACCCCAAACTAAATCCTTACCAAACCATAACCTGGATATGGCTAACCTTTCGTTCCTTCAACTATGGACAATACCTAGCCCTATAGTCATATAACCAACCTTAGGAACCAACGTGGGCGGGTCCAACCTGAACGGCCCACATTAACCCGCTCAAAACTACCCGTTTTGAGCATAACCCAATACTCGATCGAGTATCAACCCATACTCGGTCGAGTACAGGAGACAGTAGTCCACAAAGCTAATTTTCAATGTATACTCGATCGAGTATCTACCCATACTCGATCGGGTATAGGAGGCAGTAGCCTCCTGGAGCAATTTTTCAACAAATACCCGGTCGGGTATGTGTCAATACCCAGTCGGGTATGGCAGTTGACTTGTCGGTCAACGCCCGTTTGACCACCCAAACGGAGTCCGATTAACGTGAAATATTATACACATATACTCCTTGACGTCCTTGATCCAAAAATACCATTTTGGATCCCTGGAACATCACACATAATAAGTTATCGCACATTTAACAACCAAACTTACATAACATGCTTTTCAACTATGTTTTATGTATAATCATGGCACAAGCAAACACTTGGTTATCTTTAATCATTTCACAAAACATATCATTGATTACTTTAGGTAATCTCATGCCTCACGCAAAAGTTATAAAGCATAAAGCCATCTTCTCACCTTAATGAAGCTTATGAAGTTCTAGCCTTCCCGATTTAGCTCTGGCGAAACTCCGACGAACTTCAACGAACTCCGGCGACAACTCCGGAGACCCTTTCAACTCCGTGAAAGTTCCTTGAATAACTTAGACAAGTCACTAACAAGGTTTTATCATCATAAAACCCATAGTAATTCCAATAACCCCAAAAAGGTTATTTTCCGGCGAACCGGTCACTTTGGCTTCTAAGTCCGTTCTTAGACTTAGAACTACCTTCCAACCCCTCATTCTACACTTCTAAACATGCAGAACAGTCCTAGGGGTAATTCGTTTGATATGAACGTCATATGATAAGAAAAGATTGAAGAAGAGTTTGCAAAAAGCTTCTCACCCTTATTTCCAAGGTTTTTTCTCTATTTTTGCAACTCCTCCTTCTTGATTTAGCTTCTTGCTTGATTGAGCTCCCTTCAACAATGGAGATGTGGATTTGCAGAGCCTCTTCTCTCTTCCCTTGATGGATTGAGTCGCAGCATATGGGGTGTGGGGGGTGATTGAGAATTCCATATTGGCATTTTCTCACAATCATGTTAGGAGAGGGGTCCATGTCATTTAATGGTTTGGTCTCCAATCAGCCCATGCTTGCCCCCTCCCATTATGTGCAGCTTACCTTGACTTTTGCCAGCCTAATTTCGTGGGATGGCCCCCACTTATGTTCAATGCGTAAAAGAAATGATAAAAATTTACAATCACATAAAAATGCTTTTATACATTTCTCAGGGTTCAATGCATAATTTGATGAAGTACAAATACTCGGGGGCGGTGTTACAGCAGGCTTGCATTGCAGCCTTGGTGTGCCGCCAAGCTCTTGATAATATCTTTACTGGTGTATAAAGGAGCTGCGAATCCCCCACTATTGTGTACTATAAAGGTAATAGAGATGTGAATTTCTTCAACACCATTGTCATCAAGGTCGGCGATTGTTGAAGGACGAACTCACGAACATAATGTTTTCGAATAATGAATCGGTAGAAAAATAGAGAAACCGGAATCCGGCTTAGCAAATGTGTTGAGGGAGTTGAAATTGGTGTTTTCTTTGTCAACCTGAAGAATCGGCGGTGGAATTGTCTTGGATTTAGCGAGAGCAGGGATGAAGGTAGTTGTGGCCTTGTGAGATGGAGGATGTGCGACAAAAGAGATTTAACCTCCAAAGCCATGGAAATATGTATGATGTAGGGATTTGTATGCAATTTTTTTTAAGACAACTTACATGGAATGTATTTCCAATTGTATATAGCCACGTGTACGATGCACCCAAACATCATGCAATACGAATGCACCGAAGAGGCCTTCTCATATTTTTGGATGTCCATAATAATGCCATAAACAAGTACCGCAATTATTTATGGTAATATCTAGTCAAGAAAGTAGTCATGGAATACTGTTCAGATAATAGCTCTAAATAAGACCAAACTAATCAGAAATGCAAAAATAAGATTATGTTATTTATTTTCTCAAAAAGGACCATGTTATTTATTTTATCAAATAGGATCATGTTATTTATTTTCTCAAAATAGATCTAAAATATGTAGTATATTTTATCCTCTATTATACTCTTACCATAACTTAATAGGATAATTATATTTTAATTTGTAAAATAAAAAAATTAACTCATATAAAAATCGTAATAAAAAAAAAACAACTTAAATACTTTTTAAATATACTAAAATAATAAAAATTAGAAACAATTAAATTTTTAAATAAATAAAAGACATTAAAAAAGATAAATCAACTTACGTATATATACATACACACACATACTCCATATATAATATGGAGGCCTTTACCACAGACTCAGTCACTGACACTTTATGTAAAACAACTACCGTTTTTCTTTAAAAATGTCATTAAGGTGACATTTTTACTCTTTGAAAATGTCATAACTTTCTCGAAAACTTTCATCAAGATTGCATTTTACACATATGTTAGCATTGTTTTCTAGTGATCGGAACTGATGATGATGGGAGGTTGTTGGGTCAGAAGCATAGGTCTGCATATTCTTTTTTACATATTTTATTTTAAATTTTTATGTTTTTTTATTTTATAAATTTATATTATTCTAACTTTTTTATTTTTCTTAATTTTAATTAATATTTATTTCGTGTTTTTTTTTTACATTTTTATTATAAAGAAAGTTATGTTATTACTTTTTACTTTGATTATTAATAAAATATGAATTGGATTAAAACAAAGCAAGGGTAGAATGAAAAAGTTAATCCTATTTATGAAAATTTTAAATTATGATCCTATTTTGACATTTAAAATTTCATTCCTCAAACATTCCTATTTGAGGAATTTTTCCAACACGCTTTTAACGCTTTGAAAAAGTACATCGATCATTTAGTCCCTTCGTCCCATTCAAAAATGTTAATGTGTTGTCTTCCTTACAAAAAAAAATATACACTCCCCATGTGTAGGGGTGGATCGTTCTGATTCGGTCCGGTGGGTTCATGGTTTGGGGGACCGAGATTGCATTTAGCATTCGGAGTGTGCCGGTACAAGGCAATTTCCGATAAACCAAGCGGTTCCCATTTCAGTCTCGGGCAGTCCCATAGTCTTACAGATACTAGTCTTCTAGTATTCATTCTTGGGAAGAATAATTCAAATACTATTCACTCCCTATAAGAATAGATTATATGGAAGAAGAATGAGGTCAGTCAAATAATCCGTATAAGCCAAGTAAGCTAAGGCAGGACAAATAAACATTCCAGGTTTACTTGAAGCTTCTTTTTTTTTTTGACACAAGGTTTACTTGAAGCTAAGGGAATATAATGCCACACTTTAAGGATGAATTGGTATTTGCTAAAGATGGTTACAATTTTGACAGCTTAAGGATGAACCCGTTCTGAAAAGCTAAGCTGAGGTAATGGAATTGAATTGGTTAAATCTAGAGGTGGGCATTTTGGTTTTCAGTTCGATTTTCTTCGGTTTCGGTTCGGTTTCGGTTCGGTTTCGGTTTAATCGGTTTGATAGAAAATGTACCAAATACAAACCGATTAAGTTTCGGTTTGGTATGGTTCGGTTTGGAGTTCAGTTTAGCAAAGTATTAAGGTTTGGATTGAAATAAAAAAATTAACTCAAAATAATGAACCAAGAAGCGATAGTAATGAACCAAATATAATGCTAGATATAAATTTGCAAATAGTAACAAAACACATATGAACCAAAAATATATAAGCATGCCACATTTGTAAGCAGCAATAACGGGAATGAATCAAATTATATATAAAGCTGAAACAAAAACAAAATTGGTGCATGTATGTGATGAACCAAATACTCCCTCCGTCCCTAAATAAAAGCATCTGTTTCCTTTTCGGGCCGTCCCTAAATAAAAGTTCTCTTTCCTTTTTTGGCAAACAAAACAGTACAAAACGGTGCAAAACAGTGCCAAACAGTGTCCAAACAGTGCCAAACAGTACCAACCAAACCCACTTTCTTAAGATGTGTGTAAAATGAATGGATACTTTTATATAGGGACGGAGGGAGTATATAGTAGTAATAGATAATAAATTATAGTTAAATACTATCTACTTAAACCACTATAATTGTTATAGTTATAATGTAACTCTTGTAGTAAACTCTAGTCCTGGACAGTAAAATTAAAGAATTAAAGCTTCAAAAAGATTAACATGAATCAAATTAATGAGAGAAATCTTATATTTTGGTTTTGTTTAGTTTGGTGTAAGTCGGTTTTGATTTGTTATTTTTAAAAAAATAAGAAATTATTTCATTTTTAGATTAGTTCGGTTTTATTCGTTTTATTCGGTTTTATGATTTCAGTTCGGTTTGGTTCGGTTTAATACGGGTTGGGAGGAATACTACCAAACTCAAACCAAATTACAAATGGTTTGGTTTCGGTTTGGTTTAATTCGGTTTGGTACGATTCGGTTGCCCACCCCTAGTTAAAAGACATTCAATAAAAGTTATAAAACCATTTCTGGAAACCAACCATTCCAGCTCACTGGGTGGAAGGTTACCGTGTCCTAGCGGAGGTCTCGGGTTCGAATCCCGCTAGGCACATTTAGGGGAGATGAGGGAGGTCTTGCTCCCAATGATTCTTCCTACCTTCACGGAATTGCTCAGCGGCTGAGAAGGGAGAGGATGGTAATGAAGGTAGCGGGTTCGTGTGGTGGGAGGAGCAACCTGAAAAGTGATGTAAGTCATGCTGGATTCGTCCTTTGGAGCCAGTACTGACGAGGCTGACTGTGATCAGATCCGGACTTAACTGTCTAGGGGCTTTGGAGGGTAGTTCATAGACTCCAGGATTATGGGAGCGTAAGCCCCGACACCTGGATTATCAAAAAAAAAAAAAAGACCATTTCTGGAAAAAGAAGCAAAGAAACATCTTCATACACTATAGTCACAGGACAACCAAGGGACCAAAGTCTAACCCTCTTCATCTGACCCCCAAGATATTCCAAATGATAAAGTAGCACAGGTTGAATATATATAACTGCATCATAAGAATCCAGAAATGCTCTATATATATGCTCTTCATTAAACTGTTACTCGCGTGGCAAATCAAAACTTTCGACGTAGAAATAAATACGAGCACTCGTGCACTCATCATCAACACCTACTTGTTCTAGTTTGTCTTCTTCAACATCATAGACATAAGTTCTCCCACAACGATGAGATGTAACCAGTACCTTATTCCCATTTTGAGACAAAAACTTGAGCTCGTAAAATAAATGTGGTGCAAATCTCAAGATGGAGATGGAAAAGAATGTGACCCAAGACTCTGCTTTTCCATATTCTTTCATAACCGACACCTGGATCAAATTCGCCTTTCTATCCTTCCGAGCCAGACAGAAACATCCATCTATGACTCCCGCACCGATGACCAAGTTTTCTTCTTCCGGAATAATCGCCTTTGGAGAGGGCAATACTTTGAATTCGTCATCAACCGGATCGAAGTAAACAATCTCACTGCACCATGCCAAACAATCTCACATTGCAAGACCCCAAAACTCTCGACCAGTAAGCATTCTTAGCATAGTGACCTAAATAATGGTGGCCCACGGCGGTGTTGACTGGAGGAAAACGGCCTGTGAAGTCGGGCAGTCTTTTGCTGCAGAGATGAGTAGGGCCTATTGATATCACTTCGTAATGATCTCCTTCCCAGGGTCTACGCTTGAGAAGGAGAGATCGGGGTTGCCCGATGTAATAGCCTTTAATGTCTTGTATGAAGGAGTACCACTCTTTGCTCACACACTGGGCTATGAACAGTTGCTTCCCTACCAATCTTAAGAGTATGTCACGACTGATCTCTGAGGGTAGGGTTGACAGGGGATTTTGAGGCTCCATGATTTTGCTTCTATTCTAATGTGTACGAGCCGGCTTCGTAAATTTAATCGTCTATGTAGGGTTTGATAAGAATGAGATAGAGTTGCTGAGCTACTGAGAACGAAGAGGATGGTAATGAAGGTAGCGGGTTCGTGTGGTTGGAGGAGCAGCCTGAAAGGTGATGTAAGTCCTGTTGGATTCGTCCTTTGGAGCCAGTACTGACGAAGCTGACTATGATCAGATCCGGACTTAACTGTCTAGGAGCTTTGGAAGGTAGTTCATAGACTCTAGGATTACGGGAGCGTAAGCCCCGACACCTGGATTATCAAAAAAAAAATGAGAATGAGATAGAGTATTTGAGAGAATATAGTCCTAAATACTAGGGGTGGGCATAAAACCCGAACCGAACCGGTACCGAACCGTCCTGTAACGGTAACGAACCGAATATCGGGTATTTAAACGGTTCTATAGATTTTTATCCCGTACAGAAATCATACCGTTTGAAACGGGTATGAAACCGATCCTATATTTTGAGAACCGAAAAATACCGGACCGAACCGTTCGAAAAAAATGCATTTGAATTTTTTATACATTTTCTATACTAATAGATCTCTTTTATAGACCAACAATTTTATAACCCAAGTATGTATTCATGTGTCCCTAAGATATCTAGATGTGTGTGTGTGTGTGTGTGTGTGTGTGTGTGTGTGTGTGTGTGTATATACACACACACACACAATTGGTAAAAAGTGCATCATAGAAACCTAATAAGTGCATCACAATTGGTAAAAAGTGACTAGTTTGTAGTTTTCACCAGAAGAATCGCATCATAGAAACCTAATAAGTGCATCACAATTGGTAAGTGCATCATGAAAAATTGCAACATAGAAACCTAATAAGTGCATCACAATATATATATTCCGGATCAAATAAAAACCTTCTTCCGGTGAAAACTACAAACTAGTCACTTTTTACCAATTGTGATGCACTTATTAGGTTTCTATGTTGCAATTTTTCACAATGACATACAATTTTGAATTATTTACAAAAATGCCACCGTATTTTTGTATTTGCCATGATTCGGCCAAAGTTCAAAAATGCAAGAGATGGACTCTAAAGTGAATCAAATTGAGCCAAAAGTGATGGTTTACAGTTTGCACGATAAAGATGATTTTTATTGGAACCGCACCCTATATATAGGGGATATAGGGGGAGGTCCAAGTGAGAACTCTCTTAAAATGAGAACCCGTGAGAATCCCAAGGAAACGGTGGTATTTTTGACTGAAATTTTTTGTGTATGCTCCTCATCAAGTCTAATTGACCCATGACAAATTTGAGCAAAACATTCAATCGGGAAGGTCGCCGAATGATTTTTGAAAGAAAACTGCGTTATATATATATATATATATATATATATATATATATATATATATATATATATATCGGACAAGTTTTCTTTCAAAAATCATTCGGCGACCTTTTCGATTGAATTTTTTGCTCAAATTTGGTATGGATGATCTAGACTTGATGAGGAACATACACAAAAAATTTCAGCCAAAAATACCACCGGTTCTCAAGGGTTTTCACGGGTTCTTATTGTAAGAGGGGTTCTCACTAGAACCCTCCCCTATATATATAAACTCCGTATATTGTTATTTTTTCTTTTTAGATAATTTATGTTATATTTTGGTATGTATTGAAAGAATATTAAAATTTTAGAAATCATTAATGACTATTCATTTCTAGTAATGTAGTGTACATGACTTTTTGTTGTATCATATTTGTGTAATTTTTACAACTTAATTAATATGGTTTAAATCTTAGCTCTCAAGGTTCAACTATAAATTAGAACTACGAAGTAATATTTAACCTAGAACGAAGAAGAAAAAGAAGAGGAATGTTGAATATTTCTATTATATTCAACAATTTGATGATATTCGTTTTTATATTTTCACATGAACTTTTTAATTAAAGATGATATTTATCTCGTGCGTCATCGTTTTGCTATACTTTTTCTTAGTTGTGTTGCACTATTTGTGTACTTGTGAATTTTAGTACTACGTATGCAATTTCTTGTATTTATATCAACATTTCATGTGATTTCGTTGGTGTGATGATATCTACTAATTGCAAGACTTGTTCAAATTAAATTTTTTAGCATGTGTTTGGCATTAAACCATAACGTTTTGTACCGTTCCGAAACGACATGGTGCCGAACAGTTCTATCCTTGGAACCGTACCGTACCGTTAAAAACCTCACGAATACATTACGGGTTTTACCAATTTACCGGACTGTTCCGGACCGCGCCCACCCCTACTAAATACTTCGTGGGTAAATTTGCTTGGTGTACATGCTCCATACACGGTTTAAAATCATTAATTGTCAAAATAAGACTAAAAGAAAGCCACATTACACAAATATGACAAAAAATAAACTATGTTTTGATAGGACTAATTATGTGTGTTGGACAAATATATCGTTGTTGCTATTAAAATGTGTTAATTCATTATAAAATAATAAAAAATCATAAAATTCGTAAAAAATACTAAAAAATTAATAAAAATATTTAAATAATAATAATTCAAAAAAATTATTTTTCTTTTTTTTAAAAAATAATTTTTTAATATTTTTAATTTTTTAATGGAGTTTTACGATTTAAAAAATGAAATTAAATATTTTATTTTATAAATATTTTATTAATTTTTGATTATTTTTCTACAATTTTATTAATTTTTTTCAAATTTATTATGAATTAAACAATTAACTACTCCCTCTGTTCCAAAATTATTGTCCCGTTTGGTTTTTCACAAAGATTAAAAAAATGGCACTGTAGCGACACTGTTTGGCACTGTAGCGACACTGTTTTGCACTGTTTGACACTGTTTGGTATAGATTTGTTTACCAAATAAGGAAATTTTAGAAACGGGACAATTATTTCGGGACGGACCGAAAAGAAAAGCGGGACAATAATTTTGGGACGGAGGGAGTATTACTTTTGACTATCCTTTATTCATATTTAAAGGAGGGATAAGAATGGAACGAAAAAATAAATATGTTTCCAATAGGAGTAATATGATCCTATTTTGGAATAAAAACATAACAAGTCATATTTTAAATTTTTGTTGTAATTTTAGTTCTATTTGAAGTAATTTCTAAAAACCATATCAGTTTTTACCTTCTTTCTTTTACCTTTTCTCTTCCCACTTTATTTTCTCCAAAACCCTTCCCTTGTACTCCCTTCTCGCCTCTTCTCTCTTTTTCCTTCTTCGTTTCTTCTCAATCGTTTTCTTTTCTTTCTCCTACACTTCCTCAGCTCAGCCACCAAGGCCACCCCTAGATATACCGTCATATACGTCCAGCTCGCCCTTCCTCCAATCAAAGCCGCTCAACCTTATCTCATACGGAGTATTAATCTCTCTCCTTTTGTAAAGTTCGTTTAGGTTTTGTTTGTATATTTTAATGCATTTGTATTTGTATGTTTTATTTAGCTTAGTGTATGATGAAAGATAGTCCTTTTATAACACAATGAAGTTAATGATTAGTTATCATATACTACGTATGATTAAATGTGATAATTATATCATTCATGTTTGTTAATGTATATGTGTGTATATGTATTTTATTCACACAAAAATACAATTGATGGAGTAATGGGACTATACCCAGAGCTTAATCAGCACACGCCTCAAACTTGGACCCATGGATCCAAGTCCACAACCTGGAGCCTGTCTGCCAGCCTAACGGGGAGCCTACCAGTCCAGCTGACCTCCCAGCCCAGAAGAATAACAGTCAAGCAATTAATACACTATTAATTATGCATTTAATTTCGTATTAATGTTGTAATTAATTAGTCATTATTATCGATAACGGTTACGATTTGTATACGCGTATAAAAGGCGCGTTGTAATTCAGATTAGGGGAGACAAATTCTAGATGCTATTTGTGGCTACCAAATTCCCTTTGCAACTTTCCATATTCGTACTTTCCTAAATTCCTGCTTGAGTGTTTTTGCGTAGCTTTCCTAGAAGCCTACGAGCGTCCTACGCCGGACGAGCACACACACTCGTACACTGGCCGAGCACACACACTCGCGCCACCGGGTCACGTCATACGGGTGTGACGATTACTAAGCTCCAATATAAATGTTAATACCGCACACTCTTGACTTCATACGAGTTCTCACGTGCTCTTACCTCTTCCTAGTGCATCACACCCCGACCTCGGGGGACGAGTCACCCGTTCAAAAGTTTTTACTTGCGGGTTCGAACTACTAACCTCGGGCGGCGAGTTAAACTCTTGTTAGGGGCCTAGAGTCACGCTCTTCCGACCAATTTTGTCACTTAATTGACATTCACATTTCTCGAAAAGGTTGATATACTTTAGTTCTTTGGGGTTGGATTATCCGTTTGAGTGAGGAGTCCGACTCACTTACTCGCGGATTCAATATTTCTTTCAGAGACTGGGTTGAGGCCTGCCTAACTTGAGAACTTGATGTCACTCTTTTCAAGTAGTGAGTCCGACTCACTTACACACTGAGCCGTGGTTCGACACCAGGCCAAATGCTCTATTCTACACTAGTTTCTTTTATGTGTAGGTACAACTGAATGAAGTGGGGGACTGAGGGTCTTACTGTCTTCAAAGAATCAAATGACGAACCTGACGAGTCTGAGCCCGACGAGAAGAACAGTTCTAGCCATCCTACTCGTTGATGGTGACCATTGCAATAAAGGCTGAGGATCTCATCTCTTGCTTCATCTTAGGGGCGTCAGATGTACTCTTTTTCCATGAAGATTTTTTCCCATTGGGTTTTTTCCTAATGAAGGTTTTTAATGAGGCATCTCCCCAATATGGATAAGGGCGGGGATCTTGTAGTCTCGGAGAAGAGCAACTGACTTGGACTACTCCCTCTTAGCCGAGTCTACTACTCGACTAAGGGAGTGGGGGACTCGTGATGGAGTAATGGGACTAGGCCTAGAGCTTAATCAGCCCAAGCCCCGAACTTGGACTCATGGATCAAAGTCCACAACCTAGAGCCTGCCTGCCAGCCCAACGGGGAGCCTGCCAGTCCGGCCAACCTCCCAACCCGGAAGAATAACGGTCAAGCAATTAATGCGCTATTAATTATGTATTTAATTCCATATTAATGTTGTAATTAATTAGTCTTTATTATCGGTAACGGTTACGATTTGTATACGCCTATAAAAGGCGCGTTGTAATTCAGATTACGGGAGACAAATTCTAGATGCTATTTCTGGCTACCAAATTCCCTTTGCAACTTTCCATATTCGTACTTTTCTAAATTCCTGCTTGAGTGTTCTTGCATAGCTTTCCTAAAAGCCTACGAGCATCCTATTTTGGACCAACAACAATATTACTTACTCCCTCCGTCCCATATTTATCTTCATACTTACTATTCACATGGTCAATTCAAATTACTCTTAATCTTTTACTTTATATATCAAATTTTTATCAAACTTAAATTTTCTTGATCAGACTTTGTAGCGGATTTAATGTAGTTTCTGAATATGTACATTTAATTTACTAAAAATAATCTTAGTGTGAACAAGGATCAAGTTGCTTTATCGTCAGTCAAGTGACGTGCACTCGTCGTTAGGTGCACTCAAAATAATTAATCAATACGACACTAATACGTAGTATAGTGTAGTAAGGTTCGTATCCACAAGGAAAGGAATACTTTTCTTTTATATAAATAGTAACAAAAGGGGGGTTTAGATTTGTTTGGTTTAATAACACTAAGATAAACGACCTATATGAGTTTAATTCAATGAGATGAAGATTTGGTTTTGCTTTTATTCACTTAATGAAATGTTCGTTGATCCCGGTTATATCTTTAACTATCTCCCTCTCGAATACTCAATCGAGGAGTATATCCAGTTCATCGAGGGTAGTTATTAATAATGAGATGCGTTCATTAATAAAACTTACTATCGAGTCAATATAGAACAAACGTCGTATATTAACTTGATAGTAGCAATAAACTTAAGATGAAAACGATTGAGATTGATAACCTCAACACAAGCGGTTTATTGGTTTAATCAATATAATTAATTCCCCTTGGCATATTAACCATGAGATGCATGCATTAATATTCCAAGTTTACTACCGTTGAAAGAACCGGATTAATAACAAGCGTATTAACCGATTGATTCTAGTAATAATTAATATGAGAAACAATACTAGTTGATACTTTAAGTAATGTTTAAGATATTAACATGAAATATGAATAGGAATTAATTAATACTCAAGGAAGAATATTAAAATATATGAATCCTACTATGATTAATATCAAGATGTTAACTAATTGTCATCTTAGTAACACTCCCCAATATTATCATAGAGGAAGAAATAGCTATTACTATAACCAATGTCAAGATGTTAACTAATTGTCATCTTAGTAACACTCCCCAACTTTGATATAGAGATAGTATTTTGAAAGAAAGAATTAATATTCAAGGAAGAAGATTAAAGAAAATAACTCACAACTTACAAATTCATTAAGCTTCAAAGTAGCAAAACCAAGATGGAAGAGTTTAGCTCCTCATTTGGAGACTAAACATGATGAAAAATATAAAGAAAGAGCTATTCTATACTGAGCTTAGATGTACAAGGGAATTGATATTTTTTTGTGAAGGAAAGGAGGTGTATTTATAGGTTTTTGGGATGGGATTTGGGTACTCGATCGGGTATGTACATGGTACCCGATCGAGTATGTGTGTAACACTCGATCCGAGGCATACTCGATCGATTTCAGGCTATTTTCCCAGAGTATACCCGATCGAGTATATATGAATACCCGGTCGAGTATGCTTAGAAAGTGGTATTCGGGCCATACTCGACCGATCTTCGTTTGCAATTCAAAGGCATACCCGATCGGGTATGTCGGTCTACCCGATCGGGTATAGACATAAAATCGTGGCCAAAATCTTCCCTGCATGTTCCCTTGTCTTCGGATCTGATCCGATTTGAAGTTCCAACCTAATACCCGATCGAGTATAGCTAATACTCAACCGAGTATAGACCAAAATTCAGGATCTTCTTTTGTCTTTGAACTTTTGCACCTTCTCTTCACTTTTTGGGTTCACCAACTGTACTTTGAGTGACCAAAACCTGCTTAAGCTCAGAATATATCTAATCTAACCTATTTACAAGAATTTAACAATCTAATCTATTACACCAAAAGTGTGTAATTTCCAAAGTAAAAGTCAAGCAAAACTAATTAAAAACATAAACATAGATATGGAAATTACGAACGTATCAACTCCCCCACACTTAAACCTTTACTCGTCTCGAGTAAGATCAAATGTTTACAAGTGTCAATGTTTGTCCAAAAGTTCCATAGTTCAACAAAAACATAATACAAACACAATGACCACCAAGGATGACAAAGAAAAATGAGTTTTAAACTCAAATTACAAAAGAGCATCTTGGGTTTAATGGCCTCCTAGTGTTTTCTTCTTTTCTCCTCCTCTCTTCTTCTTTATCTTGAATCTTCATATTCTTCATAAGGATACAATGAGTGCCCGCAAGAACAAACATTTCTCTCATATCTCTCATTTTGCCTAGGAGCCTTTTCAGGTTTTCATCCTAGCACCTCTTTTCATTTTCCATTCTCTCCAACTCACTCATTTTCTTTATAAGCCTTTTTTGCTTAGATTGCCCATTTTGTTGGGTTTTCAACCTAACTAGCATTTATTTTCTTTTGTTTATTTTTTCTTTATTTTTTTTTTGTTTTTTTTTTGTGTAAAAGTTCAAAAGAATTACATGCATAGTGCTAGGTAGAAATGAAAATTACATACCATCATGAGTGTCTCCCTCGCACTTGAATCAAGCACTGTCCCTAGTGCCCTCCTTCTCCTCCGTAGTAGCTCCCTCCAAAGCCGCTCCCTTGGCCACCATCTCCCATGTAAGTGTCCCCGCCATCTCCGCCGTCGTACCCTCCACCACCGGAGTCAGATCCTCCAAAGTTACCCCAATGAGTGGGGTCATACCATGAGGGTGGTGGAGGAGGGTTCGCCATGGTATGGAAGGATCCCTGTTGTGCCATAAAAGAGTACATAGGCCCGTAGAACCTATGTTGGTCTTCCTCATACCGATGTCTATCGGCCTCCCGGAGCTCCTCCAATCGTTGAAAGCCGGCCCTTTGCTCATCCTCCAATCTTTGAAAACCGGCTCTTTGCTCCTCCTCTAATCGGTTGAGCCGGTTGTCCATTTGGGCTATTCCCGAAAGAAGTTGTTGTTGACCCTCCATAAGTTGTTGAAAGAAGTCGGGTGGTGGAGGGTTTTGGCTCTGTTCTGGGAAGTCCTGACTCATGGTTGGATGGTTATGGAGTTGCTCATAGGGCTCATAATCAGGTTGGTTTTGGGGAGGTTCCTGTTCCGGTTCCTGGAGATGTGGTGGGAGGGCGTTTGGGAAGAGGTAATGTTGCTCCGGTTTTCCTGTTTTGAAATGGAGTTGGGGGAGTTCTGGGTTGGGCAAGAGGAAGTATTTGAGGGGTTTGGGGTGGATGTGCCAGTTGTACATATTTCTGGGCCTTTCTTCACCATAAGCGGTGTGTGAAAATGATGTACAGCCCGAGTGGCCCAGCCAAGATATGTTCATCAAACAGTAGTCGGGTATAGGAGAGTCATCCGTATACCCGAACTTTGTGGCCAAGTGCATAATTACCCCGCCCACTACAATAGCACCCTTTGCCACACTTTCCTTTTTTAGATGTGCCCACATGAGATTACATAGGTTGAAGTCTACGTGGATACGGAATAGGGCTACCGATATCAGGCACACATCCCCCATCCTAGTGTGATGGTTGTTGGGACGTCCAAGTAAGGAGTTGGCAAGGAATTTCAAAAAAAAAAGGCGTAGGACTGGATGTTGGACATGACTAATGTAGAGTTGGGAGGAGCTAAATTTGGTCTCCCCGGTCATCTTGGTCCATAGGGTGTGGCCGAAGGCGGTATTGTCGGATATAGATTTTTGGTACGGGACCGGAATACCAAAGTGTTCGGCGAACTCAAGTTTTGTGATGGTGTGATTGTGATTAAACAATCGAAACCTGAGTTTATCATCCATAAAGTCCTCTTCATTGTTCTCAAAGTGCACAGAGCTTAGGAATTCATAGATCATTTTTTCATTTGAGTTGTATTGCATTTTGAAAATTTTATCCATGCTCAACTCATGAAAAAATTTCTTCATCATTTTGTATACTCCTAATTCCTTCAGGGCATCAAGGCATAAAAAGCGGGAAGGTTTAACTTGCCTTTTAATTGTGGACATGAAGCGTGTGCGTTGTTCGTTGTCCACGAAGAGGATGTCCTCATAGCCCAGGATGGATGCCCTAGTGCTTGAGCTTTGCCCTTTCTCTTTCCTTGGAGCCATTTGGAGTGAATTTGGCCTTTGAAAACCGAAATTGGAAGGTGGGGGTAGGGTTTTTCGGACCTCTGAAAGTTGGGGGAGAATGGGATTGGTGGGTATGAATGTGTAGAGGAGGATGAGGGGAGTGTTTTGGCGTTGAAATGGGCGGATTTGGTGAAGATTTGGAAGAGATATAGTAGAGAGAAGGTGTAAAAATGGGGGTTTGGACGTTTTTGTTCGAGATAGGGTTGGAAATTTGGAGAAGATGAAGTGTTTTGGGGCTGATTTGGGGTTATAATACCCGTATACCCGATCGAGTATGTGCTGGTACTCGGTCGGGTATGTCTGGAAAGTGGCTTTTTCGAGCAGTCTGCCTCCTGTACTCGATCGGGTAGTGTATGGTTACCCGGTCGAGTATTGCTGGAAAGTTAAGTTTTTGAGCGGCCTGCCTCCTGTACTCGATCGGGTAGGTTGTTGTTACCCGGTCGAGTATGTCTGGAAAGTGAACTTTGTGAGCAGCCTGTCTCCTGTACCCGGTCGAGTTTTCCTCCATACTCGATCGGGTATGTGCTTTTTTTTCTACTTTTGAAGCAGGTATTCGGTCGAGTGTGGGAGTCAGTCTCCTTCAATTTTAGCATTTCTATACATACCCGACCGGGTGTATAGTGATACCCGATCGGGTATTCCTTGTTTTTCAATTTTTGAGTGCTTCCTCGATCGAGTAATGCCCGGGCCCTTTTCGTTTTGGTCATACCCGACCGAGTATAAGGTGATACTCGATCGGGTATGTCCCCAGATGCTCCAAAACCTGCATTTTTTTTTCTTTTCTTCCAAAAACCCATGATTAGTGCCCTCCCTCACTGATCTCTCAAATAATTAAACAAAAAAAAATGAATTCTAAATAAATAAAAAAATGAATTATACACACTTAAATAAAAAAAATAAAATAAACTTGGGTTGCCTCCCAAGTAGCGCCTCATTTAACGTCGCGGCACGACGCTATCATTGTTTTCAATCATTCAAACTTGGATCATGATAGTTTATGTTCTTCTCACTTTCACTCCTAGGACTTCCATAGGAGTGCTTAAATTCTCGACTCTCCACTTTGGAAATCTTTCTAGGATCAAATATCCAGATTTTCATTGATTCGTGTGGTGGGAGGAATGGGAAGAAATTATCGTTTAGTATGATCAATAAAAAGTTTTTCGACTCCTCAATTTTGAAGAATATTTCAGAAATGTCATTGTCCATTTCAAGTTTATGAGTTTCCCTCAAGATTTTTAGAATTGATGGGGGTACCTCAAAAGATGACAAGGATAGATATTTAACCTTGAAGCTCAGATTATCCTCTTCTTTGACCAGTTGGAGCTCCGTGTCCTTTTCTTCCTCTACTTCTTCTGGATCCTGGATCTCTTTTTGCATTTCCTCTTCATTTTTCAATGTGATTGCAAAAGTTTGTTGTCTAGGATCACATTCTATTTGAGAGGAAAGTTTTCCCGAATCCCTTGCTTCAAGCCTACTCACGACTCCGGCTATTTGACCCACTTGAGATTCCAAGCTCAAAATGCTAGACTTGGTCTCATTTTGGAATTGCATCATGTTTTGTTGCATGGTGGTTACGCTGTTAGCAAGAGCCCGAACCATGTCCTCCGTGGACATATTAGAGTTGGAGAATGGATCATACCTCATGTGAGGTACATCATCAATTTGTGCAATGTATTCTTCTTGGATCTTTGGGCAGAAGTCCGTAAGATGTCTGTGAGACATGCAAATGTTGCAAGTCTTGGCATCTTGAGCTTTTGAGTTAAAGATAGATTCCTTTATTAGAGAAGTCAAGAAGGAAATTTGACTCTCTAAGGATGAAGTGTTGGTATCCATATACTCATAACTCATTTAAGCTCAGAAAATAGAAGAGTAAGATTTTTTTTATATATATATTCTTTTTGTGTTTTTGATTTTTATGAGATAAAATAAAAAGAAAAATGATTGCCTTTCCCCGGCAACGGCGCCAAATTTGACGTGCACTCGTCGTTAGGTGCACTCAAAATAATTAATCAATACGACACTAATACGTAGTATAGTGTAGTAAGGTTCGTATCCACAGGGAAAGGAATACTTTTCTTTTATATAAATAGTAACAAAAAGGGGGTTTAGATTTGTTTGGTTTAATAACACTAAGATAAACGACCTATATGAGTTTAATTCAATGAGATGAAGACTTGGTTTTGCTTTTATCCACTTAATGAAATGTTTGTCGATCCCGGTTATATCTTTAACTATCTCCCTCTCGAATACTCAATCGAGGAGTATATCCAGTTCATCGAGGGTAGTTATTGATAACGAGATGCGTTCATTAATAAAACTTACTATCGAGTCAATATAGAACAAGCGTTGTATATTAACTTGATAGTAGCAATAAACTTAAGATGAAAACGATTGAGATTGATAACCTCAACACAAGCGGTTTATTGGTTTAATCAATATAATTAATTCCCCTTGGCATATTAACCATGAGATGCATGTATTAATATTCCAAGTTTACTACCGTTGAAAGAACCGGATTAATAACAAGCGTATTAACCGATTGATTCTAGTAATAATTAATATGAGAAACAATACTAGTTGATACTTTAAGTAATGTTTAAGATATTAACATGAAATATGAATAGGAATTAATTAATACTCAAGGAAGAATATTAAAATATATGAATCCTACTATGATTAATATCAAGATGTTAACTAATTGTCATCTTAGTAACACTCCCCAATATTATCATAGAGGAAGAAATAGCTATTACTATAACCAATGTCAAGATGTTAACTAATTGTCATCTTAGTAACACTCCCCAACTTTGATATAGAGATAGTATTTTGAAAGAAAGAATTAATATTCAAGGAAGAAGATTAAAGAAAATAACTCACAACTTACAAATTCATTAAGCTTCAAAGTAGCAAAACCAAGATGGAAGAGTTTAGCTCCTCATTTGGAGACTAAACATGATGAAAAATATAAAGAAAGAGCTATTCTATACTGAGCTTAGATGTACAAGGGAATTGGATATTTTTTTGTGAAGGAAAGGAGGTGTATTTATAGGTTTTTGGGATGGGATTCGGGTACTCGATCGGGTATGTACATGGTACCCGATCGAGTATGTGTGTAACACTCGATCCGAGGCATACTCGACCGGTTTCAGGCTATTGTCCCAGAGTATACCCGATCGAGTATATATGAATACCCGGTCGTGTATGCTTAGAAAGTGGTATTCGGGCCATACTCGACCGATCTTCGTTTGCAATTCAAAGGCATACCCGATCGGGTATGTCGGTCTACCCGATCGGGTATAGACATAAAATCGTGGCCAAAATCTTCCCTGCATGTTCCCTTGTCTTCGGATCTGATCCGATTTGAAGTTCCAACCTAATACCCGATCGAGTATAGCTAATACTCGACCGAGTATAGACCAAAATTCAGGATCTTCTTTTGTCTTTGAACTTTTGCACCTTTTCTTCACTTTTTGGGTTCACCAACTGTACTTTGAGTGACCAAAACCTGCTTAAGCTCAGAATATATCTAATCTAACCTATTTACAAGAATTTAACAATCTAATCTATTACACCAAAAGTGTGTAATTTCCAAAGTAAAAGTCAAGCAAAACTAATTAAAAACATAAACATAGATATGGAAATTACGAACGTATCATCAAGCATCGTAAACCGAACTACGAAGAAAAATATGGGACGGAGGGAGTATTATATTTATGCAAAAATATTGATAAAAATGCAATTTCTATGTCTCCGACTAATCTCCGATTAGGCGCCAGCCTAGCCGCCTAGGAGCTAGGCGTTGGGCTGGCGACTGACTAGCGCCTAGCGCCTTTTAAAACATTGTTCCAGTTAGTGTAAGTGAAGAGGGATCCACCTCACAGAGTCACAGTTTTCAGATGCCAAGACAATGGATATTGCAAAGTCTTCTCTAAATAGTAGAATGTGAAGCATATTATCCCCGTCTAGGATACCTAGCCTTGATGAGCTACAATGGTGTCGTTTATTATACATTTAATAAATTATCACATACTCCGTACGTATGGTTTTCTGTACATGACCACTGGTGGTAAGTATAACAAAGTGTTTTAGTTTCTTAATTAGATAATGTAATGCTTGTACATCACTATTTACTAACATCACTCCATCACTGTATAAATAAATATAAAAGCTCGAGTCCATTTGCTGCTAAAATGATCATATCCGGAGCATTTCAATCGTTCTTCCCGTGTAATAGCAAATAAAATTGATTATAATAAAACTCTAATTATCACTAAATCACATACTCATGCAAACATACGTACTGAGTAGCTATAATAATAGAACTATATTTCCAGGGGCGGAGCCAGGATTCGATTGAGAGGGGGGCTGAGGTGAAATTAAAAAAAACTCGGTAAAAACATATAATTACAATAAATATTACGTAATGTATTGATATTCATTTAAAGTATTAAAAAATACATGATTAAATCCATTGTGAATTAAAATTTAGAATGTCGCTCTTACATGTCACGGAAATATGTGGACTCTAAATAAGTCTGTATAATATTTCATTTAATATTTAAATGATAAAATAAATACTAAAGAGCCCTAAACCGAATGTTTCGGAGAATATTAGATTAACTTAAACTCTTTATTTCATATATCAACTGAGACAATGTATACTAACACCTACTTAAATAATTAAGAATTCCTTAAAATATTAAACATTACTACGTATTTCTTTCAGTAAGTATTCACTGATTCTCGAACAAATTATTAAGTCATAAAACAAATCCTATTTTTTAAACAGTATTAGGAAAACAAGAACCACATATCTAAGAAACAATAAAACTTCAATTAGTATGCTAGTCGGCAAGTACTCAATAGTGAAATTACTTTGCACTACTTACGGACTAGGGTGATTTCCCAAAATACGAGAATAGTTTACGGGAGGTGCCAAATTACGGGGATAATACTAGAGTTTTAAAAAATACGGGAGTCGGATTGCCCTCTTCCGATTAGGGGAAGGGTTTGAAAATTTTTAATTGATTTCTTCCTGTCGGATTACACTATTCCTACTCTAGGTTAGCTCTTTTAAAAATTAAAAAAAAACTCTTGTTGGAAGAGCGGGTGGACATAAAACCCGAACCGAACCGGTACCGAACCGTCCCATAATGGTACCGAACCGAATAACGGGTATTTAAACGGTTCTATAGATTTTTATCTCATACCGAAACCGTACCGTTTGAAACGGGTACGGGACTAATCCTAGATTTTGAGAACCGAAAAATACCGGACCGAACCGTTCGTAAATAATGCATTTGAATTTTTTATATTTTTTCTATATCAATGAATCTAGACCAACAATTTTATACCTCAAGTATGTATTCATGTGTCCCTAAGATATCTAAAATGTGTTGTTTATATATAGAGTTTTCCAATCTACGACCTGACTTGTTTTTTTACCAAAATAAAATTAAAAATCATAGTATTTAAATAAATTTCGTAATTAATAAATAATAAATAATTTTTTTTGACAAATATGCCCTTTAGCTTATACCTATAAAACCCTAATCTCCTCTTCTTTTTCTACAACCCTAGCTACTATCTTCTAACACCCACCCGCGCAGCCACCTCGTTGTCCAACGTCCAGGGCCGCCGCCCACCGTCCAGGGCCGCCGCCCACCGTCCAGGGCCGCCGCCTTTCACAGAAGCACGATCGGCGGCCACCAGTGCAATCAATCGTTTGCTTGGCCGACCACCCCGCCCCACGTCTTCTCGTCGCAGCCACCGCCAGACCGTTGCCTGCGCCCGCCGCCGTCCTGATCCGTGGGTGCCTCCATTGTCCCGGTCTATGGGCGCTGGCCCGCGCCGCCGCCCAGCCGCCCGACATCTTTTTTAATTTTGGATCCACCGTTGGAGTGTGTCTAAAACCGAGCAAGGAGGGGGGAGTGCGGCGCAAGATCGTCACTGCAGAGGAGGACATACGGTGAAGTTGAGCGAGGAGCGTTCGTGTTGATTTCCTTTTCATGTCGATCTGTGTTTGCCTAGTTTGTGTTGTGTAGTGGTGGTATGTAGCTAGATTACGAGTGGTAGAGAAATAATGGGAAAAAGTGAGCTCAAGTGGTGGCCATTCGTTGAACGTTGAAATGTACTAATATGTGCAATGAATATTATATATGGGCAGTAGGCATTGAAATTACGAGTTTCTAAAATTAGGGTTTGTAGCATTAAATATTGGCAGTAAATATGGGCAGTGAATATGATAACAAATATTGTTGAGTATGGTAAGTCAATTTAGGATTTGTGAGCATTAATTATGAGCCTTGAACATTGACCAGTAGTGCAGTAACACAGAGCAATAATTTCGTCATGAAATGCAATATACTTAATTAGACGTAAAATAATAAATTTATTAAATCTAAAAAAATAAAAAATAAAAACTATAAATAATTTTGTAAAGTGAATGAGAAGAAAATTAATTTTGATAGAAGTGGATTGATTATTACCGGATGTGCAGTAATGTCATATTGTCATGCAGTAATGTCGTGAAGTAACAACAATATAAAGTGCAGTAATTCGAATTGGACAAAATTAGTGCAAAATGCAAATATTTTAAATAAGGATGTTTTCGTCATTCAACATTTAAATATAAACGATTTTTTCTTTTTTTTTTATGTATTTTTAGTCATACAAAAGTCCAAAAACTAGTTAGGTCATAGATTGGGAAACTCATTGAGTTTTAGTCATATGTTATGAAATTTCCCTTATATATATTGTTAGTTTTTCTTTTTAGATAATTTGTGTTATATTTTGGTATGTATTGAAAGTATTAAAATTTTAGAAATCATTAATGATTATTTATTTCTAGTAATGTAGTGTACATGACTTTTTGTTGTATCATGTTTGTGCATTTTTTACAACTTAATTAATATGGTTTAAATCTTAGCTCTCAAGGTTCAACTATAAATTAAATTAGAACTACGGAGTAATATTTAACCTAGAACGAAAAAGAAGAACGTTGAAGATTTCTATTATATTCAACAATTAGATGATATTCGTTTTTATATTTTTACATGAACTTAGTAAATTAAAAATGATATTTATCTCGTGCGTCATCGTTTTGCTATACTTTTTCTTAGTTGTGTTGCACTATTTGTGTATTTGTGAATTTTAGTACTAGGTATGCAATTTCTTGTATTTATTTTAACATTTCATGTGAGTTAGTCGGTGTGATGATATCTACTACTTGCAAGATTTGTTCAAAAATTTTAGCATGTGTTTGGCATTGTACCGTACCGTTTTGTACCGTTCCGAAACGACATGGTACCGAACGGTTCTATCCTTGGAACCGGACCGTACCGGACCGTTAAAAACCTCACGGATACATTATGGGTTTTACCAATTTACCGGACCGTTCCGGACCGCGCCCACCCTAGAAGAGCCAATTCTGACTCCGGCATTTTAAAAATTAAAAAAAAAAATCCTTAGTTAGAATAGCCAATTCAGATACGGAGTACCATATTTTGTTTAAAAAAAAGTTAGACCCATCCCTGGGTCAAGTTGTAAGCTACAGTGCGGACAGAAATTAATGTGGGACCCAAAAATTAAAAAAAAAAACAATGTTTTAAAGGTTGTTATAACTTTTTATTTATACTTCAAATTTTACAAAAAAATATTAAAATGCATAAATGTTTACCATCTTTCATATGTGTGATTGACGGTTGGGTATGAAATTAGAATAGTAAAAATTGTGTGATTGACGTTTGTGTAGAGGAGAAAGAAAATGAACAGAACCACAAATTAATTACTTTAAAAGGAAAATGTTAATTTTTTTTGGGACAAACAGAAAAAGAAAGTTGGTCCAATGAGACGGAGGGAGTAAATTTTACTGACTTGTAAAATTATGAATAGTTGGGAGTTGGTAAATATCATTATTTTCAAAAATGAATGGTTGAGAAGGAGACTTAATTATTACTCCCTCCGTCCCGCTAGAAGGTTACCGTTTACGGTTTACAATGCTTGATTGACGATAAAACAACTTAATCCCTATTCACACTCTGATTACTTTTAGTAAATAAAATTAACATATTCAGAACTACAGTAAAACCACTACAAAGTCTGATAAAAAAATGTAAATTTGATAAAAATTGATTTATAAAGTAAAATATTAAAAATGATTTAAATTGAACATGTGAATAATGGACGCGAATCTACTAATGGGACAGAGGTAGGATTGTTTTTTATGTGTTATGAAATGGAAGGAAATAAGCAGAAGATCAAGGAGAGAAAATAGAGTATGAAGACTTATGTTATTGAGAGTATTAGAGAGTGTGATAATAGTGTAATCAAGGTGTATTAATTACAATGGAAAAGTCTCCTATTTATAGGGAAAAAGCTAAGCTTATTAGGATTAGAGGATAATTGTGAACCACACAATTATCATCTAGAAATCATAATTATAATTTCTTATTTATATTAACAATGATGATAATGTGTTCCTAATCATGAATAGTTAGAAGATGACTAATTCAAGTGATTTGAAATGAGGTAGCTCTAGGTTATGCCCATAATATAGTATCACCCTATGTTGAGGGTCTTGTGTTTGAAACATGGATTATATGGCGTATAGTTGTCATTGTACTTTTCAAATGCTTCAAAGTACTGACCTCCCCTTCACGGGGGAAGCCACCTCACAGTTTTCAAGTAGAAGATAGAGCTTGCTTCCTGTTCCTGTTGCTTCGGGTAATCTATGGAGAGAAGACATGGTTCGTGCTTCTTCCAATTCTATTTTGATACAAATAAAATGATGCTCATGGAAACTATTTCAAACTATAATGATTTGGGAGTTCACATGCTCATGTTTGCCCTGCGTGGCCTTTGACTGTAAAAATGTATGTTTTCCGTTGCGTATTTTGAAATGATTTATTTATGATTGTTTATGGATGTACTTGTGTGAATGGTATTCATGTACGCCTTGCATGGTTCGAGAGAGGTAGACTGTGGTTGCCTTAATCGGATTGTGTGGCGTTTGTTAGCGCATCCGGCCAGTTCGGGGCGTGACAATTAAATGGTATCAGAGCCTTAGTCCATAAACTACATAATGAAGTTCCTCAAAAGTGTTTTCTTCAAAATGATTTTGGAAACCATGAGCATAAAAAGTTTTGTACTAAAAGAGCCTTTGGTACTTGAGTTTGTTGCAATGTCTCTGGTTGTTAAGACGGACCCCTTAACAATTGGTATGGTGGTGATTTGAGCCAAGTGGTGTCTTAAGTACTTATCTGTCAGTCGACATTGAAATGAGTCTGATGACTCATTCTAAAAATTTCTTTCAGAAACGAGAGGTGGAGGCATAATAACTAGGAAGAACCGGAAAGGGCGTGCACCGGACAAAACTGGGCATGTCAACCGGGGGAACTCTAGAGTATCTAGAGGAAAAGGGAGAGGCCGAGGAGGCCAAGGAATCCAAACCATGGACAGAGTACATTTGGAGACCGCGTATAGGTCTTGGGAGTCCGAAGAAGACTCAACGTATAAACCAGAAACTGAATCACTTGAAACCTCATATGATGAGAGTGGTGATTTTCATGAGGAAGACAATGATGTCTCCTTGGAGGGAATTAGTCAGGTATTTGAAAAATACCAATGTAAACGGGAACTAAAACAGAAACGATGCCATGAGAGGCGAATTAGACAAGTGGCTTCCAAGAGATGAAGTTGTAATACGTGTGGGGCACGTAGGGATAGTACTAGAAATCGAAGTACTGAGAGTCCTATTATAAGGGTCTCTAAGTATCTTAAAGAGGCAAGAGCACTCAGACGTAAACCGTTTGATGGAACGGGAGATATATTTGAGGTCGCGGAATGGGTTAAGAGGCTTAATATGCAATTGACGCCTAACCTTAAGATGAGGGTTGCCACTAGAATGTTGGATGGATTGGCTTCAACATAATGGGATGGTGTCAAGGGTAAATTCAATGGAGTCGTCACGTGGGGCAATTTTGAGCTTGAAGTTCCGAGACTTGACTAGATTTCTTCCGGAGTATGCGACGAATAAAGCTCATATGGTCGACCACTTCTGGAACGCGTTGAATTTGGAGGTGCGTGAGAGAGAGACCTACCAAAAGAGCATGACTTTTAATGAGGTGGTGACACAAGACCTTATCGGGGAAGAGATGTAGGAAGAAAAAAGGCTAAAAATGCTGAGGAGGCTAGAAAGAGGATGGGGGAAATCAATGATTTCCATGATCAAAGCAAAAGGCAGAATATTGGGTTGGAGGAAAATTTTAAAATGCCTATGCCACTGTCAATGTATAATCAAGGGTCTGTAACCCAAGGAGTGAAATCTCTAAGCTCTAGGGTGCGAAGATGTGATAATTGCGATAAATACCACTACGGGAAGTGTCGTGAATCAAGGAGGTGTTTCTTTTGTGGGGATACGGGACACATGAAGTTCCATTGTCCTCAACGGGGAAGTAACACTATTTTAGGGGCTAATGGAGGGACCATAGGAGATATGAACCCTGCAAGGACATCTCAAGCGAGCACACAACCTAGAGGGGATAACGTGAGCAACATACAGTCCATGAATCAAAGAAGAACTCAACGATGAGTTTACACAAGGAGGGGACAATTTCTTGCATGGACACGTCCACCGTTACAAGTAATCCTTCTTAAAAACTTAATTTGAATGCACACTTAAGTTGTAAAATGTCCAGAGATGGGATGTTGGCCGGCCTAAGGCAAAGCTGACCGGATTTAGCAAGAAAACAAAATGTAATATTAAATAAGTGTAAAAGCCAGGCGGCTTTGGTGAAAACCGCCCGACATATGCATTGATTAAATTGGAAATAAAGTTCGGCGCCAAACACCGGCCGGTATTTGCAAAAACCAGCCGGCTTACGTAAAAAAATTTCTCATGAAGCATGGGACCGCTCAAAAACCGCCCGACGTTGGCAAAACCCGGCCGGCTTTTGGGTTGAATAAATTGAATTAAAGTACGGGGCTGAACACCAGCCGGCTTTCATGGAAACCGGCCGGCTTCTGGAATTAATGTTGGATTTAAAACTGCGCTGCCAAACCCCGGCCGGCTTTCATGGAAACCAGACGGCTTACGGAGGAAAGTAATCGAATTTTTTTGTTTGGGTATGAAAACCGGGAGGCTTTTATGTAAACCGGACGGCTTTTATGTAAACCGGATGGCTTTTTGTTTGTTTTGAACCCATGCCATCTTTTGAGCCTTGAAACGTATCGTTACGAAGGGGAGTGTGTCTTGCATTGAGGTTGAGGTGTAGGAACACTGAAGGTGTGTGAGCAGGATGATAGAATCATCCTTAATCCGAAGATGTGTTAAGCAAGTGTGAGGGGGGGAACTTGTAAATTGAAATGATACGACGATCGATACATACCACTACATAACAGTAGTAGTGAATAAAGGAAATTGAGTGTAAGGTTTAATATCGTTGAGTACGATTGGAACCCAGAGGATATCCTTGATAAGGAATGATTTGAGAAGTATAGTGCTAGGGTTGGCTATTAACCGGGAGATTGAGAACTCGGGGGAAATAAGGGCAAGGCCCTACGCTCCAAGGTTTAAACGAATAAGTTGAGTAAGAAGAACATGTGTTACCCAAAGAGAGGGCAAGATCATCGGTAAGAAGAACCACAGATAGTATATAACATATGAATTGGGTATTAAAGCTTGACGTAAGAAATGGTTAACGAGGAGTCTACGTAAGACTTAAAAAATGGGTAGAACCGGCGATTGATTATCACCGAGTGACATGATACCATACAAAGAAGACCAATGTAGTGGTCAAAACACCTAGCTGATTCACCTTAAGCGTTACTCATTATTTTATGGGTATCAGGAGATCACGAGGGGATAACAAAGAATTTGAGGAACTAAATTGAAGTTTAGTGTTATATCCATCCACCTATGGGTGGGCAGCACGAGCATGTGAGGTGTACTTTAGAGCTAAAAATGGTTACTTATTTTTGAAATCCCCTGAGATTTGGGATTGGTTCTTGATACATGGGAGTCCTTCATGTAGCAATAGCTACCGAGCGAGTATTGGGTCGCTTCCACGGGAAGCATTGTGTGAGATGAGACGGTTAGCATGACTGTAAGAAAACGAAATTTAAGTTATGCTTCGGGCATTCCTGAAGGGAGAACCCAGAGTGACTAAATTGATTAATCGATCCTAGACTTACAATTTGCCTATGGTTTGTATCTTAATGAGGTATAGATATGCAACATGATTTGAGAACTTGATTGCTCTAAGATAAATCCGGCCTGTATTAAGATACTAGTCGGGATGTTAATACGAATAATGATAAAATTAATCCTAAGAAATTGGATTGTGAGTAATTATGCCTTAAGTAGTCTTAAGAGATACTTCAAGGTAGGAATGTATGAACTCTAAGTTATACAAGGGGTAGGCCTTAAAGGCTACCCAAAATAATTGGAATTATAAATTGATCCTAGTATAGGATTGGCCTACGGGTGTGTTCGGTAGTCCTTGAGGATAGCCGGGATAAATTATGGTAAAGAAGTAAGGACCATGACCCTTCCCGACTCTAGAGAGCATGGTTGGATAACATAGACTTGCAGTGTGATCACGTGTAAGGGTGGAATCTGAATCGGAGACCTAACGAGGCTCCGACAACGGTAACACATAAGATAGGACCCCGAAAGGCCTTACCTTCCTACGTGATGAGTATGAGCCCAAGGGAGGGATGTTGAAATCCGACCCGGGGACCATACGAGGCCTCGGACAGGGGTAAGAAGTCCCGTAGAAATAATAAGACCTACGGGTAGTGTCGTGCAAATGACGAGTGAAATGGAATATAGAAAGGGGGCCCATGGGCCGACTACATAACTGTATGTAAGTAAGTACATTTTAATGAAAATTGATATTAATGATTCACCTTGGGTGAGAATTATCGGATTTACATGCCACGGAACATAACCCAACTAGTTAGGGCCACTTGAAAATTCTAGGGAGAATTGAATCAAAGATATTATACTGGGTGTGTAAGCCCAAAACGAAGAAATACAACCGTAGGGTGTGTATGTCCAATATGGATGAGTGCAAAGAATAAAACGTGTAACCCTTTCGATGGAATTAAGTTTAGACTAGGGGTGAGGTAACCTCTCGAAGTTGCTATTTGCAAGTATAGGCCAAGGGCTATTTTAAAGGGAATTGTTTTGAAATACAAATGGGCCTACGGGCGACTATTTGAATTGTATATATATATATACTATACAAGTGATTTGAAATGAGGTAGCTATAGGTTATGCCCATAATATAGTATCACCCTATGTTGAGGGTCTTGGGTTTGAAACATGGATTATATGCCGTATAGTTGTCATTGTACTTTTCAAATGCTTCAAAGTACTGACCTCCCCTTCACGGGGGAGGCCACCTCACAGTTTTCAGGTAGAAGTTAGAGCTTGCTTCCTGTTCCCGTTGCTTCGGGTAATCTATGGAGAGAAGATGTGGTTCGTGCTTCTTCCAATTCTATTTTGATACAAATAAAATGATGCTCATGGAAACTATTTTAAACTATAATGATTTGGGAGCCTGCGTGCTCATGTTTGCCCTGTGTGGCCTTTGACTATAAAAATGTATTTGTTTTCCGCTGCGTATTTTGAAATGCTTTATTTATGATTTTTTATGGATGTACTTGTGTGAATGGTATTCATGTACGTCTTGCATGGTTCGAGAGAGGTAGACTAGGGTTGCCTTAATCGGATTGTGCGGCGGTTGTTAGCGCGTCCGTCCAGTCCGGGGCGTGAGAGATCGGGGACGGGTACACGTAAAACCGAAAACCGCCCCGTTGGATAAATGTTTGCTCGAAACTTGCCCCATTACCTGTTCGGGTAATTTTTATTTGAACTGTACTCGCCCCAACGGGGAATCAGTTTATCTTTGGGTAACTGTTTGCCCAAATGATACCAAATAACCAATTTTTAACCCTACCTGTTAATGTAAACATCCTTCATAGTAAATTATATATTAAAAGCACCATAAAGCATACAAACGTAAATATTCAAGCAATCAAGCAATTTGAATCCTAAATTCATTAGTATGACAAGCACCTAATATATCTTGTAACATAATAAAAGAGTAGTAAAAAAAGAAAGAAGAAACTGGGTCGAATCCTTGATAATGAGAAAGATTAGAAGCCACCGACGGTAGAGCCGAACTGCAGGCCTAGCATCCCTCCATCTAGTAGGCTCGAAGAGAGCTGTTCTCACTGTTAAGAAGCAGAGCCCTGAGACATAAATCTGTAATACACTGAGTTAGGGATGTTAGTGGTTTTGAAGTGGACCTCTGGTGTATTATTCTTTATATACTTATATGATATATACGATTTAGTGTACACAATTTAGCATATATACTTGTTATTCTCATATATAAAAAGTTACGTAGCATAATTTATTAATAATGTTATAGATCGAGTAACGGTGCGGATACCCGCACCGTTAGTGAACGGGGCGGATAACGGGGTGGATTAGTATAGAACCATAACCGCACCATTATCCATTTAAAAAAATCGAGTATTTCCCACCCCGTACCCATTCCCCAGTCAAACCGGTTTTTCCCAGTTTGACCAAATTGGTTCGATGCGGGTACGTGGTATCTATCGGGTCAGCCGAAATTGCCATTTCTACTCACACCCCTCGGTCCTCGGTAATTGGTAATACGTGATCTTGTGTTTTACAAAAACAATCTTCTTCATATAGAACTTTTGCCTCCCAAGCTTCTCTTCTGTGATGGACAAACGTACCGCTACTTTAAAAACTAATAAATGACTATTTACACACTATCAAAGAGGAATTAAAACAGTAAATTGTGAACATATCAAATAAAAAAAATACAATACGAAATCCGAATACGAAATCCGATTAAGACAACCGCAATCTACCTCAAATGTGCACAAGATAATAACTTTTTTTACACACTTTTTAAAGTTTAAATTTAAAATGTTTAAAATTGGGAGGACACAACACTAGAGAGTACTGGTGCATTAATGCATTATTAATTTCAGTCACTGAACGAGTCGAGTGCTACCAATTTTAGTACCAAGTCCGCTTAGTCATCTCTGTAATCTATACGCTTTCAACCCATGGGTGGAGGAGGAGACCACGGACACCACCATGGTGATGCGGCCGGTGACTTTCGGGCCAAGGTCTGGACCATGACCGGCGGACCTAACTGCAGACCTGTGCACTGGAAGCGCAATACCGCCATAGCCATGGCTGGAATCTTTCTCGTTTGCATTCCTATAGCGATGAAATCCGCTCAGTTAGAGGTACCATGCGTTTTCATTTTACTGAATTCATATATTGCTATTATATTTTGTCCTAAAACATAACCTGGTTTTATTTTCCATTCCCCTAAATTGGGATCATATTTATTTAAACTAGGGTTTTTGCTGTTACTACTCCATATCTTAGATTAATTAGGTGGCCTGTTAATATATTTTCTCTTGCATCACTTTATCATGAATAGATTAATATAGTCTGGAATCTCTGGCTGATAAATGATGCAGTATGTTTTAAACTCAAGGATTCAGCTGCTTACAATTGTTAATCACGGGATTCATTATTAGCAGCTGTAACCTGTTGCGCAGTTCAATTGTAATATCACTATTAGATAAATTGCCATAATGATGACTTTAGAATAATAAAGTTGCTAGTTGCTACTACATCACCCTCTTATTAAATTTCATTGTACTGCTAGGATGTTTGACTGGTGATAGAATCAATTCTTCCCTGAGCATAACTAGTCTTAGTACTGTGATTTTCATATTCAGAAACTATACCAAAAGTTGTATTGAAAAACAGAAACCAAATTTGAGTATAACAAAAGTTTGGTACATAACTTTAGGATCTGCAAGTGGTTCTCCTGTTGTGTTATCTTAGGGGTGTATTTGGATCCTGGAAATGTTAGAGAGTGGATAAACAATGCTAATGAAAGTTTATTATCATTGGTTTCACAGTGGAAAATAAAACATGGTTAACATTTTCAAAGTTTTTATGTGTGGTTACATTGATATACCTGGAATGGTACGATTTTGAACTAATATAAACAATATATTTGTCGAGTTTGAAAGAATATTTTATTTTCTCTCATTTTCTTTTCTTCCAAACTTCTCTTATGTTTTTCTCTCTATTTTCTTTCCCAAGAACTTTCTGACTTCCAAACACATCTAAAGGGAAAAAGGAATTAACATCTGTAGATGAAACTGTAGTAATTTTCCATCTTGTTTTGTGCATTTTCCATTTTACATGCATGATGCATATGTTATTCTTATTGTCCATATTGGAATTTAGAACCTTCTGTACTCTGTGTTTTTCACATTGTCTCTAGTCATCTGTATGTAAATGATGTTTATAAGATTTAGCTCTTGTCCCTTGTTCCCTCAACTATTTTCTCTTGAGACTTGAGAGGCACCTGATCATGAATTAAATATAAAGAGATTTAGATATTCTTATATATCAGTTTTGTAAAGCCATTCTGTTTATCTGCATAACTCTTGTATGCCAATATCTTCGTCCCCAAAATATGTTCTTGTTTTGTCACGCTTATTGGAAAAGTAAAATTGTGTGATAGTGCTTCATCTAGAAATTGCTAAAGCAATATGAACCACACAATTTTTGCATTTCCTAATTCGAAGACAAAAGAAGTATTATATTATGATAATCAATGTTCAAAAGCCGATTTTAAGCCTTGAGGCGTTTTGCTGTTGCAAGGTGTAAACCTCCAGGAAACTTGAGGCATAAGCCTCAAACTGTATGTAGAACTTTATTTTTCAAAATTACCGACCATCTGAAACATATTATCAATCATACATAAGTATCATCATATGCTTAAATCTTTCAAGAAAAGTATTTAAGATTTGTTGTCCTAAATAAAATCAGAAAATAAAGAAGAAATGGCTTTGCCTGGATTTTTTATGCTCTGAAGTAAATTGAATAAAAAGAAAATCTAAAGAACCTATGTTACATTTTCTTATTTTCAAATAAAAAGAAAGATATAGCTGAAGTTGCTTGAGTTATTTTAACCTTGCATAAAAAAGAGAGAAGAGAACTAGAGAAGAATATCAATAGTAGATCACTACCTTTGCATCTTTGCAAGAAATGCTCACACTTCTGCTGTAGGTAATGGGAACTTTATAAAAGAGTTTTTATATGACCATTTTTAATGTTTGCAAATATATTTTAGAGTTTTTGATGGGCTAAATGCCTTTATGACTAATTATTGCAAAATAACCATGGTGGTTAAAATCGCGAGCTGGCTTGTAGGATCGTACGATTATACGATTCCCAGGAGCTCGTGTGATCTCGTTTCTACGGAAGTTCAGAAAATAATAAGAGTTACTGTTATTGTCGTGTAATCGTGTTAACTTGCATTATCGTAAAATTGCAGATGAATCACAATTTATTCCTATCAGTTATCGTAAAAATTGAAAAACTTCCAACCCTTTGGGAATGTCAGAGAAAAAGATTTCGAAGAGTAGTAGCTTGTTAGAAACTTGAGGAATGTTGAAACAGTAGGTTCGTCGCTTCAAAATCTGTGGAAAAATAATCTTTTAGAACCCTGCAAACATAAGTGAACACCATATTCACAATCTGCCTGCGATCAAGGAGCAAGCATCAGTGAACACCTGCGAAGCCCCTGCGCCTGCAATCTTTTCTTCATCTTTCCATATCTTCTGTGGTCTTCATCTGTTAGCTTCTGCGTCGACCTCCAGGTTATTTTTTAGTGTAGTAAAAAACCGTAGGGAACTCTAATGTTATTACTGTCTATACTATAGTGTAGAGTGTTCCATGATAATGTTATATTATACAGAACTTAAGCTTTGGAGTTAGTTCCTTTAAAATAACAATATTTCCATTGTTATATTATATATTCTTTTCATTCATATCTGGTACGTAACTGCACACACACACCAATATATATACATAAAAACATTCGTATATTAATATATACTATCGTATTATTTTTATTTTATACTTTTTTTCTTCCTTCTTTTCTTGCTGACTATTTGTATATGTGTGTGTAGCTTATGATCCGAATAACAATCCTAAGATTTATGATTTTACGGCTTCTGATAATTTGATCCTACATAGGGTCTTCTTCCGATCCTACATAGGATCTTGAGTTTGATTATCTTTAAAATAATGGATGAAATTTGAGTTTATTTAAAAAGAATCGGTGTAAGAAAAAACTTACATATAGAAAGTAAAAAACATGAGGCTTAATCGCTTAGGCGGGCCTCACAAAATGCCTTCAGTCTTTAACTTTACAACAACATCACCTTCTGAGGCTTAGGATGTTTTTAATTAGACTAAAATTTTCTAGTCTGGTTTGGTCTTTGTGTATTTTATTATTGTCAAAGTCTGGTTTGGGACTGAAAACAGTCCAAGTAAAAACATCCTTAAACCTCATAAAAATCCTTGAGGCTTATGCCTCACAAATGCCTCAACTATGTATGGCTTTAGCCCAGTTTATCCCATTGAGGCTTAAGCCTCTGAGCCTTTTTTCCAGAGCCTCACATTGAGGTGAGCCTAAAAAGCCTTTTAAAACCATGGTAATTACAGTAGAGCTGATAGTGAAGTTTTGGATTAAATTATATTTTTAATTATATCCTAAATTTCGATTTGCCATGTGATTATATAAATATAGTGTCATGTGTATCGGATGGGGGCGGGAGCTTAAAACTCCTCCAATCTCCTCATATCTCTCTCTCTCCTGCTTTTCCTCAATTCGCTTCCCCGCTTTGTAACCAAACAAGGTATAAGTGCTTCTCTTTCCAGGTTTTCCCCTTTTATGGCTAATTAGTTCCCCTTCGACTTGGAATCTTTGAATAAGGATTGATTTAAGATTTGATGCTGTAACTTACACAATTCATTTTTATCTGTTTCAGCTTTAGTTGGATTAGGATTTGTGTACTAATAAATTTAATTTTGGTTTGCAGCAAAGACCCCATCATCCAGTCAGACCCATTCCCTCCCAGCTTTGGTGCAAGAACTTTGGGACGAAAGAATACTGAAAGTGTGTTATCCCCGTGCCTGACTTCAAGATGAATACTTGCATCTTGTAATAAGCAACTATTGTGCTGACTTCTGGAGTATTTGAGAGATTAGCTTTTCTGGTAAAATGTTGTTCCTGACAAACAAACTCACTATTTTCTGGTTTCAATTATTACATTTTAAAATGATAATGTATGTGTGTAAGGGCTTACTGGATGGCCGGATGTACCATGTGTATGCTACATCATGCTATTTTGGCAGCCCAATTTCATTAATAGCCCAACCATACCCAAGTAATATCAAACGAAAATCTAAACAATATAAAACTCAGTGCATAAATAGTTATTCTTCGTGAGAATACTATACGTCTATACCCATTTTCATTTCATTTTCATTTACGCCAGTGCCGCAAAGGCTCCCACCTACGGTGGGTATACGTCTATACCCATCAGTATAAAAAATGTTTTTTGGATGACAATGTTATAATTTGAGGAATTGTGGTTGAGTTTAAATTTGGATGTTAAAATGAGTCTTATGTCTTTTGGGAATGATAATTTCAGTCATGTAACTAAGAAATGCAATTTAAATAGAAAAACATAAAACCTTTAGGTGTGTGTTTCACGGTTTCACCCCTCAGAAGGGTGAACATCACCCATTCACCCTCCAATGTTGTCACATGGCATAGCAATACTGCAATACTTTATAAGTTTGCAATTGGTATAACTCTTTTATTTTTGATTCAATTTTTTCGCAAATTATATCAATTTTTCAGTTTTTTATGATCTTTCATATGATACTAATATTGCATATGTAAAACTTAAAAAAAATCCGACCAAAAAAAGATTTAAGAAAAAAAAGTTTTTTTTTTTTATTTTTTTGTTTGCAATATGGATACCATTGGAAAGATTATAAAAAGTTATTAAATCTCGTATATTTTTTATGAAAAATAAATTATAAAAAAAAGTTATAATGATTTTAAGAAAAAGAAAATTTGGGATGCCAAATGGCAAGTAAAGAGAAGAGGGGTGATGTTCACCCTCCAAGGAGGGGTGAACAAAATTGGACTAGGCTAGGTCATCGAGTGACTTAAAAAAGTAACATAAGTTTTTTTTTTTGGAATAATAGAAAAACATAAAACCTTTAGGTGTGTGTTTCTTTGTTAAACATAAAGTTTTTCTTTGTTAAACGTCTAATTTTGTAGGCAATTAGGAAAAATAAAAATATTGAACAAATTTAAATTAGATTTATTCCTTGTGAGAAAGAGACTTGTGTTGAAAGAAATAAAGCGCTATAAATATTCCAACAGTCTATGCATGGACTCGGGTCGGGCCCGGGCTGGGCCGCCGGTTTGTAACTCATGGACCCGGAACCGGCCCGAGGTTTGGACAGGTCCGGTTCGGGCTGGGCCACCCGCCCGGGTCACGGGTTCGGGCCACCCGCCGGGCCGGGCCTGGTCGGTTAAAACTATTTTTTTTTTATAATTTATACTTTATAGTTTTATACAAGTATTAAAAACAAACTTCAAGTGCATTTATTTGAAATGAAATAGGAACTACATTTGAAAATTAAGAGAAACATACAATATGAAATACATTTTGTAAATTGTAATCAATCGGAATTTCCCGCACCTCCTGATCCTTTGGCTTTGTCACATGACTTAATATGCTTCATTGCCATCCCGTATCCACCTGAAACCCTCATGCTACATTTTTTCCCGCACCATTTGCAAGTTGTGTACCACATCCCGGTCCTCGAGTCCTTCTGCTTATCAAAATTATACCGTATAACGGCATATTGACTTTCCATCTTAAAAATGGTAGATATAATAATTCTACAATAGATGAAGATGAAGATGGAGAATGGAGATTGGATGTTGGAGAAGATGTGTATAAAAATGTTAGAAAATAAGAGTATTTATAGAATTTTTTGTACCCCACCCCCACCTCCAACGGCTGCCTCTATTGATTCAAATTTCAAACAACCAAACTACCAAAGTGGCTATATAGCCGTTTGGGGCTTTTGATTTCAATTTTTTTTTTGTATGTTTTAAGTTTGAATAAATTACATAGTTAATTAATTTTATGAATTCAGTAAAAAATGCTACATATAAAAAAATGAACGTATATTTATTTGAAATATGAACTACAAGTTTAAAAGTTACAATTGAGAATTGAAGGTAAAATTAAAACATGAAATACTAATCAATCATTCAATCGGAATCTCCGACATAGGTAGAGCCACCCTCGGTTGTAGATTCATCCATAAAGTGTTGGGATGGGGTGATGTCAATTTCTTGAGCTCTACGGGCCGCTTTCAACTAGGGTTGGACTCGGGCCGGGTCGGGCCCGGTCGGGCCGGCGGTTCTATATAGCTGGACCCGGGACCGGCCCGGGTAGCCACCGGGTCCGGTCCGGGTCCGGGCCGGGCCTCGGGTTTGGTTAATTTTTTTTTCTTAGCTACCCATCCCTGACCCCCCCTCACCCCCCACCCCCCAAACCCCTCCTAAACATCAAGCCCAACCCGGTGGAGCCCAAACAAATGAAAAAAACCAAAAAAAAATAAATAAATTTGGCCCGAATCAGGCCCGGGCCCGGCCGGGCCTGTTATGGGTGACCCGAGCCCGGACCGGAAACCCACCGGGTCGGGCCTACCCGGACCGGTCACTGACCGGGCCACCGGTTCGGGCCGGGCCGGTTCCGGGTCGGGCCACCCGGCCCGAGTCCAACCCTACTTTCAACCAATCGTGGTAGCATATAAGCATCTCAAGAGATTCTGCGCTCAACCTCGTTCTACATTGCGTTAGGACATTGCCGGCCGAATTAAATTCTTACTCCACGGCAACTGCTGAAACCAGCATTGATAGCACTTGCTTAGCCATCTTTGCTAAAACCGGGAACATTCTTTCTTTTCCCTTCCACCAGTTTAGTACGTCAAAATCATCATCTTCTTCAAAATCAACATCATATGTTAAATACAAAGAAATCTCATTAATTGTGCTTTGTTGCGTAGCGGGAGTTGATTTCGTTTTTTTAATAAGATTGGCAAATGTAGATTTGAAAATTGATTTTCCTTTAGATGATGTTTGTGTCGGGGGAGGAGGCGCATTGTCATATTGTGCATGAAACTCATTAAATAATGCATAAAATATATCACTAACCTCGCTGTATTTTTTTTCGGATCAATTGGGTTGTCCTCATACATTGGAAATGGACCAAAAAAGCAGCATAATAATAATTCAAACATTCTTCTAAAGAACCAAGTCTAAAACGAGGATCGAGAACAAATGCAATACCATAAACATGCGGAATATGTGAATAATAGTTTAAAAACTTTTCCTTCATAAAACTAGCAAAATAACTCACATAATCAACATTCTCAAAATTTGAAAAAGCACCGGCGAGATTAACAGCTTCACGAATAAATTGGTTTGAGGCAGGTTTATAAACATGACTAAAAGTTTCAGTTGCATTATTAAAATATAACAGCATTACAAATTTTTTCACAGGTGTCGATCTCAGCCGAGTTTATAATATAGTTATCATATTGTTTCATAAAAGCAGGAAAATGTTGTTTATATCTAAGAAAAACTCCAATTAACTTATAGGTACTATTCCAACGAATAGACAAATCTTTAGGAAAAGTCACATATTTCTCACCTCTTTCTATCAAATAATCATGCCATTTTTTTCTAAGTTGTCCATTACCCCAAATACGTCTAATCCCCCCCTTGACTACCTCCAAAGATGTTCCCAACGCTTTTAGACCATCTTGCACACATAAATTTAGAACATGACATGCACATCGTTGATGAAAAAATCTACACATCAAAGAAGTAGAACCACACAATTCACGCAATCTAGGAATAGCAGCAGTATTATTAGCAGCATTATCAAAACCAATAGCAAACACCTTATCAATAAAATTATACTCAATTAAAATACGCTCAATCAAAATATAAATATGTTCAGCGGTGTGATGATCATTAAATTCACGGAAAGCAAGAACACATTTTATGCATATGCCAATCATTATCAATATAATGTACAGTCAGACCCAAATAATGTAAATTATGATAAGTATCCTCTCATATGTCAGAACATACAGTAACACGCCCATCAAAGTTTGCAAAATAATTTTGTAACCTTACCTTTTCCGCACCATAAAGCCTTGAAATTTATTTCTTAACCGTTTTGCGACTATAACCTCTATATTGCGGATTTAAACAAGTTTGTTCATAATCACGAAAAGCAAGACTTTCAGAAAATAAATAAGGCAAATTTTCTTCAACAAGTAAGTTACCCATACCAGTCAAATTTTGTGCATCATTGTATGAGAAATTACCAAAAGCTTGTTGGTTATTTGCAAACCTCGATATTTGAGTTTGTTTTCCCGTTCCGCCGCCTAATTTTGCATACTCCACCGGGTGTTTGGACTTAAGATGTCTTGTGGCGGATAAGTATCCGCCGGAAATCCCCAAGCTATAGTTTTTCTTGCACCAATGGCAAGTTGCGGTCCAATTCCCGGTGTTCGGGTCCTTCCACTTAGAAAAATTATTAGCCATTAGTTCAGATTTACTTTTTTTCGTACCGATTTGGGATGAGGCAGGCTCGTCGGCGTCGTGGCTGCCGCCACTCTCCTCCTCTTCGTCGTCGTGGCTCTCCGGAATTACTTCCTCCACATCGTCGTCCTCGAGCTCTTCTTCGTCAATGGTCCTCGGTTGGTCTTGAAAAAAGCGGGAATTATGTTGGTGCAATTCTTGTTCTAGTTGTTCATCGGTCATCGTATCCCCATCCCTCCTTGCGTAACCCGTATCAAAATCATCTCGACTTTGAGATGAAGAGCCGATATGTGATTTACCTTTGCGGGATCTCTTCCTCGCAAGCTCTTTCATTCGGTTGCGCTCGAGGTTACCCATATCAACCGAATATCTAGGTCGATCCATTTAAAAAATGTAACAAATATTAAATTGCAACAAATATATTAATAAAAATATATTAATAAAAAAATGGAGTTATAGCAAATCAGTATTTTAAAGTTTACTTTAATCAAATTAACCAGGAATTAACTAGTTTTGTGTACAAGCTATTTTTTTTACTAACAATGAAATTAATATACTTTAACTTTAACTATAATGAGAATTAACTAGTTTTTTAAACTAGAATCAAAGGTAGCAATTAATAAAAAATTGTAATAAAGTAATTAACTATTAATCTAACTATTAATTCGAGTTATAGCAAATTAGTATTTTAAAGTTTACTTAAATCAAATTAACTAGTGAATTGACTAGTTTTGTGTACAACTTATTTTTTTTACTAACAATAAAATTAATGCACTTTAACTTTAACTATAATGAGAATTACAACTATTTTTTTGTACAACCTATTTTTTTTACTAACAATCAAATTATTATAGTTTAACTTTAACTATTATGAGAATTAACTAGTTTTTTTTTTCAAGTAACGTTAATACAAAATTAAACAAGTGTAAATAATATAGAATGATTTCGTACCTCTTTCGGACTTTCGCTCTTTCGGATGGGAGTAATAGAATGACTTCAAATTAATTAGATATAATTCCAACTATATTAATAGATATAATAAATGTATAAGTAATATATAATTTGATAAGAAATATAAGTAATATAATGTATGTATTTATAAATTATAAGTAGATAATTAATGTAAAGTAGATATATAAATATAATATATTGCAGAATAAGAAAATTAGAGAGTAGAGAGTTAAGAATAGGATTTAGAAAGAATTGGAGAAGAGATGAAAAAATGTTTTAGATTAGGAGTATTTATAGGTTTTTTTACCCCACCCCCACCCCCCACCCCCAAACCCCCGGACCCCCTGCAGCCCACCCAACAACGGCTATATAGCCGTTTGGGTTGTCCCCAGCCCACCCCCCAACGGCTAGTTTGGCCCAAAAGTCCAAAACAATTTTTTTTAAATTGTGACCGTTGGACCCGGACCCAGGCCTGACCCGGCCAGGCCGGGTCAACTATTTCCGGAACCGAGCCCGCCCTGCCCATCCCCCGGTTCGGGTCTACACCCGGTCCCGGACCGCCAGACCGGACCGGTCCCGGCCCCGCCCATCCCCCCGTTGGACCAACACAAAGATTTGTGTTTTAACAAAAAAAAACCCTTGCCAAAATGAATTCTCTTTAAGAGGAGCTCCATGGCTCCATGACTGTGTGGACCTCCATTTTTTCTTGCTTGCCGGCTTCTTTTTTCCTTGTACGACTGAGGTAATTAACCAAAAGTATTCACTAGAAATTTAGTTGAATTCACTCATGTAGTTTAAGTGGAACTGTGGAACTTGGGCTTGTCAAATTATTATTTTTTGAATATAAAAGAGCATCTTTTTATATGAATATCAAGAAATCATACAAAATAACTTCATGATAGTTATGCCAGAGCTGATCGTAAGCCTTAAGAGTAGATATAGAATCAGTCATCTCATACAAAACAACTTGATGCGTCAAACCCAAAATGTGCAAATTTAAACACGACCTATCAAAAGTACTCTAGAATTCCAAATATTCAAACCAAACCTACTTGAAGCAAAATAAAAATAAGTACTACTAAAGGAAAAATAAAATTGAAATAAAGGCTTTCCACAAAATTCGTCGTGGCACGGAGGTGGTTCTGGAGGAGGACAAGTTCTACTATTATCTACGCAATTCAAAAGAAAGTTGCCAAAAACCCATGACTAGACGAAGCTGACTAGGATACCAAAACGACTTCCCACATCGAGGGAGACAAAACGACCCAAAGTGCCAATGTCCGGGAAAGAACCGCCAAAGCACAGAACATATACAACCTGAACTTAGAGCATCTTCAATGCTACAATGCGTACAATACATATGTGGCATGAGAGAGATAGAAACAGAAAATAAATTCATGACATTTCTTTCTCATTCTTTCTGTGGTCTTACGTGTTTTGGTAAGTTTTTCTCAATAATGTGAACCGCAATGTGTACATCTAGACATTATACTTGACATTGTGAGTTGTTTTTTTACCAAAAACGAACAAAAACTACTATTCAAATAAAGATAGATATTCTACTTATTAATTTTTATTGGAGTTATCTCATTCCACGTATGCATTGTTCACTTTTTTGCATTGAAGATGCTCTCAGTCCTTGTTTTAGTTCTATATATATGGAATTTTCTCGGCTTAACAAATATAACATGAATAGTTAAAAGAGATTTTTACATAAACAGTATCAATAGTATATGGGGGCCAGGGATGGATTTAGGGGGGGGGGGGGGGGGGGGGGGGGGGCGACCGCCCCTCTTGGACTTTCAAAATTTTCTATTGTATATGTAATATTTTCGTAAAATTTTCTTACTTTAATTAGATTCGCCCCCTTAACTTTTAGTTTTAAAAATTAATATATAGTCTTACATAATGTAACACTTAATTAGAGATTTAAAAGAAGGAACATCTAAAATAATTTACATAACTTAAATAAATAAACAATAGAACAACTCATTGTTAAAGATTTAAGATACTTACTATATAAAAATTCTTAGTTTTGTAATGTTTAATTATCTTTATTAGATAACTAGTAAACAATGTTGTAAAATATATATCAAACAATATTAAATACCAGACAAACTAGTTACACAGTTTTTAGATCATGTGAAACGAATCCAACTTATAAATGTTTATTATTGATTTAAATTACACAATTCATTTACTTCTTACGTTTTAAAAAGACTTTATTGCATAGATAATAAACTTTAATTATTTGAGCAAATATAATATGCACTATATATATTATATATGATTTAGAAATATAATATTATTCTAAAAATAATAATCTCATACATACTATTGTAATATTAAGAAAACTCCTTGTGACTAATGAACACCCTCCTTGGTAGACAAAAATTGTAATTCAAAAACCAATTCTTTATTTCTATAAGATTCATGTAGTTAAACAATGTCCAAGTTATTTTAAAAGTATTGGTGAATGTGTACCTTATAAACTCTATCTTTAAGAGGAAGCGGTCCAGCTCAGCTTGTCGCGGACTCACTCTCCCTTACGGCGCAAATTATATCGTACACCCGGATATACGGTCCTCACCGTACATCCGGGTATTTTTGCAATTAATTACAAATCTGGTGGTAAAGATTAAGGATGGAGAAGGCTGCTCGGCGCTCGCGATGTCTTGGGAATCGATGGATGAGGATCTGCGCACATCTCTCTTCTCCGCCCACCATGGCCTTCCACGCACATCTCTCTTCTGAACCAGGATACATTGTGTGTTGATTTCCTTGAGAGTCAACAAATTAAAGCACCCACCAAACACTTATACTTTTGAGTCCTTAGTTTAAACTTGAAATAAGTTTTAACTAAACGGTAAACTGCATTATTACTGAAGTTTTTCAGTATACCCAGTGCACTGAACAGTGATTACAAGAAGAAGAGCAAAAATTTTAAACTAATCCAATCAGACTTCTCTTATACTCAAAAGAAAGCCCAAGGCTAGTACTTTGAACTGACAAGAATAGTTCTTAAAGAAAGACAACTTTCTTCAACAGCAGCCTCACTTCAGCTTGCTGCTCGCCAAATTTAGGAGGCGCATAAAAAACTATTATTATACATATAATATATTAATATTAATGTTATTATTAATACATTAATAGATGATCATCCAGGTTCCAATAAACATAGCGGTTAAGCGGGTAGTAATCAAAACTTGTTGAATATTTGGTTTTGTTGATAACTAACCATAACAGAAACAAAGGATTGAACTACCCTTAGGTCTAAACAGACGTCAATGATTTATTACTTAACTAACCATGCAGGTGGACCATTGGATAGAACTACTATCTGTTCTATCGAGTACAGAAGTAAGAACTGTACTCAGTTCTGTTCTACGTGAATAATTGTCATGTTTATTGTTTTGTTCCTAAAATTGATTATGTACTCAGTTCTGTTCAAGACAGAAACCTTTGAGGTTCTCTGTTCCGTCGACTATGCTACAACTCACACTTATAAAATTTCTAATACAAATTTTGTAATGGGGTACTTTAACATTCTAATTAACCTAACATCATCAAAATCTAAATACATTTATTCCTTACAATTTCCCCCTTTTTGATGATGCCAAAACCCTTAAACTATTTCCAGAGAAGTGTCTTTCACCATAAAAGAGAAAAAGTTAAAACTTTTTTTGAAAAATCTTGGTGGACAACTTAGCATAGGAAAATAGTAAGAGTAAGAGAACAAGCAAGATACAATACAAAGAATCAGAGCAAAAATAATGAAACAAGCAGACAGAACAGAAAGAGTTAGCAGAGATCAAAAGCAGATGGAGGGTAACTACCTTACAAATGAGAGGTAGAGATGTTATTTTATTATCAGATATTTTCCTATCCATATTTTCCCTTAAGGCTGCATCTTCTAGTCCTTGTAGCCTTCTCAACTCTTCATTCACTTCCTCTCTTATCTCAGAGAGATTCCCATAGGATTGATAGGAGGCCCAGATTGGAGAGAGCTTGCAATTTAGATAATTGAGGACTCCTTCATGGATTGATTTGCCTGGGAGAACATTCTTGAGGTACCAATGTTCAGCTTCTTCCAACGATCCGCCATATCTGACTCCAACATACCCTTCATTATCCAAGTACATGTTCTGTTGTTGTGTAGGAGTCATTTTCTGCTTCATTTCATCAAACTGAACTCTGTCAATCTTCTGAGAACCACCCAGTCTCCGTTCAATGAAGTTCAAGGCCTTCTTTTTTGTAAAAGCCTTCTTGCGAGGAGATGGGGGGCCTGGGGATGCCAACTTCTTTCTTTTTCTGAATTGCAGCCTCAAAGTAGGGTGTTGGATCAACAGAGATTGAGGATCCGACTGCAGTTCTGGCAGGTCTAGGCTTAAGGGGTTGAGATTCTTCTTCCCCCTTTTTGGCATCATTATGATCTTCTAACATCAAACTGATCCTCTGAAATTCTGAGGCCTGATTAGTTGCAATCTGCTCAAGGGCTTCTGGTACGGTTTGTGTGACAGAAGTGAGTCCCTCTATCGACCCTTGTTGTTTCAGAACAGCTGAGGAGATATCTCTGGTGTTTGCCTCAAGAAGTACCATCTTCTGGTATCTTTCCTTGTCAACTTGTATAAGGGATAGGGCCCGATCCTTATGAGTATTGCAGAGGTCCTCTATCTGCTGGAGCTGCTCAGTCCTCTTGTCATTGTACCACTGTAAATCACCAACAGCAGTAGAGAGCTTCTTGATGGCATTATCCTGATCCATGAGAGTGTGATCCAGAGAGAAGAGGACATTGTTGATGCCATCAACCGAGCTTGAGAGTTCGTCAGTTTTTGCAGTTGAGGTAGCCACGAAGTCATTCAGAGAGGCTCTTAGAGTAGTAAAGCTGTCAAATATGAACTTCATACCAGATTTAAATTTGTCATTGACATGGGACATATGTTCATAATGACTTTGATTAACCAATATTAGTTTCTGCATCCCATCTAGCATCTGGCCACCAAAATCTTCAGCACCTTCAACAAATTTATTGAAGGGGATTTTGGGTTGTTCATCTCCAAAGCCAGGAATTTCAAGACCTCTTGCCTTAGGCATGGGAGGCCTTCTGGTATGATTCTCTTGAGCAGGTGGGGAGGACTTCTGATGAAATTCCACTTTTTGATCTAGAGTGGGAGTCTTCTTTCTCTTGGATGTGGATTCATTTAATTTACTAACAATGAATCCATCATTACTAGATGCACTAATGCTGGAAAGATCAATACGAGTCTTGCGCTTTTGTTTGGAATAGAGTTTAAGGCAACCGAGTGCCTAGAAGAGCATTTCTGAGCAGGGGTTGCAGATGGGGTTTTCTGATGTGAGGAGTTCTGGTGGTTAGAGATTTTCTGTTGGGGAGGTGAGGGAGGAGGTGAGGGAGAGCGGTTTCTGCTGGGGGTTATCTGTTTACAGGGTGATGGGGATTTGGGATTTTTGGACGATTGACTTTGAGTTGATGAAGTTTTCTATTCCTTAGGGGTGTTCTGTTTGGAGGGGGTTTTCTATTGAGGAGATTGAGGTGGACTGGTGTAGGGAGTTGTAAGTTTAAGTGAAGGAGGTGAGAAGGATGCAGGGGGAGATTCAACAGGTGTGCTTGGGTGAGGAGACTTGGGAGGGGAAGGAGGGGGTTCTGGTGTATCATGGACAGATGGTGAGTGAGAGATTACCTCAAGAACTATTTCTTCGAACAGAGATGCCCTCCATTCCTGAACAAGCTTCCGCATAGGTAAACCTTGGTCATTAGCTGTAGATGGTTCTCCTTCTCCTAGATGGCTGCGCAAGAAAGGATTTAAGGACTCCTTGGCCTTCTTCTCAACAAGGCAGACATCAAAGATTTCTACTTCACGATCCTCCAAAGGCTTCACAGGCTCTTCTTCTTCAGATGAGGTGAGAATGGGCTTTCCTTTATAGTTATCCCTCTTCTTTTGTAGGACAGAGGAGAGGAAGTCAATGTCAAAGCATTTAGAGACGTCATCTGTTCTTACCCATATGAGGACTTCCTCTTCTTCTTGCTCATAGTGATTGTAGAACTGTATAATTTTCATAAGAGGACCCATTCTCCATTGTCTCCAACAGAGATGTGTAGCTGCCCTGGTTCTGGGTTTGGTGTTCTGGTGAGGACAGCACCAAGTTCTGTTCAGGAGTGGTAATAGAAGAGGGGTTCTCTGGTTCCCCCTGATTAACAACATCTCTGGTTCCTTGAGAGCTAGAACTTGAGATAACCTCCTCCTCCTCCTCCTCCTCGTTCTTCTTCTTCTTCTTCTTCTTGCGGGGAGCCAAAACATCATTAGAGGGTCTCTTCCTCTTTTGAACTACCTTTTTGGGCTGTTACGGTGCAACCTTTTTTGTTTTCTTCTTCTCTTTCTCAGCAGAGGGTCTATCTGAGGGCGATTCTTGAACTTTTTCCAAGTTTTGTTGACTTTTGCTATCAAACTGGTGTTGGCGTTTCAACTCAGCCTTAATAGCAATTTCCCTCTTGGGAGAGGCAGTGAGGAAGATTACCTTGGTGTGATCAAGGGAGGAGGTTTTCCTCAGAGAAACACCTTGAGCAATCAGCAGCTTAGAAATCAACAGTCCATGGCCCAACTTCCCAAAGTAGAGGTCGGTTTTGGGGTTCTTCCTCTTGATGAACTCAATGATGGACTTCATCATCACCTGTCCCCAGTTGACATTTACTCCATGATGCACTGCATACAATGATTTGGCATTGGCAGTTGTAACATCATCTGTGGAGGAGTATTTGCACTACAGGCATTTGTGAAATATTGATTAGCAGCTCAAATTCCTTCTTGAGAAGGTACTTCTTCATATTCAACTTTTCAACATCTTCGCCCTTCTTGCAGTAGTTCATTTTGAACTTAAGAACTGTGATGTCAGCTTCTTCTAGGTCAAATAGTGAACTGTTGCCTTCCTCTAGTTGAATGTCAAATAGTTTGTTGATGGCGTCAGCATCAATGAGAATGTCCTCTCCTTGGACATGAGAGTTGATGACCTCATCCTTGTAAGAGGCGTTGAGATAGAACTCAATGATATCAATGTTGCTGTAGACTTCGTAGTTGAAGGTGATGACCTTGTTTAGTTGGCACTCATGAAGACTTTCAATAATATTTGCCATTCTCATCTCGTTTTCTGCAAATCTGGGTAGTACGTCCACGTCGCATCTCATCCTAGTCAGAACATTCTTGAGGAGAGTTGCCTTCTATTCTTTGGTAAGGTCGTTGAAGCTTATGATCGCCATTGCAGAAGTTTTAGAGGTTTTGAAAGCTTTTAGAGAGAGAGAGAGCTTGATTGCAAGAGAGATAATGAGCAGTAGCGGTTTAGGTTGAAAATAATGGGTAAATATGGATTTGAGTTAGTGGACGTTTGATATAATCTGGCAGTTTCGAGGCATCATTTAATGAAATGTGGGCGGAAAGACGTTTCCGTTAAAGAAATAATTATCATGGGTAGAAGAGTAAAAGACCTATTCAAGTACTTAGGTCTGCCCATACATCGGAAAATGATTAATTCCACAACCACTTCTGTTGGAGTAATCAAGTAAGGAAGATCTTCTGTTGTTAGAACGGTTTTCTGTTCGCAAGGAGGTTCTCTTTTAGAGGTATTCTGGTGAAGGGATCTCTGGTCCAGATAAAGGAGTTCTGGTCTAGAGCAAGGTTTGATTCAAGCATCTCTGGGAAGGTCATCCATCAATCCCAGCTCTTCCCTTAGCTTGTTGAACCTCGTCTCACTGAGGGGTTTAGTGAGGATGTCTGCAAGTTGATCTTCTGTTAGTACATGCTCCATACAGATGTGCTTCTTCTCTACATGATCTCTGATGAAGTCATGTCTGATCTCAATATGCTTTGTTCTGGAGTGAAGAACTGGATTCTGGGTGATTGCAATGGCACTTGTGTTGTCACAGAGTAGCTTGATATCCTTTGCATGAATTCCATAATCCTTAAGTTGTTGCTTTATCCAGAGAAGCTGAGCACAGCAACTCCTAACTGCAATATATTCAGCTTCAGCTGTGCTTGTTGAGATTGAGTTATGTTTCTTGCAAAACCAAGAGACAAGTCTCCCACCTAGCAATTGGCAGTGACCAGAAGTGCTCTTCCCGTCTAACATGCAACCTGCAAAATCTGAGTCAGAGTAACCACTTAGTTCAAAGTTACCTCCCTTGGGATACCATAGGCCTGCATTTGGATTTCCTTTGATATATCTGATGATTCTTTTTGTAGCACTTAGATTGCTCTCCTTGGGCTTTGACTGGTATCTGGCACACATTCCAACAGAGAATGAAATATCTGGTCTGCTTGCAGTTAGATATAGAAGAGATCCAATGATCCCTCTATACATTGTTGTATCTACATCTTTTCCTTCATCTGGTTCAATTCCCTAAGAAGTGTTCATAGGAATTTTGACTGAGGCTTTTCCTTCAATTCCAAACTTCTTGATCAGGTCTCTGGTGTACTTCCCTTGATTGATAAAGATCCCTTCTGGAACTTGTTTCACTTGCAGTCCTAGGAAGTAACTAAGTTCTCCCATCATGCTCATTTCAAATTGACTCTGCATAACTTGAGAAATTTTCTAACATAATTCTGAATTAGTACTTCCAAATATAATATCATCAACATATATTTGTACTAGCAGAATATGATTAGCAACAGATATTTGAAATAGAGTTTTGTCAATCTTTCCCTTAGTAAACCCATGGTTCACTAGGAATAGGGACAAGGTGTCATACCACGCTTTGGGAGCTTGCTTAAGACCATAGAGGGCCTTTTTAAGCTTGTAGACACAAGAAGATTGAGTAGGAATGATAAAACCTGGTAGTTGTTCAACATAGACTTCTTCTTCAAGATCTCCATTCAGAAATGCACTCTTAACATCCATCTGGTAGACCTTGATGTTGTTGTAGGAAGCATAGGCTAGGAAGATTCTGATGGCTTCAAGTCTGGAAACTGGTGCAAAGGTCTCATCAAAATCAATTCCTTCTTCTTGGCAGTATCCCTTAGCCACCAGCCTTGCTTTATTCCTTACAATGTTGCCTTCTTCATATGCTTTGTTTTTGAACACCCACTTGGTTCCAATAAGATTCTGGTGCTTTGGCCTGGGAACAAATTCCCACACTTTGTTCCTTTCAAACTGTGTGAGCTCTTCTTGCATTGCATTGATCCAGTCTAAATCTTGTAGAGCTTCTTCCACAGTCATAGGTTCAATCTAAGATATGTAGCAAGCAAACATTGCTTCTCTTCTGGTTGTAGCAGATCTGGTCTGCACACCATTTCTGATCCGTCCAATCATTTGGGTTGCTGGGTGGTCTCTTAACCAAGTTAGATCAGGTTCTGATAAAGCTTGTCTGGGTCTCTCTTGTTCAGGTTCTGATTCTTTATCATTGTCCTTGTCTTGCAGAATAGGATTCATGATGTGAGTTGGTAGGACAGAGTTGGTAACCTCTTCTGGTGTGACCACTTATGGTGTGACCACTTATGTTGCTTCAGCTTGGACTTCTTCAAGGTTGATTTTCTTCAGGTTCTCTGTTATGTTCTCAACTGAAGTGTGATCATCAAACTTAACATGAATTGACTCCTCAACAAGTAGGGTTCTCTTGTTGAGTATTCTATAGGCTTCGCTTGTGCTTGAGTAGCCTATGAATGTACCTTCATCATCTTTCTCATGGAATACTTTAAGATGTTCTTTTCCATTGTTGAGAATGTAGCATTTGCATCCAAAGGTGTGAAAATAGCCGATGTTGGGTTTTCTTCCTTTCCAGAGCTCATAGGGGGTCTTCTGATGATCTTTGTGAATCATGCTCCGGTTCTGGGTGTAGCATGCAGTGTTGATTGCTTCAGCCCAACATATGAGAGGTAGACCTGATTCAGCAATCATGGTCCTTGCAGCTTCCTTGAGAGTCCTATTTCTTCTTTCTGCAACTCCATTCTGTTGTAGAGTTATGGCTGCAGAGAGTTGATGCAAGGTTCCATTATGGTCACAGAAATCCTTTATGACCTGGTTGACAAACTTTGTTCCTCTGTCTGATCTGATGGTCTTGACCTTCAGATTTTGTTCATTCTGCAGTAGCTTCAAAAGAGATGGTAGTTTCTGTAGAGTTTCATTCTTCTTTTTCAAGAAGATTGTCCATGTATATCTTGAATAGTCATCCACCATGACTAGTGTATATCTTTTGCCACCAACAGTTGGAGTCTCAACTGGTCTAAATAAATCCATGTGGATCGGATTCAAAGGACTAGTAGAGAGGTCTCCAGCAATGAGTTTGAAGGAGTTTTTGACTTGCTTTCCTTTCTGGCATGCACTGTACAGGTTCTCCTTCTTGTACACAATGTTGGGCAGTCCATCAACAATATAATCCCTTGCTAGCTTGTTGATTGTTTTGAAATTCAAGTGGCTCAGCTTCTTGTGCCATTCCGAGCCGAGTTTTGAATCTCCTTAGGCTATCAGGCAAATTCCATCTTTTGCAGTAGACCAATCAACAACATAGATGTTTCTTTTCCTCCTTGTTGTCAGAACCACTTCTTTAGTTGTCTCATGCTTGACAGAGCAGCCTTCTTTTGAAAATTCAATTGTGTAGCCTTTGTCACAGAATTGGCTAGCACTTAACAAGTTGAACTTCAGGCCTTTAACGTATGAGACATCATCAATGATTATGTGGTTATTGATCAGCTTCACTCTTCCTTTTGTTTGACCTTCTTTATCTGATGGATTATGGGGTATCCAAACATATATAAAATGAAGAGCTGAGCTAGATAGTTGGAGAAGAAGATGAATGAATAGTGATATTGAGAGTTATGTTCTAGGGTTACAAATGGCTCCAAGAGGAGTATAAATAGGGAAATAATGGGCCGGGCCGCTAATATGGGCCCGGTAGCCCAACTACATAAAAGACTAATCTAGTACATAGTTACATACAAATGACATATAAGCAGTACAATAATACAAATGATATCCGTAAGATGTGTGTGGGCCGCTGTCCGGGCCCAATAGTCATGAGACCCGGGGGTTCGAGTCTATATACTCTATCAGGAGTCCCCCACTCTCTGAGTCGAGAGTATTCGAGGCGAAAGAGAGTAGAACTGTGTGCTGATCTGTCGTCGTCTGGTGAGTAAACTTCGTGAACAAAAATTTGAATTTCTGCTTCTTTGGTTAACGGAGGTGCTAAGTCCCCCGCTCTTCCAGTCCCCCACTCCTTGAGGCGAGTGTAATGAGGTGAAGAGGAGTAGAGTAATGCGTGTCAGATGATGTCTTCAACAGGGGGGCGAGGGTTGACACCTTTTGATCCACGATGGGGAGATGCCTCGTTAAAAACCTCATTAGGAAAAACCCTGTGGGAAAAAATCCTAATGAGGGAAAAAGAGTACACCGGATGCCCCCAAAATGAAACAAAAGGTGCGAGCCCTTCGGCCTGGAGATGGAGCTGCAGCGGTGCCCGTCTGCTGGATGATCGAGGCCGATCTCTAGATGTGGGTAGCTCATCATGATTAGTAGTCCTAGTCATCAAATAAAGATGACTAAGGGATGGGTCGAGCGACCATCCACAATATGATGTCTGGTTCATCAAATAAAGATGACCAGAACGTAAGGCCGATGGGCCGAGAGGCCTGTACGAGAGCTCCACGTTGTCAAATAAAGACGACGGGGCGATGGTGCGGCCGAGGGGCCTGCATAAGAGCTCCACGTCGTCAAATAAAGATGACGGGGCGATGGTGCGGCCGAGGGGCCTGCATAAGAGCTCCACGTCGTCAAATAAAGATGACGAGGCGATGGTGCGGCCGAGGGGCCTGCATAAGAGCTCCACGTCGTCAAATAAAGACGACGGGGCGATATATGGCTGAACTCTGGGCTCCTTTAGCCTTTCAGCCGGAGACCGCAAGATGTTCGCTATATCTGAATAGGGGGACGAGGCGGTGGACGCCTGTCTGAATATGAGGATGACGACGCTGATGAGTCGGTCCGAATATGAGGACGACAACGCTGACGAACCGGTCCGAATATGGGGACGAGGCGATGATAAGCCATGCGTCATATGAAGGCGACGGTCACCATCCAGGAAGGGAATGGCGAGCCTGGTCGCTAGATAAGGACTTCGGCGCTGGGGCCGGTCTAAATGTGAGGACGAGGCGATGATGAGACGTGCGTCATATAGGGGCGACGGTCGCCGTTCGGGAAGGGATGGCGAGCCCAATCGCTATAACAAGACTTCGGCGCTGGGAGCCGGTCTTGAGATAAATAATCACGTCGCGGCCGAGAGGCTGATCGTGATGTGCGGATGACAATGATGAGGAGCCAGTCCGAAATATGATGACGAGGCGATGATGGAGCCGATCGTCATATAGAGGCGATAGTCACCATCCAGGAGGGATGGCGAGCCTGATCGCTAGCCCAACACACTCGGCGCTGATGAAGCCGGTGTTGGGATAGGGTGTGACGTCGTGGCCGAGGGGCCGATCGTGATGCGAGGTCGTCAGCACTATGAGGCTGATCCAAAAGTCCAAGCAGCGGTTGCCATCCGATGAAGGAATGACTGAGACCGGTCTTGGGGATAGATAATCACGCTGAGGCCGAGGGGCCGATCGTGATGTGCGGACGGAGATGATGAGCCGATCCGATAATATGATGACGAGGCAAGAATGAAGCCGATCATCATATAGAGGTGATGGTCACCATCCAGGAAGGGATGGTGAGCCCAATCGCTAGCTCAAGATCGCGTTGAGACCGAGGGGTCTGCCGCGATGTGAGGATGACGACGATGATGAGCCGTTCCAATAAATGATGACGAGGCCATGATGGGCCAATCGTCATGTAAAGGCGACGGTCACCATCCAGGAAGGGATGGTGAGCCCGATCGCCAGCTCAAAACTCTCGGCGCTGAGGAAGCCGGTCTTGAGATATATGATCACGCCAAGGCCGAGGGGCCGACCGTGATGTGAGGACAACGACGATGAGGAGCCGGTCCTATAATATGAGGACGAGGCGCTGATGAAGCCGATCGTCATATAAAGGCGATGGTCACCATCCAGGAAGGGATGGCGAGCCCGATCGCTAGCTCAAGACTCGCGGCGCTGAGGAAGCCGGTCTTGAGATAGATAATCACGCCGAGGCCGAGGGGGTCAGTCGTGATATGAGGACGACGACGATGAGGAGTCAGTCCAAATAATGATGACGAGGCAATGGTGAAGCCGATCGTCATATAGGGGCGACGGTCACCATCCGGGAAGGGATGGCGAGCCCGATCGCTGGCTCAAGACTCGCGGCGCTGAGGAAGCCGGTCTTGAGATAGATGATCACGCCGAGGCCGAGGGGTCGGTCGTGATGTGAGGACGACGACGATGAGGAGTCGGTCCAAATAATGATGACGGGGCGATGGTGAAGCCGATCATCATATAGAGGCGACGGTCACCATCCGGGAAGGGATGACGAGCCCGATCGCTGGCTCAAGACTCACGACGCTGAGGAAGCCGATCTTGAGATAGATGATCACGCCGAGGCCGAGGGGCCGGCCGTGATATGAGGACGACGACGATGAGGAGTCGGTCCAAATAATGATGACGAGGCGATGGTGAAGCCGATCGTCATATAGAGGCGATGGTCACCATCCGGGAAGGGATGGTGAGCCCGATCGCTGGATCAAGACTCGCGGCGCTGAGGAAGCCGGTCTTGAGATAGATGATCACGCCGAGGCCGAGGGGCCGGTCGTGATGTGAGGACAACGGCGATGAGGAGCCGGTCCTATAATCTGAGGACGAGGTGCTGATGAAGCCGATCGTCATATAAAGGCGATGGTCACCATCCGGGAAGGGATGGCGAGCCCGATTGCTGGCTCAAGACTCGCGGCGCTGAGGAAGCCGGTCTTGAGATAGATGGTCACGCCGAGGCCGAGGGGCCGGTCATGATGTGAGGACGACGGCGATGAGGGGCCGGTCCAAAAATCCATGCAACGGTCGTCCTCCGGTAAAGGAATGACTAAGACCGGTCTCGAGATAAATAATCACGTCGAGGCCGAGGGGGTCGATCGTGATATGAGGACGACGACGATGAGGAGTCGGCCCAAATAATGATGACGAGGCGATGGTGAAGCCGATCGTCATATAGAGGCGATGGTCACTATCTAGGAAGGGATGGTGAGCCCGATCGCTGGCTCAAGACTCGCGGCGCTGAGGAAGCCGGTCTTGAGATAAATGATCACGCCGAGGCTGAGGGGCCGGTCGTGATGTGAGGACAACGGCGATGAGGAGCCGGTCCTATAATATGATAACGTGGCAAGGCGTTGGCGCCGGACTGAACCTGTAGGACGGTGGAGCTGGTCCGAAGATGAGGGACGGCGCTGGGCGCTCGTCTGAGATGATGGACGGCGCTGGGCACTCGTCTGAGATGATGGACGGCGCTGGGCGCTCGTCTGAAAATGAGGGACAGCGCTGGGCGCTCGTCTAACAAATGAAGGACGTCGCTGGGCGCTCGTCTAAGATGAGGGACGGTGCTGGGCGCTCGTCTAAGAATGAAGGACGGCGCTGGGCGCTCGTCTGAAAATGAGGGATGGCGCTGGGCGCTCGTCTACAAATGGAGGACGGCGCTGGGCGCTCGTCTAAGATGATGGACGGCACTGGGCGCTCGTCTAAGATGATGGACGGCGCTGGGCACTCGTCTGAGATAATGGACGGCGCTGGGCGCTCGTCTGAAATGATGGACGGCGCTGGGCGCTCGTCTGAAATGAGGGACGGCGCTGGGCGCTCGTCTAAAAAATGAGGGACGGCGCTGGGCGCTCGTCTGAAATGAGGGACGGCGCTTGGCGCTCGTCTAAGAATGAAGGACGGCGCTGGGCGCTCGTCTAAAAAATGAGGGACGGCGCTATGCGCTCGTCTAAGATGAGGGACGGCGCTGGGCGCTCGTCTAATCCGCATGTATGGTCTTGCTTCGTCCATAATGTGTAGTATTTGCCTGATATGTACTTGGTATTGTTGTGGGGATTTCATTTTTTGTTGCTCGAGGACGGCGAGTGCGCGCGGTCCTCGGCTTCCCTCTTTTATTTTTCCTTTTTCCTTTTTTTTTATTTTTTTTATTTCCGTTTCCATTCCCTATTTCGGGGAGTATCCTTCTTTCAGGCTTCGGCCGAAGGGTGTGCTCGTCCTTCGGCCGGTTCGGACTTCGTTTATAACGTCCGTGATCTCAGAGGGGTCCCGTCGCCTATTTATGACGCGGGCTTGACTTTTGGTTGGTTTCCAACGGCTGCCGTTGCCCAACCCTGAGTGGGGGGATTCTGCCACCTCGGCCATGATTTCAGGCCTGTCGTCCTGCGATCTGGCGCGTGGACGACGCGGTGAACTTCCCATTTCAAGACGCGGACCGTTTGCGGGCCCCTCGTCTTGGGGACATCGTCGGCCATACCTGAGCGTTCACTCTAGGCTTACGGGGCCAGGACGATGTGCTCTCTCAGCTAGGCCTGAGCCCTTCGCTGATACAAAATACAAAGTGGAGCAGACCTGAGCCTTTCGCTCGAAGGCTGCTGATACGACACGTGGTATCTTCTATTTACATTTCCAAAAAATAAGCGGAATACAATAGGTGCGCTGTTCATGGCAACGGCTTTTGGGCGACGCGATTAGCGTCTCGGAGAACGAGGTGTACCGTTTACCGCTCTCGGGCATAATGCCATGTGCGGCCGGTAGCGGCTCTCATTTTTAGATGCCCGAGTCACCAAATAAAGGTGACTAGGGTAGGTCGAGGGACCCAAATATAATTCAAATCATCAAATAAAGATGGTCGGTAGACTAGAGCTCGGGTCCACCACTTTGGGGTTTTTTGACCCGCTCTAATGGCGATGATAAAAATAATAATGCCAATAATAATGCATCATTAGCGACCTCAGGAAATTTTAATCCCTCATAATGGTCTTCACCACCTCGGGGGTTTTTAACCCGCCATAATGATGGTGGAAGTAATATAATTAATAATAGTAATAATTATACTACTATCATTTAATAAACATTTTAAATGTATGAATAGGAGTATTGGGCACTTACCTCTTATTTGGGCCATTTGAGATAATGGGCCTACATAGGGATTGAATCTTTGATTCTTTATTGGGCAGCCTGGCAATTAATTTGACCGACTTGACCTAGCTCACAATTTGCTGCAAAGCTTTGGCCAGGTTCCTTCAACTTCATACGCACCAAGACCCACCAAGCAGCCCAATCGCTCAAGAGTATTACTCCGTATTCCAGGTGGAAGGCAGCAGCTTCGCCTAGTGAACACCACACCTGAGGGTTTCCTGTGAAGACGCCTTCCAGTCCGACCGCACCTGGTTGCCGGCGATGGGGGAAAGGCCCTTGACTGCTGGTTCCGCCGGACAAGCCCTTGGAAAATGAAGGAGCCCTCCGCCAGAGTTGAGTTGCTGGAGCTAAAAGCTGCTGTAACGACGCAGCAAAGAACATGAGACACCTCCCGCGACGGAGCTCGTGGTCGGAGTCGATTGTTGTAGTGCCGATCTCGAATCTGCTGCCGGTCGCCGGGTAGATCCGAATCTGGACGGAGACTGCACGTCTGAAGGTTCAGTAGGCCATGGATTTGTACATCATCGCTGTGGCGGCTATGCTCTGCGGCGATGGTGGTGCTGGACCAGGGGAGGCGATGAGAGCGGTAATGGCACGACCGACTTTAGGTACTGCAGCTAGCTTCACCGGGTAGCGCACAACCGTGGAAGGTGATGGCGGCTCAAACCTGGGATTTCCAGATTTTTTCCTTCTTTTAATTTTTTCAGAACAGTTGGTTGGACTTCTTGTATTTTGGATGAATTCTTTGATGTTTGTGGAGACGAATCTCACTTGATTTTGCTCTAAGCTCTCAACGAGAGCACCATTGATGGATTATGGGGTATCCAAACATATATAAAATGAAGAGCTGAGCTAGATAGTTGGAGAAGAAGATGAATGAATAGTGATATTGAGAGTTATGTTCTAGGGTTACAAATGGCTCCAAGAGGAGTATAAATAGGGAAATAATGGGTCGGGCCGCTAATATGGGCACGGTAGCCCAAGTACATAAAAGACTAATCTAGTACATAGTTACATACAAATGACATATAAGCAGTACAATAATACAAATGATATCCGTAAGATGTGTGTGGGCCGCTGTCCGGGCCCAATAGTCATGAGACCCGGGGGTTCGAGTCTATATACTCTATCATTATCTTTTCCTCCAAAGGTGACTTTAGGTCCATTGAATCTCTGGAACTCTGTTAGGCAACTTCTGTTACCTGTCATGAGCCTGGAGCATCCACTATCAATAAACCATTCTTGCTCAGAGATGGATCCAACACACAGTTCTTGCAAAATTAAAAGAAAGATTTAGGTACCCAAACAATGTTGGGTCCTAGAGGGTCATGGAGTTTTGGCAGTTGATACCACTTTGCTATCATCAAGTGAAACCTTGGTGGATGGTACCCATTATCCATCTGATAGTCATAGTAAACAGAAGTGTGATTCACTTTGGGCAGATGCTTGCGAGGGTTATGCTTCCTATTTACATATTTTTGCATAGCTTTCTTGGTTGGAAAGAAGTCCCATATACTATCAAGAGCAGAAGGGCGATTAGCTTTGGGCTTCTGAAGTTGACCAGCCAACCTCTTCTGCCTAAAGTTAATCTTCTCTTGATATCCGCCTCTCTGGTAATCATTTCTGGCAGGGTAGTCATGAGAGTGTCTAGTCGAGTTCTGTCTTTGATTTCTGTTATTTTGAAAACCTTTTCTGTTGTTAGGTTTTCTGCCAGGTTCATTAGTTTTCAAAACCTGTTTAGGTTGAACCTTTATCTTTTGGTTTTCTGGTCTGACTCTCTCATGAACATCCTTTGTGCCAGATACACTAGCTTGACAGATGGGGCTAGAAATCAGTGGCACTATGACCTCATCTGCCTTAACAACTCTAGTGCTAGGCTTTATAGAAGGCTCGCCTGATTCTGTTGAGCCATATCCAAGACCAAAACCAGTGCCAACTTGTTGGTAAAGTACTAGCCTTTCCATTGAAGACTGGGCCTTCTGACAGGTGTTGTACTTGATTTCAAGTGACTCTATTTCTCTTACTTTCTTTAGAAGAGAAACATTTTCAGCTTCCTGCTGATCTCTTTCCTTAAACAGAAGATTAATTTTGATCTCAACCTCCTTTTTAAGTCAAGGATTTCAGCTTTCAGCTTACTGTTTTCTTTTTTAACAGAAGAGTAAGTGGTTTGGATAGCTTTAACCTCTTCCCAAAATTCTGTCATTGAATCAGAATTAAAGGCTTTGCCTTCCGAAGAAAAACTAGAAGTAGAGGTAGAGGATACCTCATCATCAGATTGACCCATGACGCATAGGTCTTTGGTCTCTGTATCCAGGCAACAAAATGCCTCATCTGACTCTGATTCTGAGCTGGACTCTGTCTCAGAGAGGGGGTCCTTCTCTGGTTGCTCAGAGATGAGTGCTTTCCTCCTTTTGTGCTCATACTTCTTTTCTCCTTCATGTCCTTGTCTCTTGGACACTATGGGTTGTGGACAGTTGATGTGGAAATGCCCAGGCTGCCTGCAGTTGTAACAGAGAAGCTCTTCTATGCTTTTTGAAGACTTGGTCTTCTGAATAGGCTTTCTGCTAGAGGATGGACTTCTGCCATCCCTGGGCTTCATGAACTTCCTGAATTTCCTGGCAAAGGCAGCCATATATTCGTCAGTTAAGAGAATGGAAGAGTCAAAGTCATTTACCTTAGATGTGCTGGCTGTGAGGGCAGTGGTAGTCCTGTCCTCAGCTTCTTCCTTCTCTTCCTCATTCATCTCGAACTCATAAAATTTGAGATCAGAGATGAGTTTCTCTGTGTTGTGGGTTCTGAGATCCTTGATATCTCGCATGGCAGTGACCTTCAACTTCTTTCAGGGTGAAGGTAGACCTATGAGAACCTTCAAGTTGATCTCATTGGGAGTCAGTTCCTTCCCAAGCTCAGAGATTTCAGCAGTAAGGGTGAGTAGGCGTGCATACATCTCAGCTATGCATTCTTTGGGGAGAAGTTTGAAGTCTTCAAACTTCATCATAGCAATAGTAAGCTTGTTAACCTTTTCCTGCTCATCACCAGCTCCAATCAAGGTGAGTGTATCCAAGACTTCCTTGGCAGAGGTGCACTTCTTGATTCTAATGAAATACTTGTCATCTATGGCCTTGTAGAGAATATCCTTGGCAATGTTATCAAGGTTATACTTCCTCCTTTCTTCAGTTGACCACTGATGACGTCCCTTGATGATCATATGTGGTTGATTACCACCAGCAAGATAATTTGGGTTCACCTTTTTGAACCCATTGAAGGGCCCTGCATCAAGAACTTCCCACATCTCATCATGCAAGGCACAGAGGTGCGCTTTCATCCTGATCCTCCAGTCATCAAACTTTGTAACTGAAAACATAAGATTCTTGGAAAGTGTGTTATCCATAATAGAATATTTAAAAGCAGAGGCTGAGAAACAAATGGATCTTTGTTCAACAAGTGACCTAAAAGATTACGAGAATAAGGAGGCTCTGATACCATTTGTTGGTCCTATTTATACAAGGAACAGTCTAGAGGGGGGGGGGGGGTGAATAGATTGTTCAAGTTTTCAAACTTTTCTCTAAGTCTTTACAGACTTGACAGAGAAGGTCAGCATCTGGAAACAAAACTAGTCGAGTTCTGGTGAGAGAGAAGGTCAAGTTCTGATGACAGAACTCGACTTGGCAGCAAATAGTTCTCTGTTCGGGTAGCCTCAGGAAAACACTAAGGCAAAGGCCTTTCTGTTAACTCACAAGGGAGTTTTGCTGAACACAGAATCCAAACCTCTTGAGTTAAGCAGTAAGAATCTTAAATACAGAAAGTAAATGCTTAAAGTAAATGACACCAGTGATTTTTATAGTGGTTCAAGGAACAACTTGTTCCTCTAATCCACTGTTCCACTAAGCTTGTAAAAACAACGGTTTACAATGCCTTAGTCCCTAACACTTAAGAATCTCTCCACGTCTTCTTCAAGCCTAGTTGCCACCCGGGATGCAGTCCTTGCTTCCTGATGGCTGGTCTAGTTTCACTAAGTCTCATGAAGTTTCACCACTTCACTACTAGGGTTGTATACGAACCGAATCGAGTCGAATAATGAGATTTTGTGTTTGTATTTGTTTAATTTTTTCGAATACGAATTCAAATTCAAATATGAAACGAATATTAATTTTGATTTGTATTTGTATTTGTTTAACAATACGAATAATTAACAAATCATATACGAATATCGAATCGATTTGAGTACAAGTTAAATATTAGTCAAATATCACTCTAAAAAAAACTTTTCTTATACTTCATGTTTTTTATGTTGTAAATGCTTGCTATGACTTAATGTGTGTTTTTAGAATTTAAGTTTAATTAATGGATCAATGCATTTTTAGATGGTACACAATATATACTAAAGTTAATTAATTTCATGATTAATAAATATAAATATATTTCAAACTTTTTGAAATATACACTAACACACACATATTAGAAATTATATATACTTATAATGTGTGAAATAAGTTGATAATTGTATATATCAAAGTCAAATAACTCCAATTTTATTCTTCAAATCGAATACATAATTATTTGTATTGTATTTGAAATACATTTGAACCAAAAAATTGATTTGTATTCGTATTTATATTATGATTTATTGCAAATGGACTTGGAATCTGTATGCAAAAGTGTATATATGGGCTACACTTTGAGTGTATTGTTATCTTTTAAAAGTTATTATAGTGTTATTACTACTACTATTATTATTATTATTGACATTAATATTATCATTATTATGAATCGAATATATTTGATTAATATTCGAATCGAATACACTGATATTCTTATTTGTATTTGATAACAACTCGAATCAAATTTAATATTCTTATTTATATTTGTATTTGAAATTTCAGAATTCGAATCGTCTTATACGAATTCGAATCGCGAATCGAACACAAATTATTTGATTCGTTTACAACCCTATTCACTACTCCAGCTAATTTGAGACGTCCCTTCTTTTTCAAGAAGTGTATTCAGTTAAGAATTGTTTTCTCCAACGTAGCTTCATCAGAAAAGATGTATAGTTGAGGCTTTAGAAGTGTTGAAGAACTGGGGGAACGAATCTCTCACATTGGAAAGAAAAGATATAGAGTTTATAGTCTTTTCCAACATTAAGTTGTGTTGCTCGAGATGAATGGAGGTTAAAGTCTTTGAGCGTTTGAATATTTGCACTTAGAGAGATATGAATAGTTGTTCGTTCCTTGTTTTTTTCAGTCCTTCAAAGTGTATCTTATTAACTGGGAGCAGTCCTGCCGTTGGAGGGTAGAAGACAGCTTCATTTAATGCTTGTACTGTTGATTTGACCTGTTGGTTCTTGACTTGCTATTTTGGGGGCGAGAAGATATCCGCATGGTCAATCATCAGCTTTAAATATCTCAACATATGACCCACATTAATTGTGCATTTAATGAGTGAATAGTACCATGTTCCGGTGAGATGCTCCTAGCCGTTAGCGAATTTCCCGTTAGTTTAACCGGCTCAGGTAGCTTGACCGAAACAGTCTAAGTGTAGAGCATTTCTGTTGGAATCAGCAGAGATCCGTTCTGTTGAATACTTGTTCTTCCTTCTCTGTTGTATCTCTGGTCAAGACAAAAACCAATGAGGTTCTCTGTTCCGTCGACTATACTAAAACTTACACTTAGAAAATTTCTAATGGGGTACTTTAACATTCTAATTAACCTAGCATCATCAAATAAGAATGAGTTGATGAAGTGGGAATAAAGTAAGAATGAATTAGAGCCACACAAATGTTACCAAATATGGTATGAGACAATAATAGGGGGACATCCAAAAATGGAAATGTGGAACAATTATAGGGGGACGGAAGGAGTATATAATAATAGTTTTTTTATATAAAAAGTGCGGCGCCTCCTAAGTTTGGTGCCCTAGGCCATTGCCTAGGTGTTTGGCCCCCAAAGCCGGTATTGAGAGCTGGACCCAGAGTTTTAAATAGCAGTTGCGGTAGCGGTTGCGGTCATCGCAATCGCGGTTGATGCGGCAACTGTGATGCGTATTGTGTCCGTTGCGGTGTGAAATATTTTCAATTGCTTACAAGTAAGATAATGGTGTTGAGGAGCGGTTGTGGCCAGATGCGGTGTGAAGCAGCCCCATTTTTGTTGTGTTGCGGTTACGTTGTGGGTTTCATCTGTGATTCAAAAGTACACTGGTATAGCGGCCTGTTGCGATTACGCCACCGCCCGTGACCGTAATATTGCGGCCACAATATGTGATGCATGGTCCGCTATTTAATACTAATGGTTAGGGACGGACCCTCCCCCCGTCTCGATGGACAAGGGTTGCGCTCTCATACGCACGAAGTGATCCATTCTTCCTTCTCTCGTTGACGCCATTCTTCCTGCACAACATAATGTTTGTTGGCAAGAAGTGAAATGATTAGGACATGAAGTGCAATAAGGTTGAACAGTAACGTCGGCATAAAGTGCAATATATTTAATTGGACATCAAAATAAACTTATGAAATCTAGAGAGAAATAAAAAAGAACTATAAATTCATAGCATTAATGTGGTGCAGAAACCCTGATAGGAAGTGCAACAATATAATGTTGGCATGAAGCGCAATAATTTTAATTGAACGAAAGCAATGCAAAATGCACCTGTTTTTAATAAGGGTACCTTCGTCCTTCCACATTTTAATATGACGACATTTTTTTTCTTTATTAATTTTCAGTCATACAAACGAATAAAACAAACATAGTTATATTTAGGGAAACTCAATATGTTGGAGTTATATCTCGAGAAATTTCCCATCTTTTTGTGTAATTGTTCTTTGTTTATTAACAAAGTATATCTTGAATATAAATTTTTCATTATACATCACGTTTGGCCAACTCAACCGTTTCAGTTGCAATTTTACTAATTGTTGTAGCCCTAACTTGATTAAAATATGAATAAGTAATGAAAGTAAGATCAAGAAATTAAACAATCTTTAAGTTTTATTTATAACAAAATATAGTAACACATACAAAATATACCAATTAATCTAGGAAGAAGAAGAAGAAGTGATCATTGAGTTCAACCTAATGAGGAAGGCATGGATATCGGTTTCTAGCGTTGCCCTCATATCTGGCTCTATAGTGTGACCTTCCCTTTCCAAGGTATCTCTCATCATCTCCATTTTGTTTTTCATGTAAATCAAATCCTGGAGATTTTGAGAGCCCACAGGCGGGAGGACATTGGATGTTGATTGGGTCCCACTGCTACTTGCCACTTCTGTTGTCGTTGTTGTTGCTGCACCATTATTGTTAACCCCTTCCGCCACTACTGCAACTGGTATATTATTTTGCACCCGAGAGGTCGCAAAGGCAGGCCCAAACGGGTTTCTCCCCTCTAAACCTTTATAGGCTCCTCTCCAAATGGGCCCAAGCAGTTGTTTGTGCCCTATAGAAGAGTAAAAGGCAAGTAGAACGCTTTTCATAACTGCAAAATCAATCACGCCACCAGATGGTAGTGGACTGCAAGTATCCACAGCAAGACTTCTTATGGCTTCTAGAAACTGTCTCATGTCAAATTCAGAAGATTAGAATATTCTGTATTTGGATTTTTTGAGAGCGTCTTCCGCCCAAATGCATTCTCTTTCGTTTTCATCCAAAACCTTAATCATATCTTCCATTTTCTTACCGTTTAGACTAAAGGGAGACAAAGCGCATGAGGCTTGTTCTACAGTTCTATCGGTGCAGCCTTGACTACCGGTTGATATATACACCCTCAATAACAATCTAGGATTCCATTTAAATACTGAATATAAAGTTGTTCGCTCTTCATTATTTCCTCTGATCACCGTCATAACTGCAGCAAATATGAATTGGTTTAATTTTAAAAAAAAAAATCCAAAATATTAATGGTCATTTAAAAAATTTCCTTTTCAAGTAAATATATTCATTCAGTCCGAATAAATGAATAAATTATCATTCACCCAAATTGAGAAATATGAGTAGAATTATAAAAGGTAATACCCTGAGAGGAATTGTTAGATATAGTTATTAATTTAATACGTAGTAAATCGGTAATCAAATTAGTGTAAAATTGTTTAAAAATCATTTGCGTGATTGATTAATGTATTCACTCATTTGTTCGAGCTGAATGAATACTTCTACGTCAATAGGAAATCACTAAAATTCCCAAATTAACTAGGGTATTCAGTTTTGAAATAAAGCCGGTTTGTCTTTGTAGCAGTTAATGTGGTCATCGAAGGAAACATATCAGAGTGAAGAACATAATGTTGGAATAAATCCGATAATACTTTAATCTTCATATTGAAATTATCTAGAGAATTAACTGAGCGGAAGCGTACCTGACTCCATCGGAGATGATCTTTAGGGATCCGGGAGACGGAGGCTAGGGTTTGCGTCTTCTAGCTGATACACACCCTCGGGATTATCTCTCTAGCGATGGGATGCAGAAAGACAGAATGATGTGTACAACTAGGGACCATAACCCCTTATTTATAGAGTGCTTAACCCTAATCAGCCCATCATTGATTAGGTCAAGCCCATGGGTCTTTACACATTTGGGCCCTATACCTTATTAGATAACTTATTAGCCCACTTAAATTAATATTCATAGGACCACTAATTTTTGGGCCTAAATATAAGATAGCATATAACATACAATTAAACCCGATAAATAATATATTGTGAATATTACATGTAGTCTAAGTCCAATAATCTAACAATCTCCCACTTGGACGACATACACATGAATACACAATCCTTAGAATTGTATGTTTACTTTAGGAGCTCCAATTTTTTGCTATCAAACTGTAGTCATCCTTAATCAATCCGGTCCATTAATTATATCAACATAGGACCAAAGAAGTCTTTGCTATATTTGAATAACTAGACCCATCGATGATCACATATATTAATATAATAAACGACATGGATCAAGTATAGGTGTGTAGCGTGGAAATAACATATAGTGTGGTCTGGAATGGAATGTCTATTTCCAACTGGTCCACCCTGAGATCAATAATATAACTGTAAGAGTACATAAAACTTTAAACTTTATTTCTGCAGAAAATAACATTAAAACTTGAGTTAACCAAACATAGAAACATTACAAACTCCCACTAAAACTCATAATCCTCAACTGATTTGACACCCATTTGAGCAACATGCTCATGAAACAATTTGGGTGGTAATCCTTTAGTGAGCGGATCCGCAATCATGGAGTTTGTGCTAATGTGCTCTATAGATAACTTTCCTTCTTGTACTCGTTCCTTAACAGCCTTAAATTTGACCCCAATGTGTTTTGCCTTGGTCAAACTACTGTTATTCTTAGCATAGAGGACTGCTGATCTATTGTCACACAATAGCTTGAGTGGTCTTTCAATGTTGTCCACTATGCGTAGTCCACTAATAAAATCTCGCAGCCATAATGCCTGATTGGATGCCTCATAACATGCTATAAACTCTGCTTCCATGGTGGAAGTAGCTGTAAGAGTCTGCTTGATACTCCTCCAGGAGATAGCTCCTCCAGCTAGAATATAGATGTAGCCTGAAGTGGATCTCAAGCTATCTTGACATCCAGCAAAATCAGAGTCGGTATACCCAATGATCTCAAGCTCATCCGATCTCCGATATGTGAGCATATATTCCTTTGTTCTCTGTAAATACCGCATGACCCTTTTGGCTGCTTTCCAATGGTCCATTCCCGGATTGCTCAAATATCTGCCTAACATCCCAACAATGTATGCCAAATCAGGCCTTGTACAAACCTGGGCATACATCAAACTTCCTACAGCCGAAGCATAAGGAATGTTCCTCATTTCTTTAGATTCAAAACCATTCTTAGGGCACTGCATGAGACTAAACTTGTCTCCCTTAGAAACTGGGGTATCTCCTGGTTTGCAGTCTTGCATACCAAACCTTTTGAGAACCTTATCGATATAGCTCTTTTGTGAGAGTCCAAGAACGCCTTTGGAGCGATCTCGGTGAATTTGAATTCCTAATACAAAAGAAGCCTCACCAAGATCTTTCATTTCAAAATTCTTTGAAAGAAATCTCTTAGTTTCGTGTAATAAGCCTATATCGTTAGTAGCAAGCAGTATGTCATCAACATACAAGACCAGGAAAATATGCTTACTCCCACTGAACTTGTGGTATATACAATCATCACTGACATTTGGTTGAAAACCAAAAGATATAATGATTTTATGAAACTTGTGATACCACTGACGAGAAGCCTGTTTGAGCCCATAGATGGATTTCTTTAATTTGCAAACCATTTTCTTTGAATCCCCCGAAACAAAGTTTTCTGGTTGCGCCATATAGATTGATTCCTCAATGTCACCATTGAGAAACGCAGTTTTTACATCCATCTGATGAAGCTCAAGATCAAAATGTGCCACTAATGCCATTATTGTTCTAAAAGAGTCTTTCGAGGATACCGGAGAGAAAGTCTCTTTATAGTCAATTCCTTTCTTTTGAGTGTAGCCTTTAGCAACAAGACGAGCTTTAAACCTTGTAACATTGCCCTTTGAATCCCTCTTGATTTTAAATATCCATTTACAATCAATGGGTTTAATACCTTCAGGCAATGAGACTATCTCCCAAACGTCATTGTCACTCATAGACTTCATCTCATCTTTCATGGCATTAATCCATTCTTGAGAGTTAGAACTTTCCATGGCTTGACGGAAGTTGATTGGATCATCTTCCGCAAAACCAACATTTGATTCTTGTTCTTGGAGGAAGACAATTATTTCTTCCACCAATTCCCAATTTTTCTCATGTTCTAGGAGAAATACAATATAATCATCCGGAATTGCGCTTCTCCTCTCTCGAGTGGATCTCCTTAATGGCACCTCAGGTTCTTGAGGTTGTTGAGTTTGATCCTCATTAACAAATTCAGGTACTTGATTGGGGATGTTTTCGAGATTGTCATGAACTGGAGTTGTTTCTTGAACATCATTAGGAATAAACATATCTTGATCATGTTCAATGACAACTGAAGGAAGAGTAACATGTTCTTCCTCAAAGACAAAATCTCTAACCTTATCTCCCCACCCCCCAAACTCAATATCCTCAAAGAACCGGGCATTACCCGTCTCAAAAATAGTCCTGGTAGTGGGATCGTAAAATTTATACCCCCTTGACCTCTCAGAGTATCCTACAAAATAGCTACTAACTGTTCTTGAGTCCAGTTTCTTTTCATTTGGCCTATAAGGCCTTGCCTCAGCTGGACAACCCCAAACATGGAAATGATTTATACTGGGTTTCTTTCCAGTCCAAATTTCATAAGGGGTTTTAGTTGTAGCTTTAGTGGGAACTCTGTTAAGTATGTAAGCTGCAGTTTTCAGTGCCTCTCCCCAGAGTGAATCGGGTAAAGTAGTATGACAAATCATACTCCTAACCATGTCCTTCAATGTACGGTTTCGTCTCTCAGCAACACCATTCATGCTAGGAGTTCCTGGCATGGTGTACTGAGGAACAATTCCACACTCCTCTAGGTATTTAGCAAATGGCCCTGGACGTTGTTCATCGGAACCATCATATCTACCATAGTATTCACCACCACGGTCAGATCTAACGGTTTTTATTCTTTTGCCTAATTGATTTTCAACTTCGGCCTTATAAGATTTGAACACGTCTATTGATTGGGACTTTTCATGAATGAGATAAAGGTAACCATAACGAGAGTAATCATCTATGAATGTGATAAAATATGTTTGTCCATTTCTACATGGTGTAGGGAATGGTCCACAAATGTCCGTATATATCAATTCTAATAGATCTGAAGCTCTCTCGGCACCTAACCTCCGTTTGTTCGTTTGTTTTCCCTTAACGCACTCAACACAAATATCAGAAAATGAGGAGTCAAGAGAATCAAGAATTCCATCTGACACAAGTCTCTGAATTCTTTCTTTAGAAATATGTCCTAGACGCTTGTGCCAAAGTGAAAATGAATTCTCATTGGTTAATTTTCTTTTAGTACCACGAGTACTTACATGCAAGGTTTCATTATATGAGGTATTTATATCAAGTGAATATAGATTATCATAAACTGATAAAAGACCAGTACCAATAAGTTTTGAATCTTGAAATAGACTGAACTGACTATTTCCAAATGAACAAGAATAACCAAATTTGTCCAATGCAGAAATAGAAATTAAATTCCGCCTAAATGACGGCACAACAAATGTCTCTTTCAAATCCAAATAAAAACCAGTCTTTAATAATAATCTAAAAACACCGATAGCCTCAACTTCAACCCGCTTGCCATCACCGACATAGATGTATCTTTCACCATCAATTGGTTTTCGGCAGCTCAGGCAACCCTGCATAGATACACTTATGTGAGTAGTAGCACCGGAATCTACCCACCAAGTGTCTTTTGGTACCGAAATTAAATTAACCTCAGAACAAACAAGAGCAAGAGACATACCCTTTTTCGCACGCCAAGCATGGTACTTAGTGCAGTTCTTTTTCTTGTGATTAGTCCCTTTGCAAAAGAAGCATCCAGATTCCTTAGTTTCTTCCTTAGTTTCCTTGTGATGCTTCCTGGGAGGCCCCGAATTTGCAGCTTCCTTAATTTTTCTTTTATTGCTGCCCTTAGAGGTAGATGCCAAATGAGCACTTTCTGTCTTATCTTGCTTTATTCTCTCTTCCTCTTGAACACAATGAGAAATGAGCTCATTGAGAGACCATTTCTCCTTAATGCAGTTGTAACTGACTTTAAATTGATTAAATTGAGAAGGAAGAGAGATCAAAACTAAATACACAAGCAATTCCTCAGGTAAAACAAGCTTTAGTGCACTTAGTTTTGAAGCAATATGAGACATTTCCAAAATGTACTCCCTTATGTTCCCTTTGCCTTTATACTTCATGGAAACAAGAGTGCTCAAAAGAGTACTAGTTTCCGCCTTTTCGTTTTTAGCAAAACGCTTTTCAAGTTCGGCAAGGAATGATTTGGCATCGGCCTCATCAGACATTGTGCCCCTGAATGATTCTGGAATTGCACGTTTCATGATCATTAGACTCATGCGGTTTGAGCGTTCCCACCTCTCCATCTCCCTCTTTTTCATCGAGGGTAGATGTGTCCTTAAGAGCGGCGGGTTTCTCAGTCCGAAGTGCAAGGTCTAGATCCATGCAACCGAGAACGATCATAATATTCTCTTTCCATTCCTTAAAATTCGTGCCGTTAAGCACTGGGATGCTATTAATATTAGCAGATATTGTAGCAGCAGAATTGTTGACTGAAAGAGAACAAAAATAACAAAAATAATATAAATGATATGCTCTAGGAATTGAAATTAATTTTTATAATTAATTTTAAATTTAAATATTAGCAATCCCCATCACAAGATACCTAGCGCAACATCTAATCTTGTCTTTGGACATAAATTAGACTTGCAAGTGGTACTCTTGGTGTGATAATAAAATTTTGATAATAAAATCTTGTCAAATATTAAGCCTTTCTTTGGACCGACTTAATATTCACACGAAAAAACTTCATAATCATCACAAATTTTATTATCACAAATGTACTTAAATTTCGGCCAAATAATAACCTTCCTTTGGGCCGATTACTATCCGCATGAAATAAGAAAGTACACAATCATCTTAATATATGAGTTAATTAATTTCAACAAGAGAGACTACTTTGGCAGCATGTTGCGTCAATTAATCAACCCAAATATTAGACATGCTAATATTAAATCAACAATCTGAAAATAAAATTGGGCGATTTTTTTTTTTTTTTGAATCACATGCAAATGTGTTATGTGTAACGAAATTTGTAAAACCTGTACCCAATCTACAAATTAGGGTTTATACATCCATAACACATAATACATTTTTAAACTGTAAATCATGATCACCAATAAAAGTAATTTATTTCCAAATATGCAATTCTAATGGAACTGATTTTGCCCGTAATCACATATAAGTATTTAATTACCAAAATTATAGAAATTTCCACAATTGAATCGCCGAAAAAGGAAACGTATCAAAATATAATTTGATACACATACCTTAATTGATTCAAAAAATTGGAAACAAATCACATAATAAAAGTGATAAATGTATACTCACTAAATATTATTTGACGTTCCGTTTATTTCTGAACCATTGAATTCAAAAAAAAAAATGATTCAATTATCTTACCAAATTAATCACAAGATAATTGGCAAAATCAAAAATAAAAATTCAACCTTAATACGGAGTAGTTGAAAACAAGAATTCCACCATGATCAAAATCAAAAGAATCTTAATTCTACTAGACATCAAACCCTGATCGCAATTCAATGGCTTATCATATACATGTATCAAATTTCAATCGCAAATTGTAAAGTGATTAATAAAAAAAAACAATCGCAAATTTAATGCCGATCTAATAACTGCCGAAAGTACTTCTAAACAAAATTAGCCAAAATAATCGGCAAATTTCTCCTTATTCATCAACAATTAACTGTCATCTTGATATCCAATAATCGGCAGATCAATTTATGTGATTATCAAAGCACCAATTGATTCATAATAGGAATACAGAAGATACAATCTGAAATATCACGATGAGTTTAATCGTATCGGCGAAAGAAAAATAAAAACTCAAGCACCGTCTCCGAAACTAGAAGACAGATTATGTGAAAAGAAATCCCAAAATTCCATACTCCAAATAATTCAATATGAAGAAGGCTCTGATACCAATTGTTGGAATAAATCCGATAATACTTTAATCTTCATATTGAAATTATATAGAAAATTAACTGAGCGGAAGCGTACCTGACTCCATCGAAGATGATCTTTAGGGATCCGGGAGACGGAGGCTAGGGTTTGCGTCTTCTAGCTGATACACACCCTCGGGATTATCTCTCTAGCGATGGGATGCAGAAAGACAGAATGGTGTGTACAACTAGGGACCATAACCCCTTATTTATAGAGTGCTTAACCCTAATCAGCCCATCATTGATTAGGTCAAGCCCATGGGTCTCTACACATTTGGGCCCTATACCTTATTAGATAACTTATTAGCCCACTTAAATTAATATTCATAGGACCACTAATTTTTGGGCCTAAATATAAGATAGCATATAACATACAATTAAACCCGATAAATAATATATTGTGAATATTACATGTAGTCTAAGTCCAATAATCTAACACATAAAACATTAATTCAATGGAAATAAGGTTCAAAAAAGAAATCGTTTAAATTCCCAAATTAACTATGGTATTCAGTTTGAAAATGAAGTCGATTTGTCTTTGTAGCAGTTAATGTGGTTATTGGAGGAAATAGAAACCAGTGAAGACTGAAGAACTTAAATCCCTAAGTCCATCGAATCTAGGAGTGACATTAAGGCCTTGAGAATGTGTGGATGGGTTGAATCAAAGCTCTGATGATAAAACTCTAGAAAAAACCTATAAAGATATACATTAAATGAAAAACGTTCCAATCTGAAAGATTCAGATCTAGAGAAAAGTTAGTTTTGAGCATAAACATATCATATCAGAAAGATTAAAAATAGAAAAAGTTTAGTTCAAAAAAGGAAAAACATATCAAATCACATTATATCTTCACAAATCCATATAAGAAATATTCATGCAAAACCAATTGAATACCTTGTGACAATAATTTTATGTATTTTCTTAAAATTTGGCAGAAATATCGTGTACAAACATATGAAATTTCTAACTTTTTATTAAATTTAAAGAAACTCTAATAAAATATTTATTTTAACATTAAATCTTTAATCTTCCGATCTTCGAATATTCGAATCTTCATTCTTCACATTTTCAAATCTTCAAATCTTTGTCATAGAATATTTAAATATTCATCTATGATTTTTGAATGTTTAAACCTTCGGTCTTCAAATTTTCTTAAAACTTAGTTGAATACACTCATATAGTTAAGGTAAAATTTGGGATTGCAAATTTATTCACCTCATGAATATCCAGGTCGTTATTTAACTTATTATCTAAATTATTGAGATCCTTAAAAGTAATTGATCTAAAATGATTTAGGACTAGTTATTAATTGATAATTTAAGTTAATAATTGAAACTAAATAGAGTAATAAACTCAATTCATTTGCTAAAACGGGTAACCAGTAAATTTGAGATCTTTTCTATAGCATTTAATAGAGGTCCATATTAAAAAATATAACTCCTACACAACTTTTAGAAACATTGTATCAAAATATAAGACGATATATAACATGTGCCATCATAAATGATTATTGAAATTATTTGGATTCTTAAAATAAATTGAACAAAAACAATTTCGAAGTATTTATCGGAACCAAATTTTGTAATAAATTCAATTCATTTCCCCAAACCGGTAGCCATTAAATCTTGTGATTGATTTAATAGCATTGAAAAGAGGTTTTGTTGAAATTTTACTTTCAACATATAGCGGCCTGTTGCGATTACGCCACCGCCCGTGACCGTAATATTGCGGCCGCAATATGTGATGCATGGTCCGCTATTTAATACTAATGGTTAGGGACGAACCCTCCCCCTGTCTCGATGGACAAGGGTTGCGCTCTCATATGCACGAAGTGATCCATTCTTCCTTCTCTCGTTGACGCCATTCTTCCTGCACAACATAATGTTTGTTGGCAAGAAGTGAAATGATTAGGACATGAAGTGCAATAAGGTTGAACAGTAACGTCGGCATAAAGTGCAATATATTTAATTGGACATCAAAATAAACTTATGAAATCTAGAGAGAAATAAAAAAGAACTATAAATTCATAGCATTAATGTGGTGCAGGAACCCTGATAGGAAGTGCAACAATATAATGTTGGCATGAAGCGCAATAATTTTAATTGAACGAAAGCAGTGCAAAATGCACCTGTTTTTAATAAGGGTACCTTCGTCCTTCCACATTTTAATATGACGACATTTTTTTTCTTTATTAATTTTCAGTCGTACAAACGAATAAAACAAACATAGTTATATTTAGGGAAACTCAATATGTTATACCAATTAAAATGTAGAAACCCAAAAAAAAAAAGTAAGATCAAGAAATTAAACAATCTTTAAGTTTTATTTATAACAAAATATAGTAACACATACAAAATATACCAATTAATCTAGGAAGAAGAAGAAGAAGCGATCATTGAGTTCAACCTAATGAGGAAGGCATGGATATCAGTTTCTAGCGTTGCCCTCATATCTGGCTCTATAGTGTGACCTTCCCTTTCCAAGGTATCTCTCATCATCTCCATTTTGTTTTTCATGTAAATCAAATCCTGGAGATTTGGAGAGCCCACAGGCAGGAGGACATTGGATGTTGATTGGGTCCCACTGCTACTTGCCACTTCTGTTGTCGTTGTTGTTGCTGCACCATTATTGTTAACCCCTTCCGCCACTACTGCAACTGGTATATTATTTTGCACCCGAGAGGTCGCAAAGGCAGGCCCAAACGGGTTGCTCCCCTCTAAACCTTTATAGGCTCCTCTCCAAATGGGCCCAAGCAGTTGTTTGTGCCCTATAGAAGAGTAAAAGGCAAGTAGAACGCTTTTCATAACTGCAAAATCAATCACGCCACCAGATGGTAGTGGACTGCAAGTATCCACAGCAAGACTTCTTATGGCTTCTAGAAACTGTCTCATGTCAAATTCAGAAGATGAGAATATTCTGTATTTGGATTTTTTGAGAGCGTCTTCCGCCCAAATGCATTCTCTTTCGTTTTCATCCAAAACCTTAATCATATCTTCCATTTTCTTACCGTTTAGACTAAAGGGAGACAAAGCGCATGAGGCTTGTTCTACAATTCTATGGGTGCAGCCTTGACTACCGGTTGATATATACACCCTCAATAACAATCTAGGATTCCATTTAAATACTGAATATAAAGTTGTTCGCTCTTCATTATTTCCTCTGATCACCGTCATAACTGCAGCAAATATGAATTGGTTTAATTTAAAAAAAAATATCCAAAATATTAATGGTCATTTAAAAAATTTCCTTTTCAAGTAAATATATTCATTCAGTCCGAATAAATGAATGAATAAATTATCATTCACCCAAATTGAGAAATATGAGTAGAATTATAAAAGGTAATACCCTGAGAGGAATTGTTAGATATAGTTATTAATTTAATACGTAGTAAATCGGTAATCAAATTAGTGTAAAATTGTTTAAAAATCATTTGCGTGATTGATTAATGTATTCACTCATTTGTTCGAGCTGAATGAATACTTCTACGTCAATAGGAAATCACTAAAATTCCCAAATTAACTAGGGTATTCAGTTTTGAAATAAAGCCGGTTTGTCTTTGTAGCAGTTAATGTGGTCATCGAAGGAAACATATCAGAGTGAAGAACATAAAACATTAATTCAATGGAAATAAGGTTCAAAAAAGAAATCGTTTAAATTCCCAAATTAACTATGGTATTCAGTTTGAAAATGAAGTCGATTTGTCTTTGTAGCAGTTAATGTGGTTATTGGAGGAAATAGAAACCAGTGAAGACTGAAGAACTTAAATCCCTAAGTCCATCGAATCTAGGAGTGACATTAAGGCCTTGAGAATGTGTGGATGGGTTGAATCAAAGCTCTGATGATAAAACTCTAGAAAAAACCTATAAAGATATACATTAAATGAAAAACGTTCCAATCTGAAAGATTCAGATCTAGAGAAAAGTTAGTTTTGAGCATAAACATATCATATCAGAAAGATTAAAAATAGAAAAAGTTTAGTTCAAAAAAGGAAAAACATATCAAATCACATTATATCTTCACAAATCCATATAAGAAATATTCATGCAAAACCAATTGAATACCTTGTGACAATAATTTTATGTATTTTCTTAAAATTTGGCAGAAATATCGTGTACAAACATATGAAATTTCTAACTTTTTATTAAATTTAAAGAAACTCTAATAAAATATTTATTTTAACATTAAATCTTTAATCTTCTGATCTTCGAATATTCGAATCTTCATTCTTCACATTTTCAAATCTTCAAATCTTTGTCATAGAATA